>NTHP01000427.1:378993-407326 GCA_003416845.1 Oplegnathus fasciatus | reverse complement strand
ATGTATGTATGTATTTAAACGTGTTGTACAAAACCACCACAGTCTGTGTGGACAAAGCAAACACAGTTCATGTAAACCTTAAATCTGAAGTGCAAAACAGAAAGAGAATATCACGAAGTACCAGCTTTACAAAACAGTAACTGGCACTCTTATTTAAGCGTCCTCTTCAGAATATTTGCTAAACAGCAGACGAATGAAAATGCCGATTTGCATTTGTTTTGCAGAACCTTTGGAAAACTGCTTATGATTTGCACAAAGTTTGGATGGAAACATAACCAGAGAGGTAAGAGTAAGAAAGGGAGACACCACGGGAGTAAGAGCAAACAGAACGACAACAAAAGGCAGTGAGAAAATGGGGAAATGTAAGAAAAGGAGAAGAAATAAACAAAGAAAAAAACCAAGAAAGAATAGATGAAACCTTTTTATTCTCTGATGTATTCAACAGGTTAAATCTCAGAGTTTACAGGGACTTTTATTTGTTTTTACAACCTGGATACAACCACATTTTCATGGTTTTGGACATCGTTCCTCTTACTCACTTCACACCAGGATGTGGGGAAGTAAAAACAAAGTTGAACTCACTGAACTGTCTGTTATAATTTTCCACTGCATTGCAAAACTGCGCACCAAAGACTACAGCGAGTACGGAGGGTCAAAAGAGCATGTAGCTCTGTTTGTGTTTATCCTGCCATGCGCTGACAAGTAGCAGGTCAAATGAGGAAGCGCAAACAAGGAGGGAATCTAGTCGTTGGAAATGTATTTTTTATAAATACACACGGCAGAATTTGAGCAGTCAAATGGAAAACATCACCTGGTTTAATGTTTTTAATCATTACACATGTCTGAAGAATCAACATCTCTGCGTGTGTGTTTACCAGTAACATGCTGTGCTCCTGTTTGCGGTTCTGTCTGCGAGGTTTGGTGTGCGTGTGCGGCGTCAGACCGGCCTGGAAGATGGTTCTGGGTCGAGGTGTCTGCCTCAAACCCAACTGGGACGCTCCTGAAGTCTTGTCCTGGAAACACAAACACACACTCAGTGTACCGAATGTCATGTTTAAACTGAAACTAAAAGATGATTCATTAACACTCGTCCATGAAAGCGGGTGTGCGTCTGCGGTCGTACCTCGCTGTAGGAGTCCCAGGTGCTTTCTTCCTCCTCTGACTTCTTCCTGCTCCTCTTCCTGCTTCCCCTTGAACACTGGTTATCATCTGGGAAGAGACGGAGAGAGAGCAGGAGATGAACAGAAGGTCAGACAGATGGCAGAAAAGAAACTCAATATTTTCATTGACAAAGTGCAGACGGAAAGAAGCAGGACAGCCACTTCTTCTCATGTTGGATTTGAAATGAAATGATGAGGTCAAAGTGCTAAATTTCAGCCTTAAAGGAACCAGTTTATTCCCCAGTTTCAGGAGAATGCAGCAGGTCAGCGACTGTAAACATACAGACAAGGAAATCGATGATTTTTCTGTAGGATGAAAAGGTGTAAAGTTCTTGTTTGACCAAGCCAGAGGGTGAAGCTGGCTGCTTTACAGGCCTGACAAGGCATCGCCCACCGATGTCTGTGAGTCAAATATTACATTCGACTACTTCATGTAAGTTTATTTTATTCTGTCCGATAAAGTTTAGTCCCCTGATACAGAGGGACACTGTGGTAACGCTTTATTTTACAGGTCTGTAGGTTCCTGTTAATTTCCTGCAGCTAATTATAAGAAAACATGAATATTATATAATAATACGAGTAACAGAGTAATAACTAAAGAGAACAGATATTTGAAACTGGTCAGTTTTGATGAGTTTATAAGCAATTGTCGATTTCCAAGTTAATATCTATCTATTATTGATTTATTATTGGAAGCTTTACTCTTCATAAATGTTGATTTGTAAGCTTTCTTTTAAAGAAACTTCACATTTTTGCATGTTAAGATGAGCTGCAGAAAAAAAGACTCTCTGGCTCTCTCTCACTAGCAATCGATAGAAAATAAGTCCACATTTTTTATATTAATTTAAGTGCTAAAATATATTTTCTGAACACTGTCATTTCCCAACACAGTTGCCTAAATGCTGTTTCAAAGCAAGGAATACATTTCTAGTGGAGAAATGTGAAATTACTTTATATAAAATTATGTTTTTGGCACTAAAACAGACAAATTAATGATCTATACTCTAAAAAATCTGTCTTTAAGTCCCATCATGTTTGTGTGTTAACTCCTTTTCAGGTCATTAAAACCCCCAAATTCCCTAAAACAATACCCAACACCTAAATGGCAGCTATGACCCTGGATATAATTGATTGGAAGTTGAACATTGTCTCCATTCTTACTATAATTAATATCAAATAGCATCGGCCTTCCCAGAAAGCGTCCTATGACATGACACTGTGTAAATACACTGTTGATACTGTTGTTACCTTGAGGTGAGGCAGCGTCTCCGTTCTGCTTGGGGCTGAAGGGGGAGGGTGGTTCGGCCGCGGTCAGAGGGCTGTTCTCATTGGTCAGCTCCACACCGCTGTCGTTCTCTGACAGGCCCTCGGCTGGAGGCGTGTCTCCGTTCACCGGCGCCTGAGGACAGAGGGAGAACAACGTCAGGGAGAGTGATTCATAAACTTTAGTCTGACCTGATCAGCTGACCAAAAACAGGCCCGACTTTTACTGTAAAGCTGATTATTATTATTATTATTATTATTATTATTATTGACTGATGTGAGGAGGACGAGCAGCGTGGAAGCTGAAAAGGAACGACTAAAAGACTAAAGATCATCAGTAAAAAAAGGATGAACAACTGTCAGGTTCATTGATTTTAAGTCCAAAGTACAAACCTGTGCACATAAAAACTTTAAGTGAGAAGTTAACTACGACTCCCAAGGTGCATTTCAGTGAGAAACATCCAAACGCCAAGCTTAAAATTCAGTTACAACGGCTTAGAAAAAACGATTTCTGCAGCTTAAATGCTGTAACTTCCAGATTGTGGGTCAATTTTGGATCAATGACTGGCTTCTAATCCATGAGAACGGTGGCCGAGGCTCGTGAGTATTGTAATATTTAGAGCAGTCCCCCAAACTAATGAAAAAAATAGGATTTCTCAGGAATTAAGCTGAAATAATTAACGCTGATCATGATATAAACCTATAGCGTTGTTGCATTATGCAGGAGGCAGCCGTGATTCTACGATGAGGAGCATTTAGGATCTTATCAAAACAATAATAATAATAATTTGAAACAGAAATTTACATTCTCAGTCTACATCCTCACACTTTGCTCTATTTTATTTCCTTTTTTTTCATTATTGTTGTTTTTTTATGGACCCCAGATGTCTATAAAGCAACCACTTTATAGAAGCTAATGCAGAATAAAGAAAGAATAAAGACTTGAAGACTTTTCTGTGCATCAGCCAGATCTGGGTCCAAACCGGAAGTGTTGCCAGTGACAACACACCTCCACACACCTTCACCTGCCAGCCCACCCAGAGCCGAGGATGCTGACAGTGTGTTTGAAGTGTTGGCTGCACACTCAGTACCTCACAGAGAGCTGACATCAACGCCCGACATTCCCCAAAGCCTCAGATAAAGTCTCAGTCAGTCCGTGACGTCCGCGACGCTCCAGAGGAGTGCGCTCCAAAGCCTCTGGCTGCACGGGTGTGATGCCTATTAAATTGTCACCTGATAATCCTGTAATTCTATAATCGCAAACTGTTAGCAACATGCACGACACCGAGCTAAGCGTGGAACCTGTTCAATCGCAGCGCTGAACATCCCAAATCTTCTAATCCCCGAAAGTGAAATAGATGTTTCCTTTGGCAGAAACTTTTGACGGCCTTCCAACTGGGTCACCTGTTTCCAGAAACCTCTTGGAAAACCTCCAACATCCATGTGTTGGCTTATTATACCAGCAAGCATGCACGTGTATTGTATATTTCATACCGTTTATGCATCGCTGACATTCGACACCAGTAATATTCACCACTAGATCGCTCATACTCATGGGGTCATGCCCATGAAATGACATCTAACACGAAGCATTTTGTTCAAGCTGCGTCTTGCAAGCAAGTCCAAAACAAAAGGAAGCATGACTAATATCATAAACACCATAACGTCAATTTTTTTGGTTGACTAAACAAAAGATACCAAAACAAAGCAGATTCCTTTCAACCTAAAGCTCTAGGCCATGGATATATTTTTGCAACATGGAGCCAAACCCTCCTTCCATTGAGGCGCTGGTTTCCTTAATGAAACACATTCTTGCCCTGCTCTTGTAAAAGTCACAGAAAAGGTGCAAAGATCACAAAATCAAACACTAACCCTGCGACGGAGACAGTATATTTGCCCGTCGGGCATGTCCAACAGCACCTGACTCAACACAAACACTACAGAAGAAGAAGAAGAATAACACAGGTGATGAATTTGTGAGGTTGCTCGGTCACGGTGAGTCATTTGTTTCTGTTTGTCGGTGAGTCAGCGAGTGAAGAGCTTTTATTACCATTTCTCTCTGCTTCGCTTCATCTCTCACCTCCTCGGAGGCGAAGGTGGGCCGCCGCATGTAACCTGACGAGCGCGTTTTTTCCGTAGCAACCGCGCTCAGCTCAGCTCTGTTTAGGCTTGAACTTGCAACATACCACTTTAAGTACTGATCTCACTAATTCCCCCACTGCCCACTCAGATTAGAGGAAAACCGAATACAAAAGATGCAAAGATACTAATGTACTTAGGTAACACCTGGGGAGATTTACACGTGTGTACATATAAATATGTGCGCACGAACGTGTGTGCTTGTGACGTATGAATGTGTGTAAGAGACAAAAAGAAAACCAGTGACGTACAACACTGGAAACAAAACACACGCTGTTAGCTACTGTATCCTACGGAAGCAGCTTAAAAAAACCCTCCGAACCCCAAGCAGTTTCTGGGCGTTTTTTGCTCCTGTCACATTTTTACTCACAGTGGGCTCATTTTTCCACTGTACCTGCAAGTCCTGCACCTCTATGGAAACAGCACAATCGTGGCTAGAAGAAGGGAGAAGTCAAAAATGTCTTTTGTACAGTATAACACAGTTATACTGTCATAAATCATGAAAAAATAAAAAACGTAAGTTGAATTTCTTTGATAATTTATTTTACAAAAATTGAAAAAAGATGGAATCTAAATATACAACATTGTTCCAAGTGCCCGCAAGTGTTACCAACAGTGGGGGAAAAACAGGGGCTCTACATACTGTACAAATGTTTTCTTTTTCTGTTCTACAATCTCTTTTGACGATATCTCCCTGTTCTCTCCGCGGTCTGCTCTCTGCTCCAGCCTGCAGTTCAGTCAAAGATTTGCTGAATTTTTGTCACGTGACTGTTGCTCTCAGCCGAGTCATTCGAGGCTTCCCAGTTGCGCTGAGGAGTGCAAAATTTTGTGTTTTTTTTTTTACAGGATCTGGACCGTGCAAGTGGTTTATTTTAGGCGAAATTTTAAATGAGACATGTGGAATAAAGTGATTTTGATGAAATATATATATTTTAAGCTTAGATTTGGTTGTTTTTCCTGACCGAAGCATTCTGTGCTCATGATTAGTTCAAGGACCACTGGAAAGTTGAAAATCTGACAATAACTTTACAGTTTCTGGCTACGATAAATATTGTAATTTTGGCGATTTGTAAAAGAAAGCATGTCTTTCAAACCTGCCAACAGGTTGTGGGGTTCAGAGTTAAAGATGAATAACTTTGGAAAGTTGGAAACTATTCTTTAAAGAGAAAGCTTCTGAAATCATGTCTTTTGAAACACACACACACACATTTGCGTTTCCATCCACCTGTTCTCGTGCTCATTGGTGGAAAAGTTGGGAGATTGATAAAAGCAGAATGCGACAAAGTGCAATGGAAACAGACATGGCGAATAAATCACGACGTACATGAAGCATGTGGCTTAAAGCAGAAGTAGGTAACCTGTCACTGTGTCCTGACAGTAGTACATGAGACAGATAAGAAAAAAAACCTACCGACTTCAACTTTAAATGACCACCAAAGAGACAGAAGATGGAGCGATGAGGACACCACAACGTTCCTCAAATTAATACATGTAACAAACAGAAATGTCATATTTATATCATGTGTCTTCTTCTTTGCAATGGTTTAATGGCACCTGACTGGAGAATTAGCGCCACCTGCTGTTTATCTCAATAAACCAACTCTTAACGTGGACGGAAACGTGCATACATTTGCATTTTCTTTGGCTGATTTTCAGAAAATTCGGTTAAAATTTGAGCTACATTTGGATGGAAACTTTGCCACCGTCTAAGTGATAGTAGGACACTAACTATTGTTGCATTCACATTGTGTCGGCTAAATGTTACGAACGGGAAAACCTCATGACTTGGGTACGTTCTTGTATTATTCCACACTGGTTACCCCTGTTAAGCCTGCAATCACACAGATATATCTTAATATATCTATGATGTTAAATAACTAAGATAAAACATGCAAATAAGTCAACTTTAGAGCATTTAGCTTTTAATGGAACTACGCTAACAGTTTCCCTCTGTTTCAAGTCTTTGTGCTAAGCTAGGTTAACTTAACTGGAGACACAGGGAAGAAATTAATATAAATCTTGTAAATATAACTCAAGAAAAGGTTTCCAAATGTGTTAAGTATGCTTTAAATAATATGTTAGCCAGCTGTTTCTTTTATATGCTACAAAAATAGCACTCAAACTAACAGACTAAATATAAGTAAATGTGGTGCACAACTGGAGCGAATGAATATGTGGTTGCTCACATTAAACAATTTAAAAAAATAATAAAGTGAGATTTCAGTCTCTGATTTGACGCAAAAGAGACAAAAGATGGAACAAAGTGCAGAGAGAGGAGGAGAGAGAGAGAGCAGCTGTGCAACAGATGGAAAATTGTGAGATTGTGCTGACTTTTTAAGGGAAATCACAGCATCGCGAATCTGAGGCTGTTTGTGATTGTTAAACGTCGTAAAACAGGGAATGCATGTGGTGTGTGAGTGAGTTTGTGATGCCAAATTTCCCCTGTAATAAATGAACTCGGTGAACTTGTGCATAAAGTGTGCGCTCAAGATGGTTGAGAGTGAGAACTGCTGACGGGGATAAAGAGAGGGAGAGAGACTGAGGTAGAGAGGAAAAGGTCAGCAGGGTCACCAAAAGCATTAGAAATATAGAGACCGTGAACATGTACGTGACATTTAAATTGTCTTCAAGATGCAGCACCTTGTCGTGGACCAAAGTGTTTGTCAAGATGAAAATCTGATCTGATGGCTGCTCGAGAGGAAAGGTCAGGGAGTCACAAAAATCATTCGGGATCATCTCCTGAGGACCATAAATTACCTGTAGCCAAATTTATGTCAGTCTGGCAAGTAGTCATTAAGAAATCTTGCTCTGGATCAGACGGAGAAAAGGACCAAGAAGACCAATACTGATATTTTAGTTTACAGAATGAGTTATACTGGCCGATATTTGCTTTTTTTTTAACACATATTGTCACTTTTTTTGACAAATAACTACAGCTGGAGCCAAATATTTGACTACCCGTTCGTTGGGTAGGTATTCGGTTTTCAATTTTGGGATTAATTTTTTTTAAGGTGAGTTGATTGATTCACAACATCGTCTCACGCACTGAGTAACGTTTACCGGCCGAGCCTTCCCCTTTAAGGAAGGTGGCCTTGTGGGTGACGTAGTCCGGCAGGTTTGTTATAGGAAGTGAGTCTCTTCTGTGTGTGTAGAAAAAGTACCTGTATGTGCAGCACACACTGTGAAGCTTCCACGGGTTGTTTACTTACAGTAGTCAGCAGAAAGTGTCCAGATGAGCTCAGGTTCAAGTAAAGCGGTTGTGAAAAGGGTCATGTATTGTGTTCACTGCACCGAGTGAATAAAGCTGCTGTTTTATGCAACGTTACCACGAGGTCTCCCGACCATTCTTCAAAGAAGAGTTTGTCCGGACTGCAGAGGGTAGTTACCAGCTAACTGACGAGCCAGGCTAAAGCCAGTTGAATTGGCCTTGAGAAACCAGAAGTCTCCCAACTATAGTTCGGAGGACCGAAGCTGGAAAGGTAACACATGCAAGAAAACATTCCACCTTAAAAGTTTCCGGTAGCTGCCTTTGAGTGAATTAAATGATTTTTTCTTCAGTCTACAGCTCCCTAACGTTAACTAGTAAAGATGAAAAGGCAGCAAAACATCCCTTCATTTTTTGGAAAAGCTAAAGAGGTAAAAGTTTACGATGATGTAGTTAATCGTAGGATCAGTGGTTGCATAATCTTCGAAACGAACCACAACCCTGCGTCGAAGCTTTGAATATTCGCGGCTGATTCTCACCAAAGCTTCGAAGCCCCCAAAATGGTATTCGGGACAGCCCTACAAACAACAATTTCTATATGGATCCTTTAAATTTGTTTGAATAACTGTGTATATCAGCCTGGCCAGTTGATCAGTCATCACTTTTATCATCTCAACACACATATTTTAATCATACAGTTGGTTTCATCCTCAAAAAAACAATTAGTCTGGTATAAAAAATGTCAGAAAATAGTGAGAAGTGGACATCACATTTTACCAGAGCCCAGTGTGACGTCTTCAAATAGCACGTTGTGTCTAAAATACAGAGATACTTTGACACAGAACAGAGAAACGCAGTGAACCCTTACATTTGAGAAGCTGGAACCAGAAGATGTTTGGCATTTTTTTGATAATTGACTACAAACATTTAATCAATTACAATTTTCTGTCGGATTCATCATTTCAGCACACAAAAGCGTCAGTTTCGGAAGTGGAAATCTTCACGAGACTCAGCATTTTAACCGGCAGCCTATAATCTATCTGCAGGAAGTTGTTTAATTCAATTTAAATTCAGATGAAATTGTTCTCCTGAAGATGAGAATGAATTGTTAATCTATAACGCTTCCTTTTATTTTTACATGAACAGACATAAAAGCACATTATATCATTAAACTAATGTTCGCTCCTGTATGTGAGCTGATTCTACTACAAACCGTCTCCGTCCAACCACGAACTCAGCACACTCCCACGTGCAGAAAACCTGAATGCTGAGTCGTCTTGTCATATTTCAAGAATGGAGGACAGACGGCAGAAGAGGGCGGAAAGATATTTAGAGCGATAAGGCTCTGAGTGAGGGGGTGCTGGAGGTGAACGGAGGTGAAGATTGACTGCAGAGCGAGCAGGAAGAAAAGTTTGGTTAACAGGAGGAACGAGTGATGAAAGGGGCAAAGAGCAGCGGGGAGATGAGAGAGGAACAGCAGATGTCTGTGCTGCATTACAACTACTGTGTCAAGTAAGAATCTGTCCATCTGTCCAGACAGGCTGGAGCTGCACTGTCCAAGTCTATGAAATAACATGGGTTTGAATGAGCGGCAGGAGTGTAGCCGCAGATTCAGGCCAGATGTAGCTCATTTTGTTTTATTTGCGTGTCAAATTTTATGCGATTCTCCTTCATCTTTTTAAATCTCACACGTGTGATGTGTTGCTTTATTAATTGATGCTTTTCAGTCTGTAAAAGTTGGACACAAGTCTCTGCATAAGCCTTAAATAAATAAAAGAAAAAGATCAGTGACTCTTCTCTTAAATGAACTGTGAAAAATGAACGTACATTTGAGAAGACATGGCCTCCACGTCCTCTCTGGTGCTTAACAGCCCTGAATGAAGGATCACAGCTGGAGGAAATCTGAATCCCTGCAGCACAGCTGTACTTTAGAGGCCTCGGCTGCCACAGCACACTCCTATACCACTAACTAACACATTCAAACATAAAATATGACATAAGTGCAGACACAACGACCCTGGGGCTCATTTCAGCTACTTCCTGTTTCACGTTGATGTAGCTTTGCACATTCACACCTGGCAGCTGCCCCGTAAAAAACAAAAGACTTCTGATATTAACACCTCCGGGGGTTTTCCCTGCTGATGTCGGCGCTACAGTGACCACATGCAAACAGTCCAAAGGTCAGACAAAAAAAAAAAAATGCTTTTGCAGGGCAATGTGGGACAGATCATGTCCAAAGAAACCTGGAGGATTTAGAGATTATGCATCTACCTTCATTAGTAGCATTTCCATCCTGCTCAAAGTTGATTTTCGTTGGTTTAGTCTGTCTGTGACTGCTGGTTCCAACTTTCAGTGCTTTTGATTGACAGGTAAATCTAACCAACTGCACTCCAGTGAAAGAGCGGACTGCACAACTACAGAAAGAAAGCCAAAGCACAAAGAAGCGGACCATCAAAACAAGCCTGAGCTCTTTATCTTCTCGCTCTGGCTCTTGTTGGTACAAATTTCCTTCTCGCAATGTTTTGTTATTTGCAATTAAAAGCAATCAAACAGGCCAATCAATCAGTCAGTCACTGTCTTCTGCGCACAGTCAGCACAGTTTGTTTTCCCTGTTCAGAAGACGTCACTTGCTGCCATTCATTCAGTATTAAAAACAGGAAATTATCTATGGCGGTTTCTTTTGCCTGAGCAAACTTATTTGTGTGGTTGTTTCATCAAGTTGGTTGCTGGAGGTGACAGGTTGCGTACGATCAAGTCTCCGCCACAAACAGAATTTAAACTCAAGTGGCACTAGAAACCGTATGTATGACAGAAACATATCCGGTAAAAGTCTAACCATGTGTGAAATGTTTTTCATGATCATGTGAGATGCAGAAGCCGACGTACAAATGATTTATGGCCCCGAGTGACACTGTGTTCTCCTTTACGTGCTGCCTCAGAGGCACAAATCATAATTTGTGGAACCAGTTGGAACCAGCTCTGATGAAATATCCGACTTACAAACTGACAACAGAGAAACAAACTAATAAAACTTTGGTTTGCAGGAGATGTTTACCATGAAAATGTGCCATAAAAAACACGAGTAAACAGCCACATCACATCAGGTGAAGAGCAGCATTATTATCACATTATCTAAGGTAACATCAACTTACTCAGATTCATCTGTGATTTAGCTGTTATAAAAATGATTCACAGTGTCAGTGATTGATGTGTAATATAGAGATGCATTTTCCTGTTTGCTGTCTCGCCAATTTGGTTTTGTTGCATGAAGGTTAAATTGGAAAAGAAGCCCTGATGAAAGTAAAAAGTTTTACTTGAGTACACTGTTATCTCTAAATACTGAGAGACGGCTCAACTTTGTTATAGAACGCAAAAATCCCAAACTTCTTCCAAACTTTTGTCAGATTCAGAGGCGCTAACAAAGTGTTTATTTCAGTATAATATACAGGGCTCTGGACTGCGACCAAAATGGCCGCATATACGACCGTTTTTTTGAGTTGGTGCGAGTTAAAATTTTACGTGGTCGCATTTGTGCGAGTGGCCGAATCTGGCAACACCGCCAAATGTGCCAAATACGCCAAATCTGGCAACAATCCACTTAGCTGTTAGTGTGTTCCCAAAATTAAACTGTCTATACCAGATTATTTTAAAGCAACTACGTGTAACTTTCATTTTGTGTTGATTTTGTTGGTCCCTGTGGACTAAAGCGGTAGTGTTTCACCACCGCCTCGTGCCGTAAAGATCTTGATCCGGCTATCACGTGCGTTTGTTTTGGAAGCTGGACTATTTTTCTTTTTTAAACGTTAAATAAAGTATCTATTAGTGGCTCTGTAAGATTAATAATAGTTATGTGACGATGGTGAAACAAAGTAAACTTTGTATTAGTACTGTTCATACACCTAATGCTAGGTTACATGTTCCCTCCGCCTCATTCCCCTCCACTAGAAGAGTGCTGGGAGGAGAGCGGGTGGCAGCTCTGGAGACGGACCTTCAGTTAGCGGCTGTAGCGCCGGGGGTCTGATCCCGGACTGGACCGCCCCGACCCGACTCCCTGCCGGATCAGCAAACTCCCTGTTGCTTCAGTTACACAGGTTAGACCTGCTGCCGCTGGCCACCAGCCCGCTGTGCCGGGCCGCCCAAGTAGAGCCTTTGTATGTGAAGCGCTGTCTTCATAATAATAAGCCAACAGCAAGGCCAACATAAAATGTTCCGTTATAAGCCAGTTATATTACAGTAATGTCCACCGTGACCTAACGTTATACCTCCATGGACTGTAAAACCACGTCTCGCGATGTATTTCATAAATAAAACACAGACATATTACAGACCTGGCGACCAAATCATGTGTTGGTGCGACCAACTGAGAAAGTTGGTCACACCAGTGCTACCAGTGGAAAAGTTAGTCTGGAGCCCAGATATATAACACAAGTAACAGGACTAGTATTTTTAAAAAAGTATGTTTATCCCTACTTATCCTTTAAATCTTCAGTAGCTACATGTGAGCACATTTAGGTTAAAGTGAGCACAAGAAAACCACAAAATAACATTAATTACACTTTAAAAATAAGCTTCTGCGACACGGGATGATTGTGCACGGGGAGTTTGGGTATTTTCCTTCTGGAGCTGGACCACAGAGCTACATTCTTCTGCCAGTGTTCACCACATGGACTGTGTTCACACCCTGAAAGCCAGCGCTGCAGATTTCTCCCGGTCAACACATACTATCTGTTCTTCTTATTGAACCAAGCAAGAAACAGCTCTATATTCACAGCAGCGACCTGCGGGGGAGCAGTGACAGAGGGAGGTCATACACATTCACACCTGGGAGCTTAGCATTACGACAGCTATGTGTGTGTGTAATAAAGCAAAGGCAGCAGCTAAAGGATATATATAACTGGTGAACAGACTTTCTGGCCTAATTGGCATTTTCAGGTTTTTACTCGACCCATAACTCATCGTCTTCTGAGCTGCCCAAACAGACAGACAAAAAGACAGATAAGCACACACCTCAGGGCATTTCCATCTGTCTTCACCTCCCATAATCCTCCTCTACTTCTAAGAAACCTCATGTCACCGTCCTCCATTTAGTACCATATAAGTTTCTACCTCTGTTCTTACTCGCACTACCAAATATCGCATGAGAAAATGAGGCTGGAAATGGCATATTCATATATTTTGAGGTGGTTTAGATATATTTTCTTAATTCTTAAATCTTATATTTTTAATAGGTGATGAAACACTATACTCTCATGGCTTTAGAGGTGCTGGTAGATGGATTTTGTTACCGTTGGACAGAACCAGGCTAGCTGTCTCAACCTGTTTCCAGTCTTTGTGCTAAGCTAAGCTAGGCTTCTCCTGGCTCCAGCTTCATATTTAACCTACAGACTAATCTCGGTAAGAAAGCGAATGAACGTTTCCCAAAATGTCCAACGTTTCCTTCAAGAACGACCGACATTGTTCATGTGGAAGAAGTACGACAACATAGGCACGTTTTTTAAAAAGTCCTGAGGAACATTTCTCTCTCATTAAAGGAGGAGTTTTTTCTCTGATGCATCTAGTTCTCCTTCTACAGGTCTTTACATGATTTATTTTATTTGCTCCAACCTGACTGATGTAAACAAACTGAATCTTATTGTTTGCAACAATAGAAAATTCACTTTGAACTGTTGGACAAAAACTAAACCCTCGTGTTCCCTCTTTCTACCTCACCGCAACTTTCTTGTTACCCACCTGCTCTTATATTCTCTTTTCAACTCATTTTGTTTAAATCTTAAACCTCTCTCTCTCTCTCTCTCTCTCTCTCTCTGTCCGGACAAAACCAGACCAGGTCTGCTTTTGTAAAAGGCGAGCGGGAAAAAACTCCTGCAAGCACACAGAGAAAAGGAGCAAAGACGGAGGCTTTGTGGCTACAGACTCTTTGAGAGTAAAAGCTGAAAACACAACAGAAACCTGCTAAAATAAGTTCATGACATTTTTTGGTCACAGACGTCCTTCACGTCCCAGGTTTTAGAAGCATTTAACCCCCTCCCTCCTCCTTTCTCAGGTATTGCCGGCATGAGAGCATCAGTTAAATCCTTCCAAAGTGTTGAGTGAAATCTTTTAATTGTTCATTTGACTCCTCTAGCTCCAGACGTGAACGGAAAATGGGATTTGATGTCGGCCAGGTAGCTGTGTTGTGTGACTATTATCATCATCATTATCCTCCATTAACCTGCCTTCCTGGATATCCATCACTCCTCCTCCTCCTTCTCCTCCTCCTCCTCTTTGCTGCTGGCAGACATGAACATGCCCAATGAAGCATTAAAGTAGAACAAATGATCCTTTTCTACACCCTCTGCCTCCCTTTTTGCTCTCTTTTATGGTACAAATACTGCAACTACTACCACTGCTACTCTTTCTATTACTGCTATACTGTGTCAAGTGTGTGCAACATGAGCCTATCCAGCTCATGCACCCTGCCCTCTATATGACTGTGTGTGTGGTAAGACAGTGTGTAAAGCCTTGTACTGTGCAGATTTCGCCGACCTACGTCACACACACATTCCACACTGAGCAACAGTCTGCCCTGCGGCGCTCTGACGGCGCTGTCAAAACATCTTAGCGAGGCCTAAATGATTAGAAACGCAGGTCTATGGCTAACATCTGAACAGGACTGCGAGAAGTAAATCGTCACCTGAGGGGGTTTAAGGCTCGCAGGGTGTTATCTTTTGTTAACAAAGAACTGTGAAATAAAAAGCGCCATGATTTGTTTTAAATTCGTGCCTCGGGTCATTTTGTCCGTGATGCTGCAAGTCTCAACAAAAATGCAAGCTCGCATAGTTTAGAGCTTGGAATGAAGCCTGGTGTAATTGTAATGTAATTTTCTAACCCACGTCCTCTTTTTTGACTTTCTGCCATGCTTGAGATTTTTTAGAGTTACATAACTCAAAGATGCACAAAATCACCGACAGTAAAAATTAGTGCAGAAGTTTGTTTTTCCTATTCATTTATTTTCCCCTTATCTTAAAGGTAACCTGTGGACCTCTAGTAGTGCTACGGAGCCGTTTTTTGATGAGCAGGTCTGCGTTTTGTTTGCACATGAAGGCGACACACATTCCTGCCACTATAACACTGATCTACAGGTGGCAGTAATGTGCTTAGACATGCAGCAATGCACTAACAAATACAGGAAAGAAGAAGACGGCAGGCAAGCAAACACGGATCAACGCCGGTTTTAAACTTTTAAGAATCCTGTTTTATGAGGTTTATTAGACCTCGAGGATACACACAATATGTTTAGGTTATGTAAACATAACTTTTGTTTGTTTACAAGAAAACTCCACTGGGCACCTTTAATCTGAACGTCCAGCACTCATCTCTGCTACACCTCAACATAACGTACCCTAAGACCTGACTCCATCCGCTGAGGGAAAGGACGCACATCACGGAGGTCAGCGTATTTATTCACAAAATCTGTCTGCAGATCAGGGCACTGTGCACCACCATCGCCCACGGAGCTGCTCAGCTGCTCTCTCCATTGAAAACACTCGCCTTGCTGCAGCAAGTATTGTGAAACCATAATTAGGCTCCCGTCAACAGTCACATGCCACAAATGATGATTTGTAAATGGGCGTCGTAGCATTAGCTGAGCCTGAGGCATCTTGACTACAACTTGGGACATCGAATACTGTTGTCTGTGATACTTCGCTGCACTTCTGAGTCTCTGATGAACTCCACATGTAGTCTGGGAGATGAGGTGATTAGTATTTCTTCAGCGGGCTGATATCTGGATTCTGTGTGCTTCAGCTCAATCTAAATGTAAGAGATTAAGGTGGTTATTTGGGCGACAGCTGTCCCTACAAAGTGTCTTTGAGGAAGCCACTGAGACAGTAAAGTCCATGTCAAGCTGTAGTCCGTCATCAGGATTCATTTCTTTCCAAACCCAAGTTTTATTTACTTTTATTTACACACAGACAGTCTGCTGACACCGTCTTTCCCATTCAGGCTGTGTTTTCTCTTTCTGCCCTCAGGCGGCTGCTGGAACTAAGAATGTGTCCTCTGTGACTCCGATGTTCGTCTGCCCAACTCAGGCCTAAATTTGTGCCTGACCCCAAACCACCCCAGAGGCTAAACACCTTTCTGCGAGTCCAGACTTCGGTCAAGCCCAACAATTTTCTAAAATACCGCTTCAAACCAGAGTGAGTGAGGTTAGAGGCTAAACACCAGTGTTTCTAGTCTATTTTCTCTGTAAACTCTTCCTCTGAGTCATCTTTGATTAAATAAGATTAAAGGTGTTATGTATCACAGTGAGATAACATGCTGTGTAATTAACTGGGAGAGCTTTGGAAGAGGCGCTTCAAGTTTTCTGACTTAAATTTAATCTTTATTTGAACTAGAATTGGGCTCTGATTGCTGGCTCCTTTTTGAATCCACTGCCAAGATGGCAGAATACCAGATTTCAAGCTGATGTCAGCAAATAACAGTAACGTTAAATTGAGCATGCAGTGCATCTCTCTAGTCTGTCTGTCTGTCTGTCTAATCCAGCTGGGCAGTGCTTGGTCTGTCTGTGTCTTGCTTGCTTGCTTGCAGCCACTTCCAAGGCTTCCAAGACTTTGTGCCCGACAAAAGCGAAAGGGAAACACAACTATTTATTACGTTTGATAAACGGCAACGGGCGATGGTGATTATAAACGGCGACTTGGAAGAGGTAACCACGTCACGCGCGGACATGCGTTCATATGCGCGTGCACGAAAATGAAACTCGCGCTTTCCAGCAGCAACGTCTGTGGGGACCAGTCCAGACAACATGTGGGCGTGATGGCGCTCCTCACAGGCGCACATCATTTTAAAACAAGACAATGACTCTGTCACTCAGGGAAGGTTTAGTTACAACTCTGGACTAATGCAAGATGGAGAGCAATGGACTGACATTGACTATTGATTAAATATTGAATTTAAAATGTCTATTATTCAGTATTCAGCCAAGCCAAAGTATAAATAGTATTTTATATTTGAAAATGTATAAAAGCAAATCTGGGGGAGCCAGTTTGAATGGGCCTGATGCAGCTGATAAAATTAATTATAGTATTGTTATCTATAATCTATAGGTGCCATGCTTAAGTTTGCCAGTAGAGGAGTCTACTTTGTATCACCGTGCTGAACACTGCAGTCCATGACTTTAACGGCCTTAAATATGTTCAGAACCTGTTTTTATTCTTCATCCAAAAACATCCAGGCTAATCGTCTTATTACATCAGTTTATGCTATCATGTATGGTATACTATATAATTCAGATTAGTCATTTGGAGTTAATTTAGAGGACAGAACAGGGCTTGCATTTTTGTTTGGTGGCTCGCTGAGGGCATCTGACTATTTAATAGCCTGAACTTTTGTAAATGAGCTCAGAAAAAGGTTATTTGTCATTGTTAATGTTCGCCTACTTGACTATAAAGGTTCTGCAAAATAAGAGACTGACCATCGACAGTTATGCGTATGCATGTAGCCTATTAATTTATGTTTTAGCCTATTATTAGAAGAATATTAATGCATATAAAGAAATTCCCCATGCTGCACGCGCACATTAACAACACACTGTGGCCACCTCTAGACATCCCTGGGCCACCCCCGCCACTGCTGCTCAGTCTCAGTCTGGGCTTGTGCCGATTATTGACTGTATCAACTATTGATGATTGAAGAGACGATCGTCTTCTGCTGATGCCTCTACAGTTTTTTTGTTCATAATAATTTTTATGACTTGAGAACAGAATCTTCCACAAGTTCCATTTAGTAGCTGTTCTGGAGCTTTCAATCAGATCACATGATCTTTATCAGAAGATGAAGTTTACCCAGTTGTGACGTTCACATTTCCATTTTTTCCTGAGCGCTTTAAGGACTTTTCCTCCATGTTGGCTTAACGGCTGAAGTTCAAAGTTCAAGTGATATGATCGAAAGCTCCAGAACTGTTACTAAAAGGACCTCGTGGTGAGATTGTTTTTCTCAGCTACTGTTTCCATGAACTTTACATTATTTACAAACTGTTTAAAAATCCTTATCAGTCCTCTATTTCATAAATCCTGCACCACACATCTGACAGACATGATAAGATGGCAGCTAAGCCGGTTAACACAGAGACAAGCAACACTACCTCTATTATCTATCTGCACTCCTGACACAGGAAGTGTTCTGGATAAAGTCGCACACCATATCGTGTCACTTTAAGTGCAAACTTTAGCGCAAACGATCTGAAACGCGATAAGCAATAACCCGCCTGCCGT
The DNA here is from genome assembly GCA_003416845.1 of Oplegnathus fasciatus. Lineage (NCBI taxonomy): Eukaryota > Metazoa > Chordata > Actinopteri > Centrarchiformes > Oplegnathidae > Oplegnathus > Oplegnathus fasciatus. Next base: position 389,306 of record NTHP01000427.1, on the reverse strand, counting down.
CAAGCTGTCTAAACTTGAAGTGAATACCTCCAGACTTCCAGTCTTCATATCACGTACGATAAGACGGCAGCTAAGCCGGTTAACATGGAGACAAGCAAACAATAAACAAAGGAGAGGGATTAATATGGTGATGATAAGAAGAAAATGAAGACAGATGGAGAGAAAGAGAGGACGCCATGAGGAGAGGACAACTGAGAGAAGAAAAGACAGAAAAGCAGATGGTGGAGGGAAGGAAGTGTTCCTCTCAGACGGAGTGATATATGAGACCGAAAAAGAGGAAGAAGTCGTAACGGACGACAGGAGCCCCATTAAGTGTGTGTGTGTGTGAGAAGAGAGAGAGTAAAAGTGTGTGTACAGATTGTGAAACTTTCTGCAGAGTGTGTTAATCGGGAAATATGTGTGCATCTGTGTGTCTTTTCTCCTCTAAATACTTGAAGCGGACCCATTTTTCAGAGAATATAAAGACGCTACTGTGCTGCGCTAATGTCCTCCATCCTCCTGCCTCCTTCCTTGCTTCCTCTCCTTCCTCCCTCTCTCCTTTGCTGCCTCCATCCTTCTCTCTATCCCACATTTCCTCTTTGTGTAAATGCAGCTGTGGAGTGTGTGTGTGTGTGTGTGTGCGTGTGTGTCTGCGTGTGTTTGTGTGGCACATGCATGCACCCTCACAGCCAACATGCATTCTCAATTAGACTCATATAACATGCTGGCACTCTTGTCCAGGCATCTGCCTTGGCATTGATACACACACTCTTTTAAATCACAGCTGGCTCAGAGAGAGGTTCGGGGAGTGGTTGTGTGTGTGTGTGTGTGTGTGTGTGTGTGTGTGAGTGTGTGGGTGCTAATGAGAGAGCTGTGGTTTTTGTAAATGATTTGGCTTTAACTCCTTTATTTCCATACACACAAAGGAAAAGGTACACCGTGACCTTTCCTGGCTGTTGTGAAACCTGTGTGTGTGTGTGTGGGTGTGTGTGTGTGTGTGTGTGTGTGTGTGTGTGTGTGTGTGTGTGTGAGACTCACGGTGGCAGTCATGTTGTTGCTCTCCTCCATGATAGCAGCAGAGTACTTGTTGGAAGGCATCGCTGTCGCGGTCGACTGGTCCAGTGTCTGTCCTGACTCCTTTTCAAACCTGGACGAGACACAAACCAGGAAACGATCAGAAAATGAAACAGAGCACAGTTTGCTTCAGTTTCACTGGTGCACCAGTAAAAAAATAAACTGGTGAACCAGTAAAAACTGAACTGGTGTTGTAAATTATCAACACAGTCAATGTCACGGCATCATCTTGAAATTTCTGCACGTTTCTCTGTTCAGAACCAGAAGTCAGAATCAGAATCGGGTTTGTCGTCAAGTAGGTTTTCACAAACAGTACAAGGAATTTGCCTCGGTGTTTTGGTGCATAACAACAAACATAGTAAGTAGAAAATATAAAGAAGGATTAAAGCAAGTGCTGCAAGTCAAGAAGCATAAATATAAAATATGAAATTGAAAAAAATATAAAAAATAATATGTACAATATGACTATTTCACCTGTCAACTTCTGTCTTCAGTCAGACTTTCTTATAAATACGTTTATCTCAAAGATAAGTTTAATAACAGAGATTAGAGATGAGAACCAATGTCTTAACAGGACAGGACAAAGAGAGGACATCTGATAAATTGCTACAGGATAACCACATCTGGTTATTTTAAGTTTCTCAGTTAAGCTTCCAGAAAATGTATGCTGCATATATTGTAAAGAATACGGATTAAATATGAACTTAGTCTACATGGAAATGATACTTCTGAGTCATGTTCCTGCTGTTATGAAAGATGAACGAAAGAAAAAGGCAAGTGGAACACAAGCTAATCCGATAATTCTTCAAACCATGACTTTACCTTCAATTACAACGTTTTAAAAGTTCTGAATTTCTACATTATGTCAACTACGGTGCGGTTAAGTTTAAGGGAAGATCATGGTTACGGTAAAAGAGAAAGAGCAAACATAGATTGCGACAGGATGCACACTCAGGTTCCCGATTTCCATTCCATGTAACTACAGAAAGGACGCACTACTTCCTGAAAACTGTCACTGGACACAAATCATGAGGTGCAGAATCGTCCGATATGAACGTGATTCCACTCGGCTGCTGCAAAGACACAAATATCCAAAGCTTTTGTAAAGCTATTTAGAGAACATCTTCCCTCTTACTGTAACTGTGACGCTGCTCCAAAAGCCTCGTAAATTACAGCTTTGATAGTAAGAGTGATTCAGACTTCCCAGAACAGGAGCAAGTGAAAATGGAAAATAACAGTAGCGCCTGCAGAGAAGGTTCTTTCGCACCGGCATGTTCAACTGTGAGTTCACAAGCAGTGGGGTAAGAACAGTATCAACTAGGCATTACTGAAGGTCAGTTGAGCATGAAGGGGAGAAAGAAAGAAGACAGGGGTGAAGAGTGGAAGTGATAGAAACGCTGGAGCACATGAACACCTTAAAACAAGTGCTGAAAATGAGCTTTCTAAAGTGTGTATAAAATATCTCTCTAATTAATGCCTGTGTTATGATTTCTATTGGTGTATGACCTTTAGACAGCACGTCAGAGCATCTTCAACCGGCACCTTTTTCCTTCTTTTCTTCAGATGTAAAGATGGAATATGACCAACTTGAACAGATACTGGAAAACTTAATCAAACTGACTTTTATCCCAGATTTCTTTCTGGTGGAACCTCAGCTTTGTGGCGGCTGATCAGAAACAGAGAGGAAGAAGAGAAGAAGTAGTGGAGAAGGAGGAGAAAATACTGGCACGGGAGATGACAACGCTGGCCTCTCCGGTTCTCCACGAGTAGGTAGGAGCATATCTGACATGCCCATACAAACCTGAAGTAAACAGATACACAGGCCTGTCAGGGTGTGTGTGTGTGTTTGTGTGTTTAAGAGCGAGAGGGAGTGAACAAAATAAGTGTATGCGTTCGTACATGCATTATGTATGCGGCACTTCTGCATTCTTTTTTGTGTGACTGTGCATTCTTTTGAGACGCCATGCTGGTGTACATGAGTGCTTATTTTAATGTGGATGTAAGTGTGTGTGTGTGTGTGTGTGCAGTGATACAATATATGTGTGTGTGTGTGTGTGTGTGTGTGTGTGTGTGTGTTCGGGTTTAAATTTCTTGTCAAACAAGCCTGTACAGAGAGGCCTGCAGACGTCAGGTAGCCCGACTGTCAGTTTCACGTTAATCTGCCCGGAGACGCATAGAAACAAATCACATAATAACACATAATAACACGCAGAGAAAATAAACCAGAGGCCAGTACGTTATATAATGAATTCAATCCACCAGTTCTGTATCACCGTATCATTTAATCATAGTTTTTATGTGCAAGGCAGATAATTATCGCACATTCTTCAGGCTGTGTGTTGTGGTGTTGGATTTAATCACATTGTAGATATTCCTGACGTGTTAGCTCCTCCATATGTGTAAATGAGATGGACGAACTATAAGAAACACCTCAATGCAGTCTAATATGTAAGTGATTACACGAAGTCCAGCTACTGGAAGACTTAAAACAAGCCTTAAATCAAATTACTTAAAACAGGATTAGTGATATTCTTCTTTCTAGGTAACCTTGCTTGTCTCCCTTAAGTTGGGAGACAAGCCAAGTCAAACAGTCTCGCTTAGTCCAGTGTGAGGATTTGTTGCTTTTCTCTGTCTGAAATCGTTGTCAACTGTATATTTTTGGGTTTTGCACTGTTGCGCGGACAAAACAAGACATCTGAACATCATTTTGGACTCTAGGAAACTGTGATATTGTGGTACGTTTCACTGCATTCTGTCATTTTCTACACGAAAGCGGTGCAACGTGATCAGATAAACTCACCAGACACGGGATCTTTCGACACTGGCGCGGCTTCCCAAAAGAAATGATCATAAAACTTTGGGTGTCGCGATTTAACATTTTACTCGGCGTCAGAAGACAGCAGAAGATAACCAGAACCTTCAAAAGAGTGTATAATGTACATACAGTGTATACATGTGTGTGTGTACATTTGGAGGCTTGTACACCGACAGGCTTTCACCACATGCTGACCGCACACAAAACGACCACATAAGTGAGACCACCAGGTGCATCCTGCACACAGAAGGGACACACACACACACACACACACACTTGTTTCCATTACTTAGGAGCACATTACATCGACTTAAGCCTTGATCCTACTTCAGCACAGAAAACATGATGGCGACCTCCTGATTGCGAGAAGAGGAACAAAACCGCCTGATGAGAACGGGGCTAAGAATGAGGAACATACATACAGCGTACGAAACAAGCGTCCTGTCTGTGCGATTGGAGTCATACAGTCCACACGGTGACAGATGTTGGGCTGCACGCAGACTGTGACAGATGACGAAATCTCCATCACGTGGACCAACACGAACCCTCACCACCATGGAAACCATGAACTGGCCTTTGCATTAATTCCCCGGAGACTTAACCTTGACAGTTACTATCACATGCCTAACCGCAGCACTTACCCACACCTTAAAGGACAGGTTAGGGTTTTGCCCCCAAAAGAAAGGCGAGTCCCCACAATGTGACTGTGTGAGTCAACGTGTGCAGAGACTGGTGCCCTCTGACTGACAAACCGTCTCCTGACATCAATGCAGATTAACCAGCGAGGGACTCTCCCTCCGCAGAGACTTCAGAGAGGTGATGGGGTTCATTCAAACAGGATGTTGACACAGACGCCCCACATCTTTGCCCTTTCACCTACACAGGCACCAAACAGGCTCCTTCCAGGTAATTGTCTATTTCTTTTAAAAGCTTTAGCCCACATTCAGGTGAGGTAGGCTGAAAACCCACCTCTTCTGACCACAACCCTTCTGAGCACATGCTTCAGTCTCGTCTCTAAAAAAAAAGACATCTTTAAGCACTCGTACTACAGCACTGAACGTGCTTTTAGTTATTTGTTTAAAAAGAATACATGATGTCTAGCTCCAGCTCCAAAATGGTTTGAACGCACTTTTTATTTTAAGTTGCTTTGGACGAAAGCGTCACATGAATGCAATGTAAATGTGTAATTAAGCATTCAATGATCCGCCACTGGCTTCCCTCATCAGACCGGCTCTTAAATCTGAACAAATGTGTCGTCACTACGTACGCGGTCGTGTGATCGCACTTTTGAGCAACCAGCTGAGCGTGTAGCAAAACAAAAAAGACGTTCTACTCGTTTTCTTATATATAATCTCATCCTTTAGGGGTCTCCAAGCCAAAAAACATCACATACTAGCTGTGCAAATACTCAGATTTTATTGTTCCATTTTTATTAAGTTAATATAATTCTGAGCTGTGACCAGAGCCAAACATCTCTGTTTGTTCAGGTGAAGTTTTGCTATTAAAAGAAAAATACAAGAGGAAAATCTGTACTTTACTTATTTGGCATCACAAGTCCGCGACAAAACTATAATCCATCTTTCAAAGGCCCAAATACCGTTCCGAACAATCTGTAATGATACTGAGATGCAGTGTGATCGATCAGAACGGGTCACATTTAGAGTACACGTGGATTTGGTGCTGAGGAGTTTGATACTTGAGGCTAAAAAGAAAAAGACCGGTGTGCCACAGTGCCTTAGTGGTCTCAGATGCAATCCACGTAACAGCAACGCCCCCCGTTCGAATCTAAAAACATCTTTCACGACCGACCAGGTGAAGTCTGCGTACCTACGTTGACACAGAGATGATACATTCTTCAAGGATTTTGCCAAACAACGCTGTTTTTTGGCGATATTAGATACTTGTATGATTTCTGCGTCATTATGTGCATGGTATACTTTATTTGTCAGGTATTTAATTCACTATTAAGCCCCAAATAGACATCCATAAACAGTTTCTCAATAGATTTCCCAGAAACAATCCGCTTTTTGCTTGAATACTTTGATAAACCGAGTAATAATTTCGTGCGTCTCCACACTCGCTCTGCATCCTCACATTGAGGCGGTCAGGGCTGCATCTTCGCAGAGACACGTTTCAGCTTTTAGAAACCGGGAGAGAGGTGGAAGCGAGAGTGAATTAGAAGAAGTGAGGAAGGATGGAGGGCAGAGAGTGGAGTGAGGGGCCCATGAAAAGGGGACACGGAGGACAAGGGGGAGGGGGGCTTCACATCAAAGTTGTGTCTGGTGGCTAGAGATTAGGGACTGCATTGCAAGAGGGGATTGTTCGCTCCCCAAAGGGTATGAACATGAATGTGTGTGTGTGTGTGTGTGTTAAGGGGGGGGTTAGCTCCTCAGGGTCTCTCTCTGGGGGCTACATTCCTTGTCTGTCATGTACTTTATGGCCCCTTCCAGCTCAGATCGAGTCCTACACTTTATACATTGTCTACTTTGTTGCCTATTGTACAGACTGAACTCTGAAGGCATGCAGGCTCATACAGTATATCATCCATTCAGCAGCAAGAACAACTCTCAGAGCACCTTTCATAAGCTCCCATTCTGAATTAAAACACTAAAACCATAAACATGAGTAGATTACAGATTAAATTACTAGTAATAGAATAATGTGTTATATTCTTACCAAGCTAACGGTGCCTTTTTGTTGATGTTAACAGGCCCGGCTCCTCCGGTGCACGACGGCTACAGAAACTTTACTGGGAGCTTGTTTCACTCCTGTGAAATAACGACTACGGTGTGACTGATGATGTCCGAAGCTTCAAACACCACGGGTGCTTCAGCAAGCGCTTCATTAGTTTGAAAGTCTGCATGTCTCTTTTGCAAGAAAGTTTGAAACTACATTGTCCAGTGATACATGCTGTAACACTGGGGAGGTAAGAAGAAGAGAAGAGAGTTACGGAGACATAAGGTGATGTACAGAAGAGAAAGAGATGATCTTCGTGTGTTGGGATGCATCGATCCGATCGGTGCCGTTAGGATCGATCCACATTAAATCTATCATTATCAATGCCATTACTTCATGGCAGGCCGTCAACTCAAGTTTTCAATGTAACGGAAACCCCTGGCCTCACATAAAGGGTTAGGGGTTAGGTACACTGATTTTAAATTTGGGAAAAAGAGAGAACTGATATCGGACACTGATATCGTTTTCAGAAAAGATATCAGAAGAAAAAAGGGCTGATCGGTGCGTCCCTGTAAGAGTGGGAACATTTCCACCTGATGCCAAGTGACAGTTTGAAGAGTATAATTCTCCACATTAAAGGATGGACGCACTTTCTTTTTACACGTCTCTCTCAAATAATTAATAATAATTCTGCTCATACTGGTCCTGAAGAGATATTTGGGAGGCAAAATCCAGTTTATTGCTCTTCTCTCAGGCGCTAACTGTGAACAGACAACACCCCACTTTGTGTTTGCCAGTGCAGACACAGAAGAACTGCCCCATCTTGCAGTTACTACGCTCACATCCATCTTTTACAGGCCTGCTAGGAGTCTCCCATCATGCACCAGCCCTCCGTTTACACTACTGTTATACTCGCTGCAGTACATTCTTCCTCAAATGTCATTCAGTAGCAGTAAGCCATTGCTTTAAGAGCTGCATTCAGTACAAGGCCGTATATATTTGCTGATTACTCTGAGCAGCTGTAGTCGTAGCTTAGTTAGCTGACTTAGCCACAGTTAGCTGAGTTGATGCCACGTTGCCAGAGAGCAGCCGCAGACAGCTCAGAGTTCACGTTGTTCAAGACGATTCAAAAATCTCACTTTCTCCTGAAGCTCTCCTGAAATCAACTTGGACCCCGACATTATTATGACAAGTGAGTAATTAGAAGATTACAGCGTGAAATACGACCAGCTATAAATATGAGGACGGCAAACTGAATGTGGTTAACCACACTCTGAGGTTTTTAGTTCGCAGCCTCGGGGCAAAACTTACAAATTTCACACATTAAATCGATTTTGGATCCTTTCTCTTAATCGCACTGAACCTTCTACCTGCTCCAAACATGACACAGTCAAGAAAATACAAATTTTGGACATTAGTGGGGCTGTAATGATTATTTTCAACATCAGTTTATCTGCCAGTTTTCTGGATTAACTGATTAATCGTTTGATCTATTAAACGGTCAGAAAATAGATCCCATCACAACTCTCTAAAGCCCAAAGTGATGCCATCAAATTGATTGTTTTATCCAACCAGAAGTCAAAGAAAAGCAGCAGTTCCTCAGTCAGTAAATCCTAAAAATGTCTCTTATTATACTGCAAATAAATAAAGTTTAATCTCACTGTTTCTCCTGTGCAATGGAGCATCTATGAATCACTGATATGACAGAATCCTCATAAAAGTGTGCACTCATTCGCCATGTGTGTACTAAAATGAATGGTTAAACATAACCAAATAATTGGCTGTGCTTCGATATATGGATCCATCAATCTCCAAGACCTTTACTGAAAACAGGAATGCCCCCAACAGAGAAGCTCAGTTTAAACCCAAGTGTGTTGCACTCATATTATTTACTTATTATTGGGCAATAAATGTTGCAGCTTGCCTGTAGACAAATGTCACATTCTCGCATGTTCATCTGACCTGCGGTGCACCGACTACACCACTCACAAGGTTACACCAGCAATTAATTTTAATTCATTCATTGGAAAACAACTGAAACTCTGTCTCTAGTTATCCCACAATCAGTGACAAATGCCATAGTTCTTAATTCTAGGAAATTATTGGGAAGTTAATCAGTTAATTAAAAGTTTGCATGAGAGACAACGAGGTGTGACTCTGGCACGTGATCAATAACTGTCATCATCTTATCATCTTATTAAAACCTCAGCGTGACTCATTATCTAAACAGTTCCAGTTGAATTGAATTACCCTCAGACACTGTCAACAGATCTGATCCCGTCAGGATTTCTCTAAAATAACAGTCAGGAACTCATCACCAACCCTGACAACACACTTTATCTCTAAGCACTGCATGTAGCATCTAGTGGTTAATAAACAGGGACACAAACTCCAGTCAGGACAGTTTTTACACGTCATTTAGTCTACTATTAACATCTAAAAAGGAATGTTTTTCAGTGGTGAGACAATCTGCCTTATTCTGCCCAGATTAAAGCCAAAAGGGAATTAATTTTGATAATCAATTAATAGTTTTGATCATTTATTAAGCAAAAATACCAACGATTAACTGTTCCAGGTTCTAAAATGTGAGGATTTGCTGCTTTTTTTGAAGAAGCCTCGTGATTTTTCAGTCCCTTCTGTTATTTTACACACTGAACAATCAATTGTGAACATAATTTAGATTGACTGACAGTAAAAATGAACGTTAATCGCAGCCCTAGTCCAGATGCTGACACTTATTCTTTGAATCTTCCCAAATAAGACTCAGACATGGCGGAAGTGTTCTTCCTAAAAATGCCTTGGAGGCTGAATCTGAGGCCCGCTGACCTCTCACAGCTCGTGTTAATGTCAATTAGTGTCATAAAAATGCACCAAAGTTGCCCTAAAAACAAAAATGAAGAGCGTGTTTTAACTTATTGAAGTGTTTTTGGAGTCTGGGGGGTCTAGCTGCCCCTGCTGGAGGGTAAAATGATTCCACCACCTGAATGATGTCAATATCCCTCCTCAACTGTACCATTCATTTCCACATGACTCCTCCCCTTCACTTTCTGCCGCGTGCTTTCTCTCTGCACCTTCTTCTTAATGCCTCCAACATGAATGAGGATCCTTTTACTGCTCTGCAGATAAAACTTTTTTTTCCCGTCTGTCAAACTACACAAGCTAATAAATCACCAAGCGACAATAATCCCAGAAGGAAGTCGAGCCGGTAAACCTGCACCGTCAGTACATGTTCAAACACCGGAGCGCGTTCACAACCAGGAAACCAGAAATCCCAAGAAGTCCTGCAGTCAAACCAGATCTAACATCAGTGCACAGTTAACCCTGCAGCAGCACGGGAGGCTTTAAAATCACTGTTAAATCACTTTCCAGCAGCGCACACGCACGTTTAAGTCGTAATAACGGCACTGTAAGAGAAGACTACAGCTGGAGGATGCGATTAAACACGATGAATGGCTTTAAAATCACCAGAAGCAGCACGTTAGTCCCTTCAGAAACACTATCTCTGTGTCAAGAAGAGATAAAAGTACTATAAAGTGAGAAAAGGTCCGTGTTCAGCAGGAGAGGCGCACTGTAACTGAAATAGTGCCGCTCACAACTGTGCACAACAGCTGCGTTAAAGGTTATTATAAGAATATTATAATAAAAGCTTTAAAAGCCCCATAAAGTCAATGCAAACACACCGTGCGTAATCATTATGGACATTATTGAGATTTCTTGGTTCGGCAACATCTACATGCAGCTCGGTTTGTCGTGCACATGTCGGGCAAAA
>NTHP01000427.1:360169-378878 GCA_003416845.1 Oplegnathus fasciatus | reverse complement strand
AAAAAAAAAAGAGAGAGAGACTACCGAGCTGCAAACTTTACAAGTGCACGGTGAAACAAAGGGAACACACACCTCCGGCTCCACAGACCGCGTCCAAACCCGCCTCGAGCTGTGCGCAAAGTCTAATGTGAAGCTTTAATTATTCGCTCGCCTGCAATAAAACCCTGCACAAACCGCCCTCCCCGGGGAAACTTACATAACCATCCACGCTTCTCGCACTCATCCACGGCAGGAAAAGTGAGGAGTGGAGGCGCGTTGATGTCCGCAGAGTCAAATCTGTGAAAAAAAAAAAATCTTTAAAAGAGTTGGAAAAAAAAAAATCAGCCTTGAACTTGAGCTCGAACCAGGAGTCGGTCTAGTCCTCTCGCAGGAGTTGTGCACTCTGTCGGAACATGCTGCTGCAGATCTCTCTCTCTCTCTCTCTCTCTCGCTCTCCAAGTGTGAGTCAAGGTCTCTCTCTCTCTCTCCCTCTCTCTCTCTCTCTCGCGTGCTCTCTGCGCGTGTCCCGCGGTATACTGGGTGAACTCCGGCGTGGCTCGGCCCATCTATAGTCGACCTGCCTGTGCAGAGGTGAGCGCAGATTGGCCGCTCAGAGCCATCGAGGCTTTCCCAGGTGAGAACGTCACCTCCCATTTTCTGCCCCCCGGGTGTTGAAAATGTGAACAGGAACTACTTTTTTCAACCCCCCTCACCACCACCAGCACTCACCTCTCTCTCTCTCTTTCTTTATAGTCTCAGTGAACCTCGCTTCACCATGTTTCATTAGAACAACAGAGAGACTTCACCTTCTGTAGCTGTAGCTGAACAGAAACTACACTCTGTACTGTTTATAGTACTTATACTGTACTATATTGTATATACAGTGGTGGAATGTAACTAAGTACATTTACTCAAGTACTCTACTTAAGTACAATTCTGACATACTTGTACTTGTACTTTCCATTTAGTGCTACTTTCTACTTCTACTCCACCACATTTCAGAGGAAAATACTGTACTTTTTATTCCACTACATTTATTTTACTCTTATAGTTACTTTTCTCATAAAAAACATGAGATACTTATATGATATGATGCAGTACTGTACTACTAATCTACCCAGTAGTACACAAAGTATCTAAAATTGGCTCCTTATTGATGAACTACAACATTAAAATATTCTTACATGTACTTATTAGTGATAAAAACAGAATAATTTAATATTCTATAATAATAATAAAACACTTTTAAATGTGCCATTCTGCATACTGAGTACTTTTACTTTGATACTTTAAGTACATTTTGCTGATAATACTTCTGTACTTTTATTTAAGTAACTTTTACTTGTAACTGAGTATTTTTAGACTTTTGGTATTTCTACTTTTACTTAAGTAAAGGATTTGAGTACTTCTTCCACCACTGTGTATGTATAATACAATTTCCTTTTCAGAAACAAATACCAAGTATCTGTTAAAGAGAGGAAATTAACTGTACATTTACTAAAGTACAATTTTAAGACACTTTCTATACCTATCAATACAAGATCAATACTTTACGATCAAATCATATAAACCATTGGTGAAAGAAGTACTCCTTTACTCAAGTAAAAGTAGCAATACCACACTGTAGAAATACTCTGTTACAAGTAAAAGTATGAGCATCAGACTTCATCAGATTCATTCATTCATTCATTCATCAGACTACTTAAAGTAAAAGTACTCATCATGCAGTATTGGGCGTTTCACAATAATGTCTTATTATATATTATTGGAATATACTTATTAATATATTTAATGTTGCAGCTGGAGGTGGAGCTCATTATAATTACATTTGATACTGCTGAGTAGTTTGTGATTCACCTCCCCGGGATCAATAAAGTTTTATTTGATCTTAACCTATTTGAATATTTGTTGATTATATTTTGATTTATTAATCTGATTCCACAAAGTAAAAAAAGCTGTCAGATAAATGTAGTAAAAAGTACTATATGTGCCTCTGAATTGTAGTGGAGTAGAAGTAAACACAGAGGTGGAAGACGTATCCAAAACTTTTACTTAAGTAAAAGTAGAAATATCATACTCTAAAAATACTAATTACAAGTAAAAGTCCTGAATTCAAACTGTTACTTAAGTAAAAGTACAGAAGTATTATCAGCNATGCAGTCAGCAAATAATTTACTATGTAGCTTTGGACTGGATCCATGCTATGATCCTTGTGCAGGTTAGAACTGGTCTAATTTGAACTGGTCTGTTCTGGTGCAGTTTAAGTCCCCAGACGTTGTTGTTGCATCACAAGTTGGAAATAATGATGATGTTGTTTCCTGTTCAGCAGGTGCCTGGGCAGCCGGAGAGGAGCAGTTGTAGCCGGTATGCGCTGGACCTGGTGCAGAACCTGTCTGCACTGGCAGCCAGACCCAGCCTGGACCTGGTCCACAACCTGTCTGCGCTGGGATCAAGTCCAGAGGTCCTCCTCTTGAGCCTGAAGCAGGAGGGCTGTAAAGATGGATGGAACTATAGTACTGAGTACTATCAAGCTACTGTAGTCAGTGAGGTACTGAGATACTGCTTCTACAATTGGAATATTTTTTAAATTCTACTATATGGAATTTACTACTGCATCTACTGCGAGTGCCAGTGGAGGAAGAAGTACTCAAATCCTTTACTTAAGTAAAAGTAGAAGTACCATAGTCTAAAAATACTCCATCACAAGTCAAAGTCCTGAATTCAAACTGTTACTTAAGTAAAAGTACAGAAGTATTATCAGCAAAATGTACTTAAAGTATCGAAAGTAAAAGTACTCATTCTGCAGACTGGTGTTATATTATTATAGAATATTATATTATTCTGTTTGTATCACTAATAAATACATGTAGGAGTATTTAATGTTGTAGTCTGTCAATATGGAGCCAATACTTATACTTATACTTATATTTATACTTATACCAATACAAATACTTATACTCATACTTATATTTATACCAATACTAATACTTATACTTATACTTATACTTATACCAACACTAATACTTATACTTATACCAACACTAATACTTATACTTATACCAATACTAATACTTATACTCATACTTATATTTATACCAATACTAATACTTATACTTATACTTATACTTATACCAATACTTATACTTATACTTATACTTATACAAATACTAATACTTATACTTATACCAACACTAATATTTATACTTATACCAGTACTTATACTTATACTTATACCAATACTTATACTTATACTTATACCAATACTTATACTTATACTTATACCAATACTTATAGTTATAATTATACTTATACTTATACCAATACTAATACTTATACTTATACTTATACTTATACCAGTACTTATACTTATACTTATACCAATACTTATACTTGTACTTATACCAATACTAATACTTATACTTATACTTATACTTATCTTATACTTATACCAGTACTAATACTTATACTTATACCAGTACTAATACTTATACTTATACCAGTACTTATACTTATACCAACACTAATACTTATACTTATACTTATACCAATACTTATACTTATACTTATACTAACACCAATACTTATACTTATACTAACACTAATACTTATACTTATACCAATACTAATACTTATACTTATACTTATACCAATACTAATTCTTATACTTATACTTATACCAATACTAATACTTATACTTATACTTATACCAATACCAACACTAATACTTATACTTATACTTATACTTATACTTATACCAGTACTAATACTTATACTTATACTTATACCAATACTAATACTTATACCAGTACTAATACTAATACTTATACTTATACTTATACCAATACTAATACTTATACTTATACCAACACTAATACTTATACTTATACCAATACTAATACTTATACTTATACCAACACTAATACTTATACTTATACTTATACCAATACTTATACTTATACCAATACTAATACTTATACTTATACCAACATTAATACTTATACTTATACTTATACTTATACCAACACTAATACTTATACTTATACTTATACTTATACNGGAGCTCATTATAATTACATTTGATACTGCTGAGTAGTTTGTGATTCACCTCCCCGGGATCAATAAAGTTTTATTTGATCTTAACCTATTTGAATATTTGTTGATTATATTTTGATTTATTAATCTGATTCCACAAAGTAAAAAAAGCTGTCAGATAAATGTAGTAAAAAGTACTATATGTGCCTCTGAATTGTAGTGGAGTAGAAGTAAACACAGAGGTGGAAGACGTATCCAAAACTTTTACTTAAGTAAAAGTAGAAATATCATACTCTAAAAATACTAATTACAAGTAAAAGTCCTGAATTCAAACTGTTACTTAAGTAAAAGTACAGAAGTATTATCAGCGAAATGTACTTAAAGTATCAAAAGTAAAAGTACTCATTCTGCAGACTTGTGTTATATTATTATAGAATATTATATTATTCTGTTTGTATCACTAATAAATACATGTTGGAGTATTTAATGTTGTAGTCTGTCAATATGGAGCCAATACTTATACTTATACTTATATTTATACTTATACCAATACTAATACTTATACTCATACTTATACTTATACCAACACTAATACATATACTTATACCAACACTAATACTTATACTTATACCAATACTAATACTTATACTTATACCAATACTAATACTTATACTCATACTTATATTTATACCAATACTAATACTTATACTTATACTTATACTTATACTTATACCAATACTAATACTTATACTTATACCAACACTAATACTTATACTTATACTTATACTTATACTTATACCAATACTAATACTTATACTTATACTTATACTTATACCAATACTAATACTTATACTTATACTTATACTTATACCAATACTAATACTTATACTCATACTTATACTTATCTTATACTTATACCAGTACTTATACTTATACTTATACCAATACTTATACTTATACTTATACCAATACTTATAGTTATACTTATACTTATACTTATACCAATACTAATACTTATACTTATACTTATACTTATACCAGTACTTATACTTATACCAACACTAATACTTATACTTATACTTATACCAATACTAATACTTATACTTATACTTATACTTATCTTATACTTATACCAGTACTTATACTTATACTTATACTTATACCAATACTTATACTTATACTTATACTTATACCAATACTTATACTTATACTTATACTTATCTTATACTTATACCAGTACTTATACTTATACTTATACGTATACCAATACTTATACTTATACTTATACTTATACTTATACCAACACTAATACTAATACTTATACTTATACTTATACTTATACTTATACTAACACTAATACTTATACTTATACTAACACTAATACTTATACTTATACCAATACTAAAATACTAATACTTATACTTATACTTATACCAATACTAATTCTTATACTTATACTTATACCAATACTAATACTTATACTTATACCAACACCAACACTAATACTTATACTTATACCAACACCAATACTAATACTTATACTTATACCAACACTAATACTTATACTTATACTTATACTTATACTTATACTTATACCAATACTAATACTTATACTTATACTTATACCAATACTTATACTTATACTTATACTTATACTTATACCAATACTAATACTTATACCAATACTAATACTTATACTTATACTTATACCAACACTAATACTTATACTTATACTTATACCAACACTAATACTAATACTTATACTTATATTTATATCAACACTAATACTAATACTTATACTTATACTTATACCAATACTAATACTTATACTTATACTTATACTTATACCAACACTAATACTAATACTTATACTTATATTTATACCAACACTAATACTTATACTTATACCAACACTAATACTTATACTTATACTTATACTTATACCAACACTAATACTTATACTTATACTTATACCAACACTAATACTTATACTTATACTTATATCAACACTAATACTTATACTTATACTTATACTTATACCAATACTAATACTTATACTTATACTTATACCAACACTAATACTTATACTTATACTTATACCAATACTAATACTTATACTTATACCAACACTAATACTTATACTTATACTTATACCAATACTAATACTTATACTTATACTTATACCAACACTAATACTCATACTTATACTTATACCAACACTAATACTTATACTTATACTTATACTTATACCAATACTAATACTTATACTTATACTTATACCAATACTAATACTAATACTTATACTTATACCAACACTAATACTTATACTTATACTTATACTTATACCAATACTAATACTTATACTTATACTTATACCAACACTAATACTTATACTTATACGTATACCAACACTAATACTTATACTTATACTTATATCAACACTGATACTTATACTTATACCAACACTAATACTTATACTTATACTTATATCAACACTGATACTTATACCAACACTAATACTTATACTTATACCAATACTAATACTTATACTTATACTTATACCAACACTAATACTAATACTTATACTTATACTTATACTAATATTTATACTTATACTTATACCAATACTTATACTTATACTTTATGTACTACTGGGTAGATTAGTAGTATTGTACCGCATCATATTGTGTTTTTTCAGTAAAAAGTAATTATAAGTGTTTTTTATTGTTGTGGAGTACAAGTATAAAGTAGCATAAAATGGAAATACTCAGGTAAAGTAAAAGTACCTCAAAACTGTACATATTTATTTCTGCTTCCTTTCAGCGAATAGACTGCCGCTTGGGACGCATGCGCACTGAACGCGGAAGCGGACTGCAGCACAGAGCCGAGCAGCTGAGAAGGTGTTTTGAGGGAAGCCGAGCGGATTAAAAAGATGCAGCTTCACTTCACTAAAGATGTTTTACCGGATTCTGTCAGCGCCGACTTCCAGAACCTGAACAAACTCAACGAGCAGGTAAACACGGCGCGTTTTCCACCGCCACACCTGGATCGATATCCACAGCATCAGTTCACCTGCGCGTTACCTGTGAGCTCCGCCACCGTCTGAGCCTTAATCCCCGTTAGGGCACATCAGAGTGAACAGCTGACAGAGTTTTTGAATCAAAGGATGAGGGGTTGTGAGTTTGGGACACATCAGCTGACAGCTCGTGTGAGTCACGTGACAGCAGATGTGTGGCTCTACCATAAAACTCAGTACAGTCCGTGTTTCTACTGTGTTTCTACTGTGTTTCTACTGTATTTCTACTGTATTTCTACAATAAATACACTTAAATAAACTCCGAGGAGTCACAGAAGCAGATAGAGTCTGTATTTAAGTAAAACTAATAGAGTGAGGTTCATTTAAAGTACATTTAAGTTGTAAAAAAGTTAAACTGTGTATTTTTCCTCCAGTCAGCCTTGAAGTTGTTTCAGTGTTTTGTCACTAAATTTAAGAACTAAGTGCCCAAACACAGGGTGGAAGAAGTACTCTGATCTTTTACTTCAGTAAAGGTAGTGTAGAAATACTCTGTTACAAGTAAAAGTCCTGCATTCAAAACTTTACTTAAGTAAAAGTACAAAATATACTTAAAGTAGCAAAAGTAAAAGTCCTCATTGTGCAGAATCATATATATTATATATTACTGGATGATAATTATTGATGCATTAATCACTTTAATGTTGCAGCTGCTGAAGATGGAGCTCTTTAACTATTTTATCTGCTGGGTAGCCTCTGAATCCCCCTCCAGGGATCAATGACGTTCTATAAAAAATCTATAATATTACATCATAATTTATTTGTTGATTATATTTTGTTTTTTTAATCTGCATCTGCAAACTAGTAACTAAAGTTATCAAATAAATGTGGTGGAGTAAAAAGTACAATATTTGCCTCTGAAATGTGGTGGAGTGGAAGTAGAAAGTAGCAGAAAATGTAAAATACCTTAAAATTGTACTTGAGTTCAGTACTTGCACGTAGTTACTTTCCACCACTGGAAGACAAGACAGTGGTTTTTATACAGCATATATAAAATAAAATATAAAATAGAATAGAAATAAAATACTGTGGAGGATAAACTGAATAAACTAGTTCAAAGTACAATATTTGCCTCTGAAATGTAGCTCAGTAGAAATATGAAGTAGCAGAAATACTCAAGTAAAGTACCTCAAAGCTGTACTAAAGTACAGTACTTGAGTAAATGTACTTAGTTACTTTCCACCACCGCCCATACACATGCACATTACTCTGCAGTTTGCTGCTCTTTGCACTTCTGGTTAGATGCTAAACTACATTTCGTTGTCTCAGTGCCTGTACTCTGTGCAGTGAAATAAAGTTGAATAAAATCTAATTTAATCTGAATCTGGATTTTTAAGGCTGATACGGATCTATCTTGATACGGATCTCTCAGGTACATTTTTCAGTGTAAAAATCAGCTTGTCAGAACTGTCTTTGTAGTAGTGACACTGTTTCTAAATGACCTGAGAACTACTTTGGTACTGAAGTGTTTGTGTTACTTATCAGCCGACGTACAGCTGATACAAGATATCTGCAGTAAGCAAATACTGGCAGATTTGTCAGTCTAGCTCTGTTACATAAAAACACATCTGAGGCTGTAAATGTTTTGGTTTATTTAGTTTGATAATTAAAACAGCTCATTACATTTACATCACATTACATCACACGTAGCACACGCTTTTGTCCAAACCAGCTTTCAATAAGCGCACTCAACATCGTAATCAAATTTCTATCGACTAACTTGTCATTTCAGAGTTATACTCTTTATTACCTCCCTACCAGGTGCACATAGGACAACGCTCAGTTATGAAAATTCTCAGAACTGTTATGGAAAGACGAAATAGAGGCAGGCAAAACGTATTTTTTCAGGAGTTTGCGAAGGGTGCATTACTTCAAACTGCGGAGAGTCGCGAAAACAGGGTGTATGTGGGGGTCCTGACAGACCAGGACCTCCGTTGTCTCACCCCAAACAAACTCATGCAAAGATCAGTTATAATATTTAACCTTTTATTGATCCAGGAACGAAGCTTGCTGAGGGACTGTGTTTCTGTAATGTTTTGGAATTAGTCAGCAGTTTCTGTAAAAGCTCAGTTAAAACTCGTATATAGATACAGAAACTATTGGTTGTAAGTAAATTCTGTTTAAAGACTCTCAAACCACGTTTGTCGTAATGGACGAAGTTCGTACGAGTTGATAAAACTGTTCTTGCATTTCTTGAAATAAAGATCTGATCGAACTTTATTTTTCTCCAACAAACCAAACAGCTCAACATATTTCCAGACATTAAAGGTGCAGTCTACGATTCTGGAGGGTCCTGATCAATCCAAACTCCATTCAGAAAACAAGCATTTTAAAAGTTGTTTGCGTGTCGTCTTGCGGACAGACCTGACAGAGCATGAATTCAGACTTTTTTACAAGTCTGCATCATGATGTAGTTATTTCGGCATCCTTTTGATCCATTTATTGCAATTAAATCACAGCAAAATCTGTTTNCTGTGTATGAACACCAGGTTATTTTTTCAGCGCACACACACAGAACAGACAGCCAGCGGACCGTGAGGAGACATTCACTGAATTTGATCTTTTTCATTTTGTGCAGCAATTTCTTCGTCTGATTGAAATTCTGTTCCAGTTCCTGCTGGAGCCTAAAGAGGTGAGCATGTACACACACACACACACACACATACACACACACACACACACACACATTTTGATGTTAATGAGACTTTGGACTCAGTGATTAGCCTTGATAACTGAACCGAGGTAAAACATTGCCTGTCCTATTGTGTGTGTGTGCAAATGAATGCATGCATTTGTGTGTGTGTGTGTGTGTGTGTGTGTGTGTGTGTGTGTGTGTGTAGACGGAGAGGTTCATGCAGCAGCTCAGTGAGTTTGCAGGGGAACATGGGATGAGTGCCGGTCCTCTGAGGAACCTGATGAAGAGCGTCCTCCTGGTGCCGCAGGGTGGGAAACACACACAGTCCGTCCATTGACCGGCTCATTCCTCGAGACAAAGACAAACGTGATAAATCAAGTTATTTCCAGGTGTTAGACTGAGATAATATGGCGGGAATTTTGTTATCAGTGTACATACAACATACGCTTATCTCGGCATAAAGAATAGAAACACTTTATATCTTATTTGTTTAGTTTGTATAAAAAACGGAGTGTAAAAACAACAGGTTTCGGCACATTAGCCGCCGTAAAACCACGACTTGCAGTATGATGTGATAAAACCTTCACAAAGCTTTAGAGGTGCTTGAACAGAGCCAGGCTAGCTGTTTCCCCCCGCTTCCAGTCTTTATGCTAAGCTAAGCTAACCACCAGTTGGCTGTAGCTTTACATTTAGCGTACGAACGGTATATTTATATGCGTTACCTGTCTGCGTACCTGTCCTACCTGTTCATTACACTTACTACATCACTGCACAACCTGTTTATATTACAGTATATTCATTTTATCACCACTGTACACCTGCCTACCACAGTATTTTATGTTTTTTTTATTATATATATATAAATATTATGTTTTATTCCTACATTTTAACTTCTGCACTATTTTATGTTTTAGATTCTCCTTTTTACTTTTACTTGTGTGATTTTCTTTTTCTACACATCGTCTGAGCGTTGTTGGACGGAGCCTGAGAACTCAGAATTTCACAGCCAGTGACTGCTTCTCTGTAATTGTTGCGCTCCTGACGAATACATAAAGAACCTGAGCGTCTAACTCTCGTCAAGAAAGCGAATAAGCGTATTTCCCAAATTGCAGAACTATTTTTTTAATGTTTTCCTGCTGCTGTTGGTGTAGAAATTGGTCTCTATGTCTCCTCTCCAATAATTTTCTTTGTGCAAACTACTGTAGACTCTTTGTCTCTGAGGGAGTGAAGCCAAACTCTTTTGTTTCCGGTTTGCTCTCAAACTCTTGACTTAATATGATATAATTTTAATTAAAACAGCCGACTGTTTTGTCTATAAAGGTGGATCTTTCCTTTTCTTTTAGCAGTCAAAACTAAGCACTAGTTTTTTCCCGCGACACTCAACTTGATCCTCATGAAAGTTCAGTTATAAAGTGACAGAAAAGCTGCCGCCGCAGGAAGGTTTCCGTCTCAGTGACAGTGATTTCCCTGTTTTCTCCTCAGGAGCCCTGAAGAAAAACCTGACAGCCGAGCAGATCAAAGAAGACCTCGTGACGTTAGGTAAACGTCCGAATCCTTCATCACAGGCTCGATCATTAACAGGGTGGATTTGAAAACAGGGGTTTAAGTGTAGCTGCTGGATACTGGTCTCTTATGACGGCCTGTCATGTTGAAACTTCTTTCTACTCATTATTGTGAACATTTTACACATGAAACCAAACCTGCTTCATC
Organism: Oplegnathus fasciatus; assembly: GCA_003416845.1. NCBI lineage: Eukaryota > Metazoa > Chordata > Actinopteri > Centrarchiformes > Oplegnathidae > Oplegnathus > Oplegnathus fasciatus. Next base: position 367,449 of record NTHP01000427.1, on the reverse strand, counting down.
TGTTCAACCCTCAGGACTAAACGAGGACAAGGCGGCTCACTTTTCACAGCAGGTAACTTTCCATAAATGCCTGATTTTACATGCTTTAAATGTTAGATGCAATGAATACAACACCAGAAAATGCTTGTATGTCAATACTATTTGAAGACATCACTTATTAACATTATAAACTTGCCTCTAATGGACAAAATCGACAATCCAAAAGCTAATTTAGGGGAAAAAGTTAATCATTTACAATCTGAGGATGATCCAGTAGATACATTAGTTAGAATCACGTGTTGCCTTCTGTGCTTTAAATACCTTCTTATCATTCCAGATATCATTTTACGAGCACAGGAGTCTTTCTGACATTTGTAACTGTGTTTTGCAGTGGGGGGAGCACTATGCAGCGCTGTCCAGACTCGCTGTCGGACAGACTCTGATGGTCAACCAGCTGGTCGACATGGAGTGGAAGTTTGGAGGTACGACAAAGCAAAACCAGACATCACATCAAAATTATAGGTTTACTTTAAGTCTATTTCTGAACACACTGGGACGGCTGCAGTTGTCTCTCCTCTGAAACTTACAATGTAAAGTACAAATTTGAAGTACTTGTACTTTACTTGAGTATCTCCATTTTACGCAGCTTTATACTTCTACTCCACAACAACTCAGAGGCAAATATTGTACTTTTTTACCTCGTCTGACAGCTGTAGTTAAAGATGACAGTTTTTCATCCCCTTCCTGTCCAGTGAAAACCACGTATCTCCAGATGTGTTGATGTTGAATGTTTGTGATAAACTGAAGGATGAAGTGTTCCTTTATGTGTTNATATTAATCCAGAAACATCAGATATAATAGAAACACACTGACAGGGAACATTTTACTGCAACATGACCACTTTAATCATTATATATGCCCCAGTATATATAAGATGAATGCAGCTTTAGGAAGTAATGCAATAGATTATACTGACTTGGTTCATTTCCAACGAGTGATCATAACTGAATGTACCAAAAGTGGTCAAAAACAAACATCAAGTGGTTGTAACGCGGCTGTATGCAGGATCTTCACACATTTTTTTTCTAAAACTCTTAAAGCTGAAAAAACAAGTTGTTCTTGTCTGTGGTTTTATTGGTCACTTAGTATGAATCATGATGCGTTCTGACCTCCGCAGTGACTGTGTTAACGTCATCGTGTGATGTTTCCGAGATAACACAAGATAGGACTTTATTCATCCTGCAGGAAATAGTTGTGCAGCAGTTGCAGTACAAAGTAGGAAAGAGTGCAAATAAAAACAAATTAAAGAAAATATAAGAGTAGAGATTATCAGTAAGGTGCAAAAACCAAATGTACACAATGCCAGAAATGTAAACAGGTTAACTGTAGTGATCTTAAATATCAGCCGCACACGGTGGGNGACTGATGGCTTTGGATGGAAAATGCATCATAGTTTTACACTTGGAATATTTCAGAGAAATCACAAACAGGTGCGCAGAGTCTCTTTTCATGATGGACTGCAGCTGAAAAATAATACTAAACATTAAATCCTGCATCAAAACTGTTTTTTTTATGAGAGAACTTTATACACTGCAGGAGTCTCTCCTCTGAAACTTACAGCACATGTTCATGAACACACAGTCGAACAGAGTCATTAGCATGGCTTATGTCCTGTAATCCTTTGCTTTGGCTTCAGTCTCATTTTAAACACCTCAGATGTGTACCGCTGATGGGTCTCTATCAGGCCTCATTGTTTATTCATGCGGCCTAATGACTTCTTGAGACTCGCAGGTAAGAGAAATGCTAATACGCCGGGCAGGAGAGTAATTAGCATTATGTTAAGCTATTGCTGAGCTGATCTTCATGTTAAAAGACGCTGTGCTTCAGGTTTTGAGGGGAGTGGACAGGGAGTGCCTGTATGTGCAGCGCTTCACTGAAGTTTACTTGACTGTACTGTCATTGATATGCAAAACACCCTCAGCCAGGCAAAGAGACTGTGTCTCTGCATGTTGCCAGTGAGTCGGCTGTATGCAGTCGAGCATCTGTGGAGACTTGACTAGTCAGAGAGCCAATATGGCCACTGCTTCTCTCCAGTGAATATAAAGTGCGTAAAAAGAGTGCAGGTCCTTTGAGGTTTTGCACATTTAGCTGTGGCCTCTTTACAAAATACCGAACATCTTAAAAATCGATAAGCTGCAGATGTTTTTTGGATGTTAGTTGTTGCGTTGAGGAATATTTAGACACAATACATTTTTGAGAAAGTATTATTAGTAATGCAGAAGTGATGCTCAAGCAGAAAGAGGCATTCATGGTTTATTTTAGCTTGAACTGCAGTGGTGGAAGTACATTTAGTCGAGGACTTGAGTATTTCCATTTTACGCAGCTTTATACTTGTACTCCACTACATCTCAGAGACAAGTATTGTACTTTATACTTCGTCTGACAGCTGTAGTTAAAGATGACAGTTTTTCATCCCCTTCCTGTCCAGTGAAAACCACGTATCTCCAGATGTGNNNNAATATTAATCCAGAAACATCAGATATAATAGAAACACACTGACAGGGAACATTTTACTGCAACATGAGTAATAGATTATACTGACTTGGTTCATTTCCCAAAAGTGTGAAAATGTACTATCAAACAGAAAACTCTTAAAGCTGAAAAAACAAGCTGTTCTCATCTGTGATTTTATTGGCCACTTTGTGTGAATCATGATGTGTTTTCTGACCTCCACAGTGACTGTCGGCACAAGTGAAATACAGAAAGTGGGAAACATATTTCTGCAGGTATGAAAGCTCTGTGAACCGCACACACTCACAGTTACACACTCACAGCTACACACACGGTTACTCACCTCTTTGTTCACTGCTGTTGACCACAATCTTTGCTCTCTTGCAGTTGAAACTGGTGGTCAGAAAGGGGAATTCCACTGAAAACGTCTATATGGGTGAGTAACTCTGTGCCGTTACTAGGCCTGCAAAATTCTGGGAGTATTCAGGGTGGAAACTTTCTGTGGGAATTAACAGGAAATATCAGGAATAAAATGGAAATATAGGGTTTATTTGGTCATTTCATGTACAGATAGAAACAAATCTTTTACCATATCATAAGCAGAGATAATGTAAACCCTCTTAATAGAAATGAAAAAAGAAAAGAAAAGTTGACCTTGAAATGAGTTGACTCAAAGCACTGATGCAATACCCTCTGAAGACTAAAGCCCTTTGTTCATGAACACAAAAAATGATTAATCTGCTAAAAACATACAACGTGAAATGTGTCATGTGGTGAGTTAGCTAGCAAGTTAACTAACGGGGGGAAGGTACTTTATTCAAGCAGACAATGTGAATGTGAGTTTAAAGTGAACAACAAATTTATGAAAGAAATGCTTTACAATAAAGAATGAATGGAAATAGATTAATGAAAACTAGCAGCAGGTGTTAACAGGTTATAAACTGTGTATTTGGCTTTAGACTACGATCTGCTGGAAGTATAAAATACATTCAGTCCAGTAATATAATCAGAAGGTATTTGAGAGCATGTCGGCTCAGACAGCGCAGTGGTGTGGGCTGCACATGTGATGGAGAATGCGTTGTGCATGCAGAGGGTTGTCATTTTACTGAATTCCTATTTAATGGGATGCAAATTATGTGTACATGTGATGGAAGAGTGCGCTGCTGAATGCAGTGCATGGTTACAATTCAATTAAATGGGCATACTTTTAACCAAAATGCCATAAGACACTGCTTTTTTTTGTTTGTTTGTTTTTTTGTTTGCAATTTTTATATTGAAAGTGTGCAAAAAGTCTCAAATTCCCCAGACTCGCGAGCTTAACCTTCCTTGGAAAACTTCTGGAAATTTACAGACCCTTTGCAACCTTAGCCGTTGCAGCACTGAAAACCTTTTAATTATGTTCATGTAATTTATTGTATTTGGCAAGACCCTCCCGCCTAACCGGATCTCGAGCTGGCAGAGATCCAGATGAGCGAAGCAGCATGAATGAAAACTTGACTGAAGAAACTAGAGTAGTACAGTAGATGCACGACCTGCAAGTGCTTCTTTTATTCTATGTCAAACACACAGATCAAGAACACAAGAAGTTGTTCAAATATTTGAAACCAGCCAAACTGTTTTTCTTAAATTAAGCCTGTTACTGAACAGAAGCAGAAAGATATTTATAACCTGCAGGAATGCACAGATGGCAGAGGCAGCGGAGAGAGACGTCCAGCTCACATAATGAGATGGAGACTGTAGCTTACTGTCACATTCCTCCGACAGTTGGCTGCTGCTACTGTTTGTTTTGGAAAAGCTTTGCCAATGTAATTTTTTAATAGTAAAATTACATTACGCACGAATAGGCGGGTTTCCGAGCAACGTCATCGTGTGATGTTTCCAAGATGAGACAAGATCGTACTTTTTTTATCCAGCAGGAAATTGTTGTGCAGCAGTTGCAGTACAGAGTGCAAATAAAAACAAAATATAAGAGGAGAGATTATCAGTAAGGTGCAAAAACCAAATGCACACAATGCCAGAAATGTAAACAGGTTAACTGTAGTGATCTTAAATATCAGCCGCACACGGTGGGTAGAGAGAAACAGAATGAGAACTTATGAGATGAACATTAGGAGCTGTTTTTGTGTCTTTAACCACTCAAATCCCAAAAGTAAACGTAAGTAAATGTTCATGATCCAAGAAGGACCTCCCTCCGTTCAGCTCAAAGTGCCTAATCAGCCTCTACGATCAATGCTTTGCTGATCTGTTTGATGTACATTTAGAGTTTCAGTGTGCGACTCGCTGACGGCTGATAGAGCTGCAGACTGATGGCTTTGGATGGAAAATGCATCATAGTTTTACACTTGGAATATTCCAGAGGAATCACAAACAGGTGCGCAGAGTCTCTTTTCATGATGGACTGCAGCTGAAAAATAATACTAAACATTAAATCCTGCATCAAAACTGTTTTTTTTTATGAGAGAACTTTATACACTGCAGGAGTCCAATCACATGAAACATCTGGCACACTGTATATCTAATGTCTGGTAAAGTTTGAAGGTAAACAGCTGGAATTTCATACATGCGAACGTTACGAATGCCCAGGATTAGGGGACTTTTGTGTTCTCAATTTGTGCAGGCAAACAGCAAGAATATCATATATGCTACTTTTTCCTTTACTTGTGTGACATCTGTGCCACGTAGAAATTCTCCTCTTGAAAAGATTTTTTCTGGTTTCCAACAAGTTTCATTTCTAAACATTGTCCCTGGTAAGTAAATAAAATAAATAAATCTGGCAGTCCTGCCTCCAGATTGTGACTGGTGTAAGAGCTTCACGAGGTGCTGCTCTTTTCTCCATCTGTTCATCCACGATGGTGCCACTGCTAATGTTCACTACCTGTTTATTCCCAACAAAGCAGACATTTCACACTCTTCGCTTCCACCTTTAAAGAGCTACCAGACACTGCCATGAAAAAAAAGCTGCCACGAATCAGGATATAACAGGTTGAAACATTGTTGTTTATACCAAAGTGTGAAGGGGAGTAGTAAAACTGACATTTTGTATTTATTTGTTGTAGTGTAGCAGAGTAGAGCTCAGTTAATTAATCTGTTTCCTGTTTTCTTCCCTCATGTCTTCCAGAGTTGACGCTCCCTCAGTTTTACAACTTCCTACATGAGATGGAGAGAGCCAAGGCCAGCATGGAGTGTTTCAGCTGAGTGTGTGTGTGTGTGAGTGTGTGTGTGTGAATGTCAGAGAGTGTGTGTGTGTTCATGTCAGGATGTAGCTGCAGGGCAGTGTGTGGTATGTATTACGTCATGTTGTGTGTCTGTGTGTGGCCCTGACGCCTGCCGCCACAAATTTAATTTACCGCCAGACATTTATACTCAAATCCACCAATAAACACGAATAAAAAGAAACACTCTTTATGTCGTTCTTTCAACTTTGATTTACGTGGGAATAAAGCGACACTCCTGTCGTTGGGTTTCTTTTTCTGGCGTTAGCAGGGGAAGTGTCTTTAAAGAAGCGAAATGTGAATGAAGTCTGAAATTTCAGCAATACTTTCTGCTCATCTGTCATCAAGATGAAACTTAAGTGAGCCCTCTGGGGAAATTTGGGCATTTTAATACAGCACAAACACTGTAAAATGAAGAGAGAAAGTGAACCTCACCCAGACCTGTTTGATCAAGTTCAGTCCTGTTTCTTTCCATGAATAATAATTTTGTAATAATATTGCGTAGGTTACACAGATTTATACATAGCCCGGTAGATACACACACGGTTGGATACGCATGATAAAGCATGGTGATCTCTTCTACTCAAGAACACACGTTGCTCTGTTAAGACAAAATGTTAATTAGCAGCAATGATAGATGAAAGCAGGATGAAGTAAGTGGCGATGAATACCACACAATGATACATTTAAACCTCGAGGCAGATTTCAGAGGATTGAGCGGCTCGGTCGTACGTGTGTCTACTAGTCCTCGTCATTCCTCAACATCTCTATTCTTTTACAATATGCTGTAATTAGCTCAGCGCTTGTCTGAGATCTTATGACAATAAAATGGTTCCAACAGTGGTCTGTCTGACTGGCTCAGCAAATTTCGTGGCAGCCCGCCCAATAGATCGCGAGATTTCTCGAAGGCTTCTCCTCCTGATGTGCTGTGGCAGTTATCGCACCTCATTTGTACGTCTGCCCAATGAAGAAATGTCAATTTTGTCTGAGAAGTTGACATTTTTGGCCCAATAAGTGAGTACGAGTGAAACAAGACTAACAGGGATTTTATTTACTAAGCCTGTCGCAAATTTCTATCGGGGTGCAACATTTTGTGTCAAAATTTTCCAATTTAGGAAGGTATTTACTAAGACTACAGATGTAAATGATTTGCATAAAGAGCTGCTAAATAAGGGGTTATACTGATACTGATGTGGAAGGTATTGGAGTGCAAAAGAAAGTGTTTTCTGCTGCTGAACGAGAATCTCTGCGTGCATTCATCCCCCCCAGAGGAAGACTAAAGCCACATTTCTACCAAACGCTTCGGGTATAGTACCCCTGGTATAGTATATAGTACCCTAACCCTAAAGTACCTAAACTCTAGATATGTTCTGCGTTTCCACCACAGACAGTGCTCTTAAATGTAGTCAACCACGTAAGCAAATGATTTCTTTTACTTACTTGTGCCGAGCAAATGAAGCTGCATTCAAAACATCCATTCTGAGGAAAAGTTGCAAAAGTTTCTAAAATGAAAGGATGTTTTGCTGCCTTTTCATCTTTACTAGTTAACGTTAACTCGCTGTAGACCGGAGAAAAAAT
>NTHP01000427.1:336959-360159 GCA_003416845.1 Oplegnathus fasciatus | reverse complement strand
ATTTAATTCACTGTGCCGCTCAAAGGCTCCCGGCAGCTACCGGCAACTTTTAAGGTGGAATGTTTTCTTGCATGTTACTCAGTGCATGAGTTGACCTTAAATTAAACGCTTTAGTGATGATTGGATCTTCAAGCGCTTAAAAAAGGTGTATGAAATTTAATTGGATTATGCAAACTGTGAATATTCTCTTTCCTCACTTGGAGAAAGCGGCGAAGAGTCGTTCCGGCAGCAGTACACCTCCGCNGATTCTGTTGACTAATCAACAGACTGCAGTGTTTCTAGGTCCACCTTTAAGTCCCGGGTCAGTGTGCCTCAACAGAGGGGTAACGGAAAAAACGGGACGGTATGGAGCGGCTCTGTTGGTGCCATCCACAACTTTGGCAGTGGAAAGGCGAAAATAACCGTTTCAATGTGTAACGAACTGAACTGAACTGGACTGCTTGGTGGAAACGCGGCTTATAACTAACTAACTTTTCATTATCAATTAATCTGTCGACCATTTTCTCGATCGATTAGTTGTTTGATCCATAAAATGTCAAAAAATGGTGAAAAACGTTGATCACTGTTTCCCAAAGCCCAAGGTGACGTCCTCAAATGTCTTGTTTTGTCCACAACCCAAAGATATTCAGTTTACTGTCACAGAGGACGAAAGAAACCAGAAAATATTCACATCTGAGAAGCTGAAATCAGAGAAATTGGACACTTTTTCTTGAAAAATGACTCAAAATTATTAATCAATTATCACAATAGTCTGCGATTGATTTAATAGTTGACAACTAATCGATTAATCGACTAATCATTGCAGCTCTAGTTTAATGACTTTTGGTAAACTTTAAAGCTTCTTTGGCTTCGATCATCACACTGGACTTGATCTGCTGTCAGATGTTAAAAGTCAGGAGAAATATGCTGGAGGGGACCAAACAGAAAGGTAAAGTGAAAAATACCTAACAAACAATGTTCAGCAGTGTCGCTTTTCTTCCATTTTACAGGCGCAAAAAGTCACAAGGACAAACAACTTGACTCTTTAGCACCTTTAGCACCTAAAAAAAGAGCCACAAATCCTCAGGAAGTATCCCCCCATAGAGTCTGCAGCCACGCTAACATCTCTGCGGCTGTACCGAGCCACAGTGGTGCTAAATGTTCTGGTTAGCAGGTATAATATTAGTATAATATATTTGCAGAAAAGTTGTCAGTCATGTTAATAATCTCACTTATAATATGTACTTTTCAAGAGGCACCCACACAATGTTATATTTTGGAGGGAGACTGCCTCCCTCTCATTAGATACCACATACAGGTTGTGTCTAACAGCCTGAAGCTGCACATCTTTGTCTTTATTGTTTTGTGATACAGATGAGAAATGTCTGTCTCTCTTTCAGGCCGCCCCAACCCACTTTGTATTTTTCCTCAAACATGCAATTTATCATAATCATGATCAAGATCAGACTTATACCTCTTCCTTGTGGCGCACCATTATCAGCGTCTGTAACCTCAGACTCCACGTCACCTACAGTTCTCTTCCCCTCAGGAAATCTTGTGTTAAACATCCTGCCATAAATAACCTCCGTCAGGTGTTTAGTATCCAGACAGACTGATAATGGTATCCCCATTAAAAAGTGCTATTTTAAACTTTCCAGGTCCAACGTTAAAACTTACTCCATGACGGTCATGGAATCAGTCACGACCCAGTCTGAACACGCTCTAACAGGGTGTATCTGCAACCACATCATTAACGACGAACAGACTGGACCAAACCGTGGATTCTCTCCAGGCAGAGGTGACCCTGGCTTTAGATCCGGGGCATATGATATAATGATATGTATAATGACAATGATCTACTTTATAGTTTTTGGTGATTTGAAAAGAATTTACAATATCCCTTCAAAACACTTTTTCATTTTAACAGCACTTAAACAGCCGCCTTGTAGACCTCGTCTGCCTTGAAAAGGCCATACTGGATCATCCTCAAGGCTGTGACCAGGTTTCCTTTTTGTATAAAATGATTGCAGATGGATCTAAAAAATCCTCGAACAACAATAGATTGGTCTAGCGACTTAGATGTAGAAATCTCTGAAGATGACTGGAAGAGAGTTTGCCAAAACGCACAAAGCCCGTCTATCAACGGCAGATTTAAACTGATCCAATTTAAATGGATCATGCGTACGTACATAACTCCCTCCCTGTTACATCGCTTTGATAATAATAATCCTGATTTATGTATTTAATGTGGCCTAGAAGAAGGCACATTGTTCCGCTGCCTTTGTAGCTGCCGAAAAATTTAAAAAATGTCACACATATTGTCTGATATTGTCTGTGTTGGATTGTGTGTCTTCCCTCGGGTATTTATCCTTGGACTACTTCCACCTGAATTAAGACTGTCAGGAGCAAATAAGATAAAGGCTAAACGCTGTAATGCAACTGCCTGGAAAAACTGTGAGGCACCTACAGTTGGACAGTTGGTTTAAAAGCCTTTCCAACTGTTTAGCCATGGAAAAACTGACTTGTGCCACCAAGGGGAAAGTTTTTTAAAAATATGGGGACAATTTATTAAATATCTTGAAAGTCACCTACCAAGATGTTCGCTGAGTACCTGAATAAAGAGAATGTTGTATAAAAATAATGTAATATTAATATTATTCAGCATAACAGCTACATAAGAATTGCAGGGTTTTTTTCCTTTTGTTTTTCTTCGGTGTGTGTGTAGACCTTTATATGTGTATCTGTTGTGTTATATCTGAAAAACCCAATAAATATATTTTTAAAAAAAACAAAAACAGACTGGACCAAAAAAAATCCTCCACAACTGCTTTAATCCAGTTTGTGTTTAATGTACATCTTTCACTGGCTTCTTATCTCTGTGCTTCAGGGTGTTCTCGCTCCTCTCCCATCTTCCCCTGATCTGAACCTCACCAGCTCTCTCCTTTCCTGCTGTTTTTTCCTGTAACGCTGCACCTTAATTCGCAGGAATGTTCTTCTATATGCAAATTTCACCATTTCCTCATCCGGCCATAAACGAACACAGCGTTATGTCGTCTTCCTGAAACAAGTCCCCAAACCTCCCCCCATTGCAAAGTTAAGGTAAACACCACATTCCCATATTGAAAAGCCCCCTGGTCCATCCATCTCTGACACTTTTGTCTCTTTTATGATCTTGTGTTTCCTAAATAAGCACACAAAAGTTAGAACAATGCATGTAATGTAGTTTTTCTATGACGTTCTATGATGTTGTGATGCCTCAGTAATATTTGCCTTTTTATTACTTAAGGCTGTTTGTTTTGTGAACTTTTCAAGCAACAGAATCAGCTTTCCAGATTACGCATATTGTTTTCAGTGGCAGTCAAGCTGAGCTGCAGAGTTGTACAAATCTATCAATTTGCTATCAGCAAGTACGTCTAATTTCTTCCAGTTCTTCCTGCCAAGAATAATCTGTTGGACTGAAGGGGCTGGATCACTCTGTGGCCTCTCTGCTTGTTTTTAATCTTAATATGAGACTCTGGTGTTGTCCTCCCCTTTGCTACCAAGACTGTAAATCTCTATAACTGTCCACTTCACGTTCCTATTTTGGATTTTATTCCATCCTCAGCTGCTCGAAGCTGGGATTTTTTCGTGGACAGGCTTTGCTCATCAAAATCAGTAAAATATTACTCATTCAGATAAACTTTGGCTCTTCAGTTATACAAACCTTTGCTGTCTCTGTTGATCCTGCAACCACTTCCTCCTTCTCAAGAATTCTCTTTCTCAGTTTTACACTTCTTTCAGTACTCAGTAACTAATCTCCTGGTTTCTCTCCAGCTCCCATCTCTCAGGGATTCCCCTCTGGTGTCTAATTCTCATCTTCACTTCACATTCTTTCACTTTCTCCTCTAGTTTGGCTTCCCCTCCTCCTCCTCCTCCTCCTCCTCCTCCTCTCTTCATGCAGCCTCTCCTTCCTCTCATCGTGTGACCCGGCATGTTGCTGCATGTTCTTATCCTTACAAGAAAGTGTCAAGCTCTCTTGTGCTTCTCTCAATTGTTTTTCTGTTATTGAATTTCAGTTTATTGTTAAAAAACACAGAAATAATCAAACAGATATAAAGTCTTCCAGTTAATCTGTGACTAAAATGTCCGTATACTTGCTGTGTTATGGGTCTGCATTTGTCTTAAGACCTTTTTCTAGATGTACGTCACTTTTTAGGATAATAAAAGTGGCACTGAAATAATATTCCCTTTAGTTTAAGTTTAAGGCAGTTTGGAGCATTCAGGAGTATACAGGGTCGCTGGTTCAAATCCCCGGATGCAAAAAGGAAAGAAAGTGGAGAGAGAATCAGCACCATCCTCCACTGCTGTAACACAAAAGCCATACTGAGGACAGAGAGTCACCTGTTCAAATAAAAGACTGGACGGGAAAACTTGGGTGGGGAAACTGAGGTGTTTTTTCCACCTCACACAAATATACAAATGGACTATTGTTAATCTGCTAATCTCCTGTTCCTCCTGTTTTGTCAGCCAAGCTAGCGACATGGCTCTGAGGGTGGCAATGCAAGTGGTCTGCCGGTCATGGTCCCCCTAAAGGGAGAGCTGCAATGACTTTGACAATGACCCTGACTCCTCCTCTAGCGCCACCAGCAGGTTGACATTTGTGGCTCTGAGTGAACTGTCTCGACAACGTTTGGATGGATTTACATATATTTGATCACTTTAGTTACTTTGCAGATGCAGATTATTAATACAAAATATAAAAATACATTTTTCTATACATTTTTATAGGTTAACATAAGACTTTACTGATCCCAGCAGAATATAAAGTCAAATGAGCTCCACCTTTACCAGCTGCAACATTAAAGTGATGAACCCATGAATGCATCAAATATTATTATCCAATAATATAATAAACATTATTCTGAAGTGGGACATTCTGCACGATGAATACTTTTACTTTTGGTACTTTAAGTAAAGTTGGATGCTGATACTTTTGTACTTTTACTTCAGTAATTTTTTGAATGCACAACTTTTACTTGTAACAGTAACAGAGTATTTCTACACTGTGGTATTACTACTTGTAGTTAAGTAGAAGATCTGAGTACTTCTTCCACCTCTGGATGATATGAGAGGATGTGTTTATCTTGTTTCCAGTGACTGTAAAATGAGAATTGAATTGCCCCGTGTTGGATCAATAACGCTGAATTCTGTAAAAGCTTTTAATGTGCCCTTGAGCAAGGTACAAAGACAAAGACAGGTTGTGCTAGTCAGAGAAAGTGAAGCAGAACACAGAGTCAATGTTCCTTAAATACACGGTTATTCTACGGATGTTTTCTTTTCCCTTCAGTCAACATGACAGACACAGAGCCGGCAGCGTGGTTTAATGGTTGGTGATTCTACCTCGAACCAGGAAAGAGTGTAATTAATTAGTTCTGAAAACTTCCCCAGTCTAGTCTCTTCAGGAGTTTTGTTGTTAATAATAAAAAGATAACACCGGCCTTATCCTTAAAAGACCTGCCTCAGCTGTTTGTCTTTCTGACAGTTTGTGATCAACGGTGGGTGTTAAATATGTAACGCCTCATTAATATGTTGATTTGCACATGGCTGCCAATCATTCTGCTTGATTCTTGATCTTTACATCTCTCCATCTGTTCTGTCAGCAGTTGCTCTCCTGGTGTTATCTCGTCACGAAGCCAAAAATTCTTTTAAAAACAGCGATACGCAGCAAATAGCCTTCTGTATTTCTGCCAAGCGTCAATCTGTGGAAATAAGATAAGATCATTTAGAAATTTACAGTGTTACAACAGTTTAGGGGATAGTACAAGAGCAAGGAGCGTAAGTAAAGAAAAAAGCAGGATATAATAAATAAAAACAATAAAAAACAATTATAATTTACAAATTTACATCTTGAAATCTCTGTCCACTTTCAGTGGAGGTGAAGTCAAAGTAATTTAAAATTATTTTAAATATTACAGGTAATACATTAAAATGAGGATCTTATGTCCCACCTCCAACCTCATTTATGTGTGTTTTTTTATGTCCATACAGATTGCTGTGTGTCTGTGTTTTCCCAGTGGGGAATAACCCACTTTCCAAGGAAAGCGTCTCTTTGTAAAACAGAAGAGATTGCAGAGATGGCCTGAGAAGTGTGTGTGTGTGTGTGTGTGTGTGTGTGTGTGTTTTGCCGTTGGACCTACAGAGGGAAGAGGAAGTTTATGGGACCTAACTCCAATAGCTCACAGCTGTCAAACGACACAAAGTGTGTTCTTTACTTCTCATCGTGCCCCCAAGCTGAGAACACACAGGATGTACATTCCTACAAGCTGCGAATGCACGATATATATATGTATATATATATATATATATATNATTGACAGTGAAATAGGCCTAGCTTGTTTTTTGTAAGGAAAATGACCTAAATCTCCTTATGATGGCTCTATTCTATGGTTTATAGAGCATAATGATGACTTTGTAGATATTTCATTCGTTTTATGGGTGTTTTAATGGCCAATTCAACAAAAACAACTGAAACCTCTTAAATATGTCAAGTGTTCTAATAATTTTGGCCACCACTGTATATATATATATATATGCGTGTGTGTGTGTGTTCTTAAAGAAAGGTGTTCCCATGATCAGCACAATGAATAGAACGTATTCATTTTGCACCTGAGAGAGAGAGAGAGAGAGAGAGGCTGATGATGATGCTTGTGTGTCTATCTTGGTGTGTTTGTTAAGTCCAGGTGCAGAAAGACAAATCCAGAGATGGAAGTTGTTGGTGAAGTTCATCAGAGGTCACAGCTTTGGGGTCAAATGACTACATTTTTGCCCCATGGTAAATATAGGACTTTGCCTGGGCATGTTTTACAAGTTAAAGTGGAACAGCAGTAGCTATAATAGCAGAAGTATTAGGAGTCCAAGAAACATCCCTTTAAAACAGCTTAAAAACACCCTAATTGCTTTTTAATCTATGCACATGCAACTTTGTGGGACATTGTGGGATAGAGACCTTTTCCACTGCTGAGGCTGGACATCCAGTCATGAAGGCAGCTGCCACCTCCTGGCTCTCCACATCCCACCAGACGCTGGCAACAACCGAGAAGAGAGAAAAGGTGTTCATCACTCCAACTCTGTGAGATCATAAAGTTTATTGAGGCAGTTTGGCTGCAGCCCCTGCAGGTAAAAGTGTCCTCAGTATCTCTGACTCCCCTGACATTATTAAGGTGGAGGTGGAAGACCGAGGGAATCCCCCCGAGTGGGCGACACGACAGATGCTCATTTCACCCTGGTTCTCCTAGCTGCTTGTAGATTAGGAAATCTTATGGAGTAACCTCACTTAAAGTCCCCAGTTTGTCCTCAGGAAAGGGTGGGCCTCTAGGCAGCTCCTGAGACCAGCCCTGGTAGTAGTAGCAGTAACTTTATTATGACATATAGCACAAGGCTTAATATTTCATGGCTCTAACATACCATTTTAAAGTTGTTAGCTTAGTGCAGGTACATCCCTAATCTTCCTGGTAATCCCCAAGTAAATATTTAAATGAATATAACTTTTTTGTTTTTATTGAGCGTCTTATCTCTATACCTTCCCAGTAAGCAGTGATTTTTAAAATTTGCATATTAAAAGACATCCAGGCATCTAGATTAAAACTGAATTTAGCTGAAAAATGTAGGATAAACTCATTGTTTCAACAGCAGTTCAACGACTATATTAGTACGTGGGGTTAGGCCTTGCATCACACTGAAATATAGTCATTTAGTTGCTGTTAAAATACAGTTTTCTGGGAAAACTTTTTCATCTAGATGTCCTGTATGTCCTGATGTTCTTTGACCTGTAAATCACAAATCAATGTTTGCTTGGTTGTTTGGGTAACTTCATACGTCACATGTGCCTTTTGTTCTCTTCAACACTAGCATTCAGAATTTCAGGCTTATAGTTCAGAATTTGTGTGAGTAGATTCTTTTTGTTTTTGATCCTCTTGCGTAATCGTGTTTGTGATAAAGATACTTGGGTCATTTTTCATGCAACATGGTTGCACTGTTTTATCTGCCCTGTGTATACCTGTTGTACCTGTTTGGTGGATTAGAAGCAATGTATGAAGATTCATCAAATGGTTTTATTATCTGTGTACTGGAACATCTCTTTCCCACAGCTAGAAACCAGAGGAACGAGACTCTTATCAGCATCACAGGGCAAAAGCCTGGAGCTGCTTCACTGACTGTGTGTGAAAAGCCGAGGGAAAGTGCACAGCAAAGTTTGAATCCAGCTCTCTAACTGGAGCTAAACCAGACATTTTTTTGCATAATGTCACCCATAATCTGTTTTGTGATCAAGAGCCAAATGCTGGAACTGCTTCAACAATGAATGGCAGAGGGATGTGTGGGTTGAGAGAGAATATTTGGATAGATGCTGCTAAATACCTCTTTGGACTGACTCATATTAGTCAGGTCAGTGTAGAGGTGGATTGGGCTCGAGGCCATGCACAAATATGTTTGATAGAAAAAGTCTCCCAACCACAGGAGTTTTCACAATGATATCACCACAGCATTAAAGGTACAGATATGCCATTTTTCATGTAATGTTTTACAACAATTATGTATGAACATCTGAACTGTGACACAGTGGAATTTTATGGCCGTAAACCTACAAGTTGCTGTTAGGTAAACTATGAAAGATGTCACTTCAGGGCATCATTTGTAAATCTTGGCTACACCTCAGTATGATGGATTTTATGTCAAGTCTTGTGCAAATGGTTTGGGCTATGTGTTCTTGTTTTGTTGCCTGAAATCATGGTTTTATGTCCAACAAAGTTGCGGTATTAACAAGTATGAATCCAGTAATACCGACTGCAGTAACACAAACTCCAGTATTACAATAATACAGACTGCAGTATTGCAGTAATACAGACTGCAGTATCACAGTAATACAAACTGCAGTATTACAGTAATACAGACTGCAGTATTACAGTAATACAGACTGTAGTATTGCAGTAATACAGACTGCAGTATCACAGTAATACAAACTGCCGTATTACAGTAATACAGACCGTAGTATTGCAGTAATACAAACTGCAATATTACAGTAATACAAACTGCAGTATTACGGTGATACAAACTGCAGTATTACAGTAATANACAGTAATACAAACTGCCGTATTACAGTAATACAGACCGTAGTATTGCAGTAATACAAACTGCAATATTACAGTAATACAAACTGCAGTATTACGGTGATACAAACTGCAGTATTACAGTAATACGGACTGCAGTATTACAGTAATACAAACTGCAGTATCACAGCAATACGGACTGCAGTATTACAGTAATACAGACTGCAGTATCACAGTAATACAAACTGCAGTATTGCAGTAATACAAACTGCAGTATTGCAGTAACACAAACTCCAGTATTACAGTACTACAGACTGCAGTATTGCAGTAATACAGACTGCAGTATCACTGTAATACAGACTGCAGTATCGCAGTAATACAAACTGCAGTATTACAGTGATACAAACTGCAGTATTACAGTAATATGGACTGCAGTATTACAGTAATACAGACTGCAGTATTACAGTAATACAAACTGCCGTATTACAGTAATACAGACTGTAGTATTGCAGTAATACAGACTGCAGTATCACAGTAATACAAACTGCAGTATTACAGTACTTCAAACTGCAGTATCACAGTAATACAGACTCCAGTATCA
Source organism: Oplegnathus fasciatus (assembly GCA_003416845.1). NCBI lineage: Eukaryota > Metazoa > Chordata > Actinopteri > Centrarchiformes > Oplegnathidae > Oplegnathus > Oplegnathus fasciatus. Next base: position 350,496 of record NTHP01000427.1, on the reverse strand, counting down.
CAGTAATACAGACTGCTGTATTACAGTAATACAGACTCCAGTATCACAGTAATACAGACTGCTGTATTACAGTAATACAAACTGCAGTATTACAGTAATACAGACTCCAGTATTACAGTAATACAGACTGCAGTATCGCAGTAATACAGACTGCAGTATCGCATTAATACAGACTGCAGTATTGCAGTAATACAGACTGCAGTATTGCAGTATTACAGACTGCAGTATCACAGTAATACAGACTGCAGTATTACAGTAATACCGACTGCTGTATTACAGTAATACAGACTGCAGTATCGCAGTAATACAGACTGCAGTATTACAGACTGCAGTATTACAGTAATACAGACTGGAGTATTACAGTAATACAGACTGCTGTATTACAGTAATACAGACTGCAGTATCGCAGTAATACAGACTGCAGTATTACAGTAATACAAACTGCAGTATTACGGTGATACAAACTGCAGTATTACAGTAATACAGACTGCAGTATTACAGTAATACAGACTGCTGTATCACAGTAATACAGACTCCAGTATCGCAGTAATACAGACTGTTGTATTACAGTAATACAGACTGCAGTATCGCAGTAATACAGACTGCAGTATTACAGACTGCAGTATTACAGTAATACAGACTGCAGTATTACAGTATTACAGACTGCAGTATTGATACATTGGAGGCACACTGTGAATTTATAGTTTAACAATTAAACTGTCCCACAAAGGAACCTGATTGGAGAAGCCCTAACCAATGGTGTAGCTTAGAACAGTGTCTGTGAACCAATCAGGTCAAGGCACCACTTTCTGCACAGTCGCAGGTAACTGACATTAACGGCAGTAAACAGATTAGGACAAAAAAAGAAGAATAAAAATAAGAAAATGATAATTTATATTAATATAAGATGAATAGTTCAGCTATATTTTCATATAGTAGCCATTTAGCTTCAACAGGTTAGCTTGAGTCACTAAATGGAATAAATATTAATATTAATATTAATCAATATTAAGAACTACTGAGAACAAATGTTAGCTAAGTTAGCGTTAGCTCCAAAAATGTTAGCATAACATTAGCTAAAGGCTAATGCTCTAACTTGTGGTTAAAATGTACTTTCTGTGTCATTGTGGGGTTAATTTAATCTGTTGTGAAAGAAGAGTTTCAGCAAGTAAAACTTGGTTTTGATGCTAACAGTATTAGGTGCAGGTCAGAGGTGGAAAATAAATAATAAGTACTGTACTTACAATTTTGAAGTACTTGTACTTTATGTGAGTTTTTCCATTTTATGCAACTTTATCCTTCTACTTCACCACATCTCAGAGGGAAATATTGTACTTTTTACTTTACTGCATTTGTCTGTCAGCTTTAGTTACTTTTTAGATTTAGATTATTAATGCTAAATATGTTAATGATATAAATAAACTAATAAATTAGGATGTATTATTACAGGTTAAGCTACCCAGCAGGATATAAAGTAATTAAAATGAGCTCCACCTTTACCAGCTACAACACTGAAGTAATGAACACATTAATGCATAAATATATATATAGATATATATTATTATATTATCAATTATAATCCCATTATATAATATATGTGATTCTGAAATGGGCCATTCTGTGTAATGAGTAGGCTACTTTTACTTTTTTTTATATTTGGTTGCTAATACTTTTGTACTTTTGCAGGACTTTTACTTGTAACAGAGTATTTCTGCACTGTAGTATTGCTACTGTGACTTGAGTAAAAGATCTGAGTACTTCTTCCACCTCTGGCACATGTGTTTAAGGACATTCCTGTTAGTTAAAGTGTCAGACTTTAACGATGGTTGAATATTTTAAACCCATTATGGTACTTTTTTAAGTGATGACATGTGTCCTATTTGACTTCTAGGAAGATCAGCCCTCTCCCAATCTGGTGAATGGTAAATACGACTGCAAAATGTTCATGGAGGACCTGCCCTGCCAAGATTTAGAACAATTCTGGTACGTACATGATGTATATTTTGTTACTGTAGAACATGCAGTGCTCTAGGAAGCAAGATGTGGTCTGAAAGGAGAGGGAGGGAGTGACATTAGTGATTTCTATTTTAATAACACACATTAATTGTGAGTCCACCCCTTATTTTATAGTGTTTGACAATCCCAGATGAATCAATATATAACAGTAGAAGAGAATTCATATTTTTCCTTGGTAAAATGAGGCAGGCTGAGGTAATAGGAAGCACCTGATTTAGACCACCCTCTGCTGTAAAAGAGAGGAACTACACCTGCCTGTGTAGCGTCAGAGGAAGGAAATGGCAATGTCAAGTTCATGGAGGCCGTGGACGTGTGCGTCTGTACATGCATGTGTGTGTTTTGTTGATAAGCGTGGCCTTGTCTCGGCTCATACAGTTCTTCCTCATGTGGATTTACTGAGCAAGTGGTTTCTCTCTCTCCTGATGGTAATTAATGTCTTCCTGCCCCAAACTGTGAGAACTCTGGGTGCATGTGGAGGACCAAGGGGCCACCCAGCTGCTGTCCAGGCCAGACAGAGAGATTGTTATCTGGGCCGGACACACTCCAGTGCAGCTGTACAGAAAGAGAGTTTAACGGTTTTGCACAGAAGCGAAACAAGATCGATGCTGTGTGCAGTAGAAATAAGAGAAAACAACTGTCCTAAGATCAAATTAAGATCGGTTGGTGGAATTCCACAATTCCTCCTGAATTGATGGCCTGGCTGTTGCTCAGTGTGTTTACTTGTTTTGAACTTATTTCAGCTGCCTGTTAATCAGCCGGCTTCGTCTGCATGTCTGCAGGTTTAGGAGGTGTTTAGGGAGGTGTTTCTTAACACACACTATAATAACGTGCGGGAAAATAAGTTGGTAATGAGATGATTTATGTAGTTAAGGAATCACTTAGACTACTCTTAATGATTTGGACTACTTTCCTTTTTCCTTCTTTTAATCCTACAGTTTAATTTCATAAAAACAAATTCTGCTTGTTAAACAAGCTTATTTAATTTTTAGCCTAGTATTTGCATTTCACACTGGAAGCTATAAGTGTTTATTTAAAGTTATATCTAAAAACTAAGAACTGGGTAAACCTGAGCGATAGTAGGATTGAATGAGAAATTTATTGCATTCATAGTTGACTGTCAGTTAAAAAGAAATCATGTAAGAAAGAAATCAAGATTGCTTTGAACTGTGAACCCTGTATCGTGTTCTGCGTCTATTTATACCTATTACTCGGAGGACCTCTATGATGGGGGTCATGCAATGATAATGACAAGAGGTCGAGAGCATGACAAATATAGGTTTCAAAGGTTTTATGCATTTAAAAGGCCCCTTCATAATGGGATCACGTTGTAGTCTTTCTCTTCCTCTCTCAAAAAAATGTCATTTGGGATGTACAGTATTTATGTGTTACTCAATGCACCTGCAGTGTTGTGGCACAGGCAGTTATTCTAAAGGGCTCTTGGCTTGTACCACATTTGTACATCGCTTTGGACAAAAGCTTCTTCCAAATGAGTAAATACAAGTGTTAATGTCATCAGTTGTGTTGTAAAGTGGGTGAACCTCCCCCCTGTTTTGAGAGCAAATTTTTCAGTGTTCAGCGTCCAGAATGTGAACGTAACCTGAGCTTAAAAACAACCCCTCCCTTCCCCCCAAACACACACACACACACACACTTGGCAGCCCATAATTTCACCCCTTCAGAGGTACCTATCTAATCCCCCCCCCCTTCATTTTGTTGCCGGGCTCCTGTTACTTAGCTACCAGTTGCCACGGTTGCTTGGGCTGATGGGGTTACCTTGGCAACCATACCCATCCCATTGTGTGGCGATCCAGCCACAGTGGGCCTGTCCCAAGGATACACACACACACACACACACACACACACACACACATATATATATATACACACACTCCCACCCACCCCCACACAGCAGCAGCTCCTGGTGGGGAGGAAGGGGTTGAGCCTTTGCACAAAGGTACACACTCACACACACACACACACCTGTTAACAGCTCCGGGTTGTTGTTTTCTGACCATGAAACCTGCAGCCTTCCCTTCACCTGTGGAGAATACTGCTGTGTGTGTGTGTGTGTGTGTGTGTGTGACAGAGAGAGAGGGATTAATACCTCATTAATAATCAAACCTGTTTCTAACCCACCCACGACGCTCGTTTTAATCCGTCTCTCACTCCCTTATTTCTTCCACTCCCTGATTCTGTTTCTCGTTTGTATGAAAGACCCAGTTAATTGTGACTTAGCGCAATCAGCAGCCGAAGAAATACCGCTGTGATTCAGCGTGTGTGTGTGCGTCTGAATGACTGCATGCATTCCTCCGCCGTGTGTGTGTGTGTGTGTCATGCTGCCAGCTATGGTGCTAATGTATTCACAGACAACCCGCTAACATAAACACTAACACTCTTTCAGTCAGCGCCACATACTGTTTTATACAAACTCAGAATGAATAATCAGAAAATGACCTGTTCGTTTTCATTTGAATGTAAACACTCGCTGCTCCCCCGTCTGCAGGAGCTAAACAGAGAGGGATTAGACAATGATGTCATTAAATAGAGGCGAGTCACTACTCATTCAAGCATTGATCCTTTTTTAAAAAAAAAAAAAATCTTTTTAGAGTCCTCAGTGCTTAGAAGAGCCTGAAGAGCAAGAACCAAAGGAATACTTTACACGTGGTTTGAGCTAAATCGGACAAAATCGCAGTGAAATGAAATTGATGACACCTAACACAAACTGAGATCAAAGGAGGCTCAACAGGTTTTCAGTCTCAGTTTTCAATATGCCTCGTGTCACTAGAGGGTGCTGTTGATTAATGAGAAACATTCAAATATAGTGGCAGGGACGCTGGAACAAAGACTTTCTGAAAAATGACACTTACCTCACAAAAGAAGGGAAAAATATAACCAATATACTAAACATTTAACACAGTTTAATTAAGGTTTTAAGTAATTTGGAAAAGCCAAATATGAGTTTAAAATTAAGAAAATTGAGTTTTTGCATCCCAAATAGACGGTCTGAGGATGAAGCCAGAATGATGCAGGGAAACTGAGTCACTGCAGCAGCAAACGATATTTAATAACATTAAATGAAATTACATATTACTGAATTATAATTAAATGTTAGAACAATAATAAATAAAGCTGGTGGAAGTCGTATAAAGACACAGTGTCGTCAGGAAAAACTGTGGCTCCAATTGTTTATCATATTTCACTTCAGACTAAGAGTTACACACACTGCTATTGTTTCAAATCCTCCCAACCCCATTCGATACCCTCAGAAATACATTTTGGTCATTTTGATAACAAGCTTGTTTGTCTTTATTTATAAAAAGTTAACTTTGTGCCCCTGAAAATATAATTTCCACAAAATGTCTGGTAAAATGTTATCTGCCACTAATTTCCTCAGTTAACCGAGTTTATAAAATGTCATAAATACCATTTACTATTTTCCTAAAGCCCAAGGTGACTTCTTGAAATTGCTTGTTTTGTCTGACCAACAGTCCAAAACCCAAAAATATGAAGTGTACTATCAGTTAAGTTGGAAATGACTCACATTTGAGCAGTTGAAACTAGGGAATATTTTACATTTTTTGCTCGAAATATCTTAAAAGATTATTCTATCTTCATAATACACCTTTCGAGTACACCTGTACAGTGAATTGCATCTATCTTTACGAGCATCATAATGTTCAGTTTGTGGTGACATTGTTGGAAATGTGTAAATTCAATCATATGTTTTTTTATTGAGGTCGTAGTTAAAGCTGGTGTTGAACTGGACTACGTTATATTGAGAGGTGTTTCTAGCTTTTTGTCCTCCCTGTTTACACACATGTGGTAGGCAGAATATTAGAAACACCTCTGAACATAATCCAGTCCAGGACTAACTATGACCTCAATGTTAAAACATGTAATTAACACCTCTATGACAGTGTAAACAAAAGCAGAATATTATAGGCGTCATAAACAGTTGTATTGGATCGCATTAGATTGTACAGGTGTCTCTAATAAAGTGGGCGTACTGAGCGTAGTTTCAGATTAACAGCAAATAAAAACGTATCCAGTGGAGGAAATGACAAGGAAATATGAGGTTTTTGTTTTATAATCTTGGTCTTATTATTTTTGTAGTTTGGACCTTTATTCCCGTCAGATATGAGAACATTTCACTTTCCAGGTTAACTGTAGAGATCTGGGGAAGTGAATACCCAGATTATCTAAACCACTTATTTATGAGTGAAAACAAAGGTGATTGTTAAAGTTATTCCCCATATTGTCAGTTTTAAACTCCATTGGCCACTTCATGGTTCATGTTTGACCTTTCATATTTATTACAGTTGTCGGTGCATGTAATTTAATAGTGCAACTGACCACTACAACCAGTATTTTGGGTGCACTCACCTGAATTATCACTTCCAAATAACTAGTCTGCATAAATACGGGTTAACTTGGGATTTCTTTTAAAACCTGTCTGATTTTCTGACTCTTTTTTTAGTAACTTTGTTTAAGTTTATTAAAGCTGTGAGTGACAATGCTGCCATGTCCCCAGATTTTTAGGAATTTTTGAGTAAAATAACAGAGGAATAATGACCAAAACTACAAAAACAAGACTGTAGTTGTGAATTCATTTTCTTTACAGTGTACAGTAGGTCTGTTTTATGTGTGTTTGTAGGCCTTCTGTATGTTGCGTGTGTGTTGACAGCAGGCAGGGAATCGTTGCAGGTCACGCTTCACCAGCGGGCTGCATTCATGAACGCAAGGCAGTCTCCATAGGGTGAATAAACATGCTTTACATACGGCGGCTCGTTAATGTGCGTGTGCGCATTTGTGTGGGAGGGTGTGTGTACTGCAGGTGCATGGGGATGTTTTAAGTGTTTGTGAAGGCATTTGTAAGGAGTGTGCTCAGTCAAATATGACTGAGAATGAGTTCTGTTTTCACTCTTGAACAGTGACGAACACTTGCTCTGACATTCGGAGCTGAATATGTCAGAGTGTGTGTTTTGGTTAAATGCCTGTATGTGTCGACAGCAGAGGGGTCACACTTCTCCACAGGATGAATAAACATGCTTTACATACAGCGGCTCATTACTGCCCGACTGTGTGTGTAACTGACAAAAAACCCCCATATTAATGTATGCTGTATATTAGCATGTGTGTGAGTGTGTGCTAGTTGGAGCTGTCCATGTCATTAGCTCTGTAGCAGTGTAGAAAGTGTGTATTTCTGTGTGTGTGTTCTGCAGCACAGTGGTGATCATGCCATGCATATAGAGTTATGCCTTTTATAACTATTGTATAAGTCAATGTTACAAGGCCACAGACAGATACACGTTACTTTCAGACAAACAGGAGGGAAGAACGCAGCCGCCTCATTCATTTATACTTTTCAGTTATACTTTATTCATAAATCAATCGCTGCCATCGCTCTCTAGTAGGCAAGATGAATCTCCAAACTGTCAGCAGACTTCTTTTAAGCTGGTCTGTGATGCATTTAAAAGTCCAGTTGGTTTAAGAAGGAAATCTAGATTTGAGCTGCAACAATTAGTCGATTAATCGATTAATCGATTAGTTGTCAGCTATTAAATTCATCAGCAACTATTTTCATAATCGACTTATCATTTTGAGTCATTTGTTTAAGAAAAAGTGTCCAAATTCTCTGATTTCAGCTTCTCAAATGTGAATATTTTCTGTTTTCTTTAGTCCTCTGTGACAGTAAACTGAATATCTTTGGGTTGTGGACAAAACAAGACATTTGAGGACNNTTGGGCTTTGGGAAACAGTGATCAACATTTTTCACCATTTTCTGACATTTTATGGACCAAACAACTAATCGATTAATTGAGAAAATGATGGACAGATTAATCGATAATGAAAATAATAGTTACACACTCTAGATTGCATTGAACTGTGAGCCCTGTATCGTCTGCTGGCTCTGTTGTTACAAGATTCAAGATCTTTATTGTCATGTGCACAACAATTACATAGAAGCAGTCGCTGGCAATGAAGTTCTTAAATCTCAGGCTCCCTCCATCAATGCTCAAAAATATGTTTATGTATATGTAAACACCAAACAAAAACACAAGTAAAAGGAGAACCTAAGACATAAGATATAAAATAGTGCAAAAGTTCAAAATATGATATATATAAAGTAAAATATAACACAAAAAAATAAAATAGAAAAGAAATAGAAATATACGCCTATTTCTTAGTGGACTTCTAGGATGAGGTCAGTAGTTTGTAAAAATCATGAAACAGACAAATCATGACATAAAGGACTTCTCCTTCAATTTATCAGATAATATGATAATTACCTTGCATATTAACTTATACTTGCATATGCATTAACTTGCATATACATACATTTTTCACTGGACATCAGTGGTATGAATTGTTTTTATTTATTTATTTTAGTTTATTGACAACATTGTAATATATTTATAAGATACAACATGTCATGTCGTAAAGTAAATAATAGATAAAGTCCTGAACCCATTTCCATCGTTGTCCCTGGTGTCGACACATTCAACCGACCAATGTCTGACATCAAGATACGAAATATAAAAGAACTAAAAGCTAGAAAACATCAACAATATTGTTTTTTCTTGGAAAGTGCACATTCCTGCTACGCTTGGTAATATTATAAACCAGTGAGCCGTGTTTTGTTGTCTGATAAACCTTCAAACTAACAGATCTATTGTTTAAACTGGACTTCCTGGACATTTCAGTCTCACCTGTACCTGAAACTACATTTCACCGTCTGAACACCCAGTTAGCTTCAATTCATTTTCTTTTTTTGACAGCGATAATAGAGAGGTAACAGGAGAGCAGGGCTGACATGCAACAAAGGTCCCCAGCTGGTTTTGAACCTTTGCGATTGCATGGTTGGCGTCCTGAACCTAAACTAAACCTTTCAACAACAAGGCAATTCAAAGAGCTTTACATAAGTCATAAAAGGCATTAAGAAAAGAAACAATATAAAAAGACACATTAAAACAGATTTAAAATAGAATTAAATTAAAATAAAATAAAACATAAAAATAAGCTAAAATTGATAAAACAGGAGAATAAAAATTACAGTGCAGTGCAAGATATGAGTGAATAGTCCCAAAATGAATTTAATAAAAGGCAGTGACAAACAGAAACGTGTTAATCCCTGATTTAAAAGAACTGAGAGTTTGTTTTGTTTAGTTTGGACCATCTGAGAGGTCTGGACGCTTCATAACGTTGCAGCAAATCAGAAATTTATTTTGGCCATGTACCATTCAGTGCTTTATAATCCAACAGTAGCACTTATATCACTGTTGTAATGAGGGAGACCTTCTGATCACTCAATAATGGTGCAGCTTATACGAACACTTCAGACAGGACTTTACCATTTCAAACCAAGACGTGAACGCCAAATTTGTACGACAAAAGAAACATTTTTTGGCGGCTTTAGCTAGCTTTCTGGTTAAAGGCTAAATTGTCCAGCTTCAGTAAATCGTAGTATAATCAAAACTTAAAGCCACAAAGTCAGTATTTTTCTGTGTATTATCTGCTTGTCCCTTTGCATTCATGTCATATTTATATACACACTGAGTGAATCTGTCCTTTATGACATGGAGCATATTCACCAGGTGAATCCAGCTGAAAGCTACCAGCCCTTATTGATTCTTCCACTTTACTACACTTCAATTATGAAGGAAAGATGCAGATGAAAGGGAAGAGATGGCTTAAAAATCCATGATACATTTGAAAAATAAACCAAAGGAGATGCGACTCTGCATCTGAAAGCTTCTCTTTTTCTGTACAGATCGCCTGTTTACTGTACACCTTCATTCATGTGAGAAACGCCCAAAGTATGATGTGAAAAATAGACATTTCTCCTCTTAATTCCTCAGAGGCCGACTCCTCTATGGGGATCTGAGGTTTTTATTTGAGAGCTGTTATATTTTCTAAAAGATGTGTAGGCTGTACAGGCAAACTAAAATGTGTGTAGTCTAAGCCGTGGACCACATAAAGACACAACTCCACATCTACAGGGCTTATCTGAACACCAACAGATGGTAGTGGTTTGTCTGTTCTCTCGGGAAAGAAACATAGCTGATGATGTTTTTATGTCGAGGACAGAGACAGAAGACTGAACTGATGGCGACTGAGAATCAAACCTTTATACTTGCACAGTTTTTTTATCAGTGGTCATGGAAGTCACATGACCATGTTGGAGGAGTGACATACAAAAACAAAAGCTTGCGTTGGAGAAATACTGAAACTATAAAATCTATCAGTGAACAATGTATTGATATGATAGCCTGCAGTAAATACAGCAAATACAGCACCAAATTAAAACTTACATATATATGTCTGTCACTTTTTCTCGCTGAAATGATTAGTTTACTGGCATAAAAATAATTGCAGCAATTTTGATCATTAATCAATCGTGTCAGTCATTTTTCAAGCTTCTCAATTGTGAGGATTTGCTGCTTTTCTCTGTTTTATATCATTGCAAATCGAACCTGTTTGGGTTTTATATTGTTGGTTGGACAAAACAAGCAACTTGAAGACATCACCTTAGTCTCTGAAAACGTTTTGATGAACGTTTTGTCACTATTTTATCACATTTTTAGACTAAAAAATGAATAGATAAGTTGAAAATAATGACATTAATAGTTAGTTGCAGACCTACGTTGGCAAATAAGTATCTTTGGGACTTCTTTACAAACCTTCATCATATTTCTATGTTGTCTTTTTATGGGGTGAAACTAAAGTCGGCCATGTGTAAACGCTTGCTGGGATCCTTTTGTTGTTAACATGACTGTGTGTCTCTCGTAACCTTTGGTGACCACTTTCCAAAACGTCCTTCCAGCATTACTCGCCTGAAAAACATCGGTCAACATCTCAGTCACAGAAAAACAGCAGCACAGAGGTTAAGTTCTCCAAATTCCAGTTAATTATGTACACCGTGCTAAAATAAATGCCGTGTAATAATACAACAGCCCTGCAGTAAATCCTACCTTCATTGATATTTTAATATGTTTGTAATGTACAGTAATTGTCTGTGTATATAAAACATTTATTCCATCATTTTTCTAGTTGAGTGGTCGAGTGCTATTTCATTGAATAATTAACACCACCTCATCTGCCTGTTCGTTGAAGTGTGTCACGTTAATTAAATTGCATTAATCTCTTTTGCATTTTGTGTCTCTCATATATTACCGCACAGTGTGACCCTCCTGTTTTTATTTATTTATTTCAGTTTGTTGACTACATTGTGATATATTTATAAAATACAACATGTCAGACTTTGTCAGGGAGAGAACGATAAAGTCCTGGACTCATTTACCCTGATGTTTACACATTCAACCAACCTTTATTAACAGAGACAGGTATTCAATGTCTGACATCAAGATATAAAATGTTAAAAACAGGAATCAAAAAGTAGAAAATTTGAAAGAACAATCAATATTGTATCGTAAAAAAATATCATAGACACCCAAAAAAGAAATCTCATCATTAAAGACAACGTCTGTACGATATAAAGATGCAAATATCAATGAATTAAAAAATAAAACATGGAAAACATGGAATGGAAAACATATGAAGTTATTCTCATTCTGTCAGGGAATACTACCTAGCAGCCATTGTTTATTAATGGAGGTAATATTACTGATGTTAGATTGGAAGGTGATGAATAATAACTTATTACAAACAGTAAATTAACACAGTAAAGTATCACTACTTAATCATATTATATATTATTCTGGAGTACGCTGTTTACATGTGCTAGACTTGTTGACTTTACTGTCACTCTGGCCTTATAATTTTGACTTTAACTGCTCTCGTGTAGTTTCTATTTTTACTTCTATACTTCTGTTTTATATAACTAATTATTATTGTTTGCCTTCTTTATTTATCTGTGCTCATTTCTGTCCTCGTGCTGCTGCAACAACTGAATTTAAAGGTGTATCTTAAATCTTAAATATAAATGTCAGATAACATTTTGGAACAAAGGTGCTGCTGATGCTATTTTTACAGTCTGATATTTACCTTAACTTTGACATATTGCTTTTTTCATTACAGTTTTACCAGTTAGGCTATATATAAAAATGAAATGCAGATAAAGTCCCCTTTTTAAATAACATTTTCATAACTGAGCTGACAGTGAAGAGCAGTACGAGAGATCCTCAGCACGACGATGTCACACACCAGATCCTGTTTACTCCCAGTGACCTTTGACCTCTATCGTCAGACTATAAAAACCTACCCACAGGCCAAGGACAGCAGGATCCCTGTCTGTGTGTGTGTGTGTGAATGTTTGACTTTGTTTTATTGTGTGTGTGTTATCTTGGTACATGTTTGGGCGCACTGTACTTGTGTGTACATGCATCTAACGTTAACTCACATAAACACACATTGCACTGCTTTTTTTTTTACCCCATTTAGAGTCAAATCCTTAATTCAATCTGCATAATTTGAAATAAGTGTACATTTTTTTCAGTATGTGATTTTAGATATAATTTCTTGCCACACTGAAGCTACTTTTATAATGATAAAACGTAATCGGAAGTTATAAATTAGACAAAACATTGTGTTTGTTCACTAGTTTAGCAGTTTGTGCCTCTATTTTCACCTCTCAGTGTGAAGAAAGATATATTAAAATATGTCCGCATGTATTATTTACTATAGTCACAAGGACTTAAATCACCAAATTAAATATTTATCAGAGAAAGAAATAGCTATTGCTCATACAAAATGACAATTTCCACAAAAACTGTGAGTTCACTGAATAAAAAAGCCCCTGAAATAACTGAGCTGGAAAAAACACAACATGAAATAATAATAACAGGATTCATGAGTGAGAGATGAGAAGTTTGAGCTTTATCAAATACAGCACGTTAAATCACACAACATGTTGTTTGTTTTGTAATGATGAATTTAACTGTGTGCAGCAGAGACATTGACTAGTTTTAAAGCTAATCCATGAATTAGTTGATTAATGGACTAGTCAAGTGCCAGAAAATTAATCAGCAACTATTCTGATGATCGATTATGTCGTTTTTAAAACTAAAGTACCAAAAATTCACTTGTTCTTACTTCTAATATGTGAATATTTGCTGGTTTTCAGTCTTCCATGACAGTAAATTGAATGTCAGAATCAGAATCAAATTTATTGCCGAGTAGGTTTGCACATACAAGGAATTTGACTTGATATATTGGTGCAGGACATATAAACATAGTAAGTAGAAAAAATATAAGAAGGGAAAAGGTGACAGCAAGTACTGCGAGTCAGAAGCATAGCTTAGATATATAAAATAGACAATAAAAACATGACAAGATATTATAAAATAAAATAATATAAAGATATAGACATAGACAATATGTACAATATGGCTTATTTAAATGAAAGAACTGTACAGATTTCTTTGGGTTTAGGACTTTTCTTCAGACAAAACAAACAGTTTGAGGACGTCAACACCTTATAGACCAAATGATAAAGTGATGAATCGAGAAAATAATCTGCAGATTAAGTGATAGTGAAAATAATTGTTCGTTGCAGCCCTAA
>NTHP01000427.1:307594-330779 GCA_003416845.1 Oplegnathus fasciatus | reverse complement strand
GAAGCTTGAGCTGAAGCTTTTCTGAGATTGTGTCAGAGAGATGTGGATTCAGCTCTACAGTCATTTTTGAAGCAGCCTGTTCATGTTATCATGTCCACTCCCTGAGTATGTTTTAACCATGACAGGTCCACAGTTTATTGTGTTCTGTTGTTGTCTGTTCTCACTCAGTAGCACTTCTCTAGAGACCAACAGGGACTGTTGTGTTTTAGCTGCTGTGTGTTTGTGTGAGAGTGTGTGTGTTGACACCTCATGTTCTCCAAGGAGCCACTAGAATAAACCTCATACACAGCAGCCCACCTTTATAAATGTGAAAACATAAACAACCCATAAAAGACGGGAGTAGCTGAGAACAAAGAGTCCTGACCCGTCTTAAAAGCACACACGCACAAGACATTTGTCTGCAACAAATCACAATACAGCAGTTCAAAGGTACACACTGTTTACATTTAGTATCGAAAAATAGAAACTGGAGAAAAACATGATAATATGATAATATTAAATGTCACAATATTCTGCAGGCCAGCAGGTATGAACGGTAAAAGAAAATTCATCATTTGAGCACATGAATTATCAACATTTGATAGCAGCTGCTGGTAGCATAGAGAAAATGGAGGCTATAGCCAAATGAGTCCCATATTTATGCGTTTTTTTCAGATCTTAGTTCTTTAATGTTTCATTCTTATATATAAATATTAAATAAATAAATTATTTTTTTTTTTAAAGGAAGATTCAAGGTGCTGGGGCCCATGAGAACCATCCAAATCCAAATCAGTATTTTTAAAAAATACTATACATCTGTGTCTCCAGAACTCCGTGTAGTGTTCTCTACACTTGAATGAGAAGTATGTGTTTTTTATTTATATCCTACTCCTAAAAGTCACCTTCTAAGTAAATGTCTACTCTGTTACAGAGATGACTCTGAGATAATGGCAGTGTCAGTAGAGAGCAGAGGATCCAGCTGTGCTACAAGGCCCGCAGTGGGTCTTTTTTTTTCAAACAGCGATATCTGTCGCTGCAGTTCAGAGCTGCTGATCGAGCAATGATGAGAAGCTAAACGCTCGCTGTGATATTCACTCTGATAAGAGGAGACAAACGGAACTGACTGTTTCAGGTGGTTGTCACTGTGTGCTGATATGCTGTGGTGTTTGTCACTTCGACACGGGGAGCTCGCTTGTCTCTGGTTGGTCTCCACATGGCAAAAGTGACTACGTATGTCACATGATGATTTTGTTTTCAGGACTTTTTACACCCTCTGTGTTTAGGACATCATCACGCCTCTGCTCACAGATCATATATACAGTCCACAGGTCACACTGGATGTTGGAACTTCGTGGTTGTGGCTTCTTAAGTAGTCCAGTTTGGAAACACTAGAGGCCCGTTGCATGAAGACAGAGATACACTAAGACTTCAGTGTAATTTTATTTTAGACTTGCTATAGACACCAGACATTTCCTGTTGCAAAGAACTCATCTAGCAGCATTTTGCCCGGCTCGTTCACGAGCATAACAAAGAAGTAAAAGTCAAATTTTAATGAAACAAGTAATTTATTAAGGATAACTCAACATAAGCAAACTATGATATGTGAAGTCAAGAGTCAGTAATGAAGTGTGGGTGTTAACCTAAACTACCTGTGACATGAACAAAGGACAAACTAAACACAATCAGACCAATAAACAGGGGGTGCATCTCAAGTCTCTTAAATTGCATCCAGGTATCCCTCACTTGCGCTTTTTCCTTGCGTCCTCCCATCGAGGATGCATGGAGAGTCGCAAGGAAACCAAGCGAGGAGAGAGGAAACAAATGTGTTTTAAGAGACATGAGACGGCCTTTCCTCTGAAGTGTCACGTGAAGCTAATACTAATAAAGGCGCACAGTTATCAGCAGCAGAGCAGCAGTGTTTTCTCTGTGTAGCCTGTTACCTGTTTAACAAACACCATGAAGAACAACCTGCATTCTGTATTTATACTGTGTACTGTGTCCTGCTGAGAGGCAGCAGAATGCCTTTATATTATTTATTCATTATCTGCGTCTGTATTTATTGATATTCTGATTGTGAATTCATTATTTAATAACCCAGAATAGGATTATGGTGTCTTTTAAACACTGGAAATTATTTATTAGGCTAAGTGTTTCAAGGAAAATTGAATAAGGGGGCATGTCGGCCGGTAAAAGACTTCCGCGAACGCTGCCCTCGTGAATCCTCGCTCATGGATCCTCAAAGATCCCTCCTCGCTCCTCTGAGCAGAAATAAGAGCTTTTGGACGGTCTTCAACATGGCAGACCAGAACGACTTCCCGTTCAAGCGAGGAGGGAGGAAATACCAAATAAGAGACTTGAGATGCACTCAGTGTTTAATGCTCAAAAGATGTTTTAACATTTTAATGCAACATCAGATTTATCAAAATCACAATTTCTGTACCCAAGCACTCTATTTTTGTGTAAGAAATGTGTCTTATAAAATAATAATTGTTATTATTTTATTCCTTCCAGGAGTGTCTGTGTCAGTTCTGCTCTGGAAGAAGATCACTAGAAACCCACAGAGTGAAGCTATTGTACTCCCCCGTGTGTCTGCACGCTATCAAGGTTACTGAGCACACCAATGAACATACACACACATACAGTACACACTGATACAGAGACACACGCTCACTGTATTTATGAGCACACACAGAGTGAAAATACACATGCAAATGCAGCTCAATGCAATCTCTTCCACACTGTAACTGCTCCCAAGAAAACTGACAGACTGATGGTGGAGGTGGATGTAGCTCAGGTGGTAGAGCGGGTTCAGGTTGGCCAGTAATCGCAGAGTTGGTGGTTTGATTCCTGGCTCTTCCTGTCCACATGTTTAGGTGTTTCAGAGCATGACACTGTATCTCAAATGGCTCCTAAATGAATGTGTATGTGGGAAAAATGTTGGTCATTTGGTCAAAGATGTCTGCCAAAATGTAATGTAATAGAGGTTTTGTCAGCGCTCTTCAAGAAAATGTCAGTTTGAAAAGTTATTTGCAGTTCATGCTCAGTATAAACATTTTATTTTCTCAAATATCAACTTCAATTTTCACTTTATTGTCCCCAGGGGGAAACATGGTGGAATGTAACTAAGAACATTTACTGTACTGTATCTACTGTACTTAAAGATATCATTTCGAAGATTTTCATTTAAATAAACGTCTGTTAAGTCACTATCTATCTCCGAATGATGCAACACAATGGTGACTGAGCTTATGGCCCACTGATGAAAGCCCTTGCATTTACAATATTATGACCCGGGTCTCGGCAGCGACTCTCCCAGAAAAATCACGAGCGGCGCACAGTTAGGCTTTTAACAGACTCGCTCTTCAACTCACCTGTGTGTGAAGCGGCGTACTGTTTTTTCTGGTCTCTGCTGGGGTTGTGAGTAAACTGAACAAACAAAGAATCGATGACTACAGACGATGAAACTTGGGAAGTGAGGTCCAAACACACACCTGTTTATTGCCATAGGTGCTGCGAAAGACAACGAAATGAAAATCTTCAAGATTATAACTTTAAGTACATTTTGCTGATGATTCTTCTGTCCTGTACAATTATGAATACAGGATGTTTGCTTGTAATGGGATATTTTTACATACTGGTATTTCTACTACTAGGGTCTAAATACTTTGAGCTGCAGCCAGGTGAAACACAGAACACACACGGACTAAACAGTGTACATCAAGAGACAGTGTAACACATGACCTGGAGTACATCAACGGTTAAAACACCATCACCTTCATCGCTCACCAGTTTTTATATGGAAGACTCATCGTCAGCTGGCTCATTATGAGAATTTAATAGTTTAATTGCATGAGAGATAAAAGCGTTGCCGCTCGGGCTGAAGCTCTCCATGTAGAGGACTCGAGCTTTTGAAATTGCTCTCTTGCAGAAAATGAGAAAATGAGTCAGACAGATCAGGCAGTTTAACACCAATGATTTTTACTGGCCACTTCTAGAGACAAGGCAGAATAAGTCAGATCATGACGCCCTTTGTAAAAAGTCTACAAAAACATTGCATCAAAATTTAATTCTGATGAAGCTGATAAAAGAAAAGTAAGATTTTCAGACTCAGTACTGATGCTGTAACGCTGAGGATGACAGCTTGTCTCTCAGTGTGTGTGTGTGTGTGTGTCAACTGAAACCGCCTTTGTTTTTGCCAACAGCTGTTCCTATTTACTGGAGAGAACAGGGACGGCTGGTTAAAAATGTCACGATTAGTGAATTCAGGCGACCGAGGGAGGAGGAATCAAATGCAGACAAATGCACACAAGGCGAGCAGGTAGGATAAAGGGAAATTTACTTGAGGCGACGGCCAGGAACAGGCTCACAAGTTGGAGATGGGAAGGCAGTCCTGAACAGTCAGACAGATCCAAGAGGGCACGACTAGTGAGCAGGTCACGAACAGGTAACAGGTCAAAATACAGGAAGAGGTAACAAGGAACAGGTACAGGTGGCTGGATGCAAAGGCTATGACATAACGACATCTGGCTGGCTAGGAATGAGTGGAAATGGGCCGTAAATATACTGCAGGGCTGACGAGGTAAACAGGTGAACAGGTGGATGTGAGAGTCAGGTGACAGCAGGTGGGAAAGTCTGAGGGCATCTGGTGGATGGATGGAGAATGACAATGAAGGGGCCTGGGGAAGTGGGAATGTGGGGAAACAGGACTGAGGGAGACGTTGTGACAAACAGTGTAGTTAGGTATGAAAAGTTCATTGATCACCCATTTAACTACACGTTGTTTGTTATCAGCCAATAGCGGAAGTCTAGATGGGCTTTGTGACAGTGGAAACATATCATGTTTTTATCAAAATGCTTGTTTCAGGATAGTCTGCACTTTAAGGGTTAATTCGGATTCATTTAAACCGTTCAAATTCTAATGTCGGTGAAGCAGCTCCAGGTCGGACATCTGGACAGTTTTGAGTGTCGATTTGTCTTGTTGTAGTTGGACTGGGCTGCATTCACATTCAGATCATATCACCCTGATATATTATAGCAAAAGCAATATGACTGACGGCGTTATTGAAGACCCGCCAGCAAGAATAACAAAATATGTCACATCTGTTATTGATATGCAAATACTTACACGCAGCAGTATGTGCTTATATTTGCAAAATAGCAAGCTGTACATAATAATGTGATTTAAAGGAAGATATTTTAAGGCTGGCACTCTCACAAAATGCCACACTTTAACTTCCATTCATCTCCCAATGTTTTCCAGGATGCACACAGTGAATTCATATGAGAATAAACTTCTTTCCATAAATAAGTATCAGGCTGAACAAACCGGCTCAGAGGAACATGATGTGAACTGTCAGGCAGAGTGGTGTTCCTCTTTAAGGCTGCTGGGGGATGCTGCGTTGGGGGGAGTGTTTTCAGCAGTCTGGTTTAGAGCCAGCTTCCTTATTTTGATGTGTGTTCTGTAAAATTTTTGTTACTGGCTTGTTTGTAGCTCGTCTCGCTCCGGTGATTTCAAGGTTGCGTCTGACTGTGGGATGGAGGCTAGATGACGGTTAGACACCTCAGCTGGGAATCGTCCTCAAAAAAGAATTACTTTAATTTGATCATCTACTCTAGAATGTGGCTTGTTGGGTTAGTTTGTGCTAAAACACATTCACAAAGTGATAAAAACAAAAAAAAGGGAAGAAATACAAACTGACACAAGGGAAACCAAAACATTTCACCTCAGAAAAGCAAAAGAAACACCTAAATAGCCTCGCTGTTTAAACCTGATGGCTGTGCAACATGTTTTCCTCCTTCTGGATCTTAGTATTCTTTCATTTCCAATGATTTGAACACTAATAAAACGCCCACATGTGTATAACTCTTTGGGTTGAGCAGGACACACAAATATTTGACGTCTGATTCCTATCATGACCTCAGTGGCTAAAATGTGTGAACTCATGGTGCTTCAAGGCACTTTGGGATAAAACTTCCCATTAAATGGCTTCATTATCGAAATGTCTCAGGTGTTAATCAGTAAAATAAAATCTGATATCATGGGCTGCAGAGAGCTGGCCATGATTGGTTTTGTTTTATTGTGTTATAAAATAATATGCAGGGCAGGTTTATTTGTTTAGCACCTTTTAACAACAAGGCCATCAAAACGCTTTACATAAGACATTAAAAGGGAAAAGACACATATTTAAGATTTAAAAAGGATGAAATGAAATAGGAGATGGAAATGAACTAAAATGGAATAAAATCTAAATAAACAGAAGAATAAGCTAATACAGTGCAGTATTAATGGAGACGTTAATAAATAGAACCAGATTTGGTTTAACAAAAAGCAGTGGTAAACAGAAACGTTTTAAGCCTCAGCAGAACATTTTCTGGGAGTTTGTTGCAGAGAAACTGAGCGCTGCTTCTCTTTGTTTAGTTTTGACTTTGGGGACAGTAAGCAGACTTGTCCCAGACCACCTGAGAGGTGCTAACACAGCCGCAGATCAGAAATGTATTTTGGCCCAAAACCATTCGGTGTTTTATAAACCAGCGATGGTACAGTTAGAAAGCAAAAGAGCTGAGAACTGGACTGATGTGATCCACTGGTGGTGAGGATAGCAGCAGCTTTCTGATCCACTTTTTAGAGACACCTGTGGTGGAGCATACTGAAGATAAAATGTGGAAAAGCTTTTCTAAGTCTTGCTTAAACTCAAGACTTTTAGTTTTTGCTCTATTTCCAAGAAGATAGTCGGCTGATTTTATAACTGTCACAACTACGCCAAGATTTCTGGCCTGGTTTGTGGCCTTTAACTACAGGGATTGTAGTTTTTTTTCACAAAAAATGTATTCATTGACTTTCCAAATAGATAACAGACAACGAGTGGAGCTTCAGTTCAGATTGTAGATAAACAGAAAGCACAAAGAGAAAAGAAAGGCAGAAAGAAACAAAAACAAGATACACATGCAAAAAGGGATTTGGTCACTAATGAGACAAAGAAAGTTACACATGGCAAACATAAAAAAACACGTGTACACAACATTAAAAGACAAAAGAAGTAATTCAAACAACTGAACTCCGGCAGAGAAAAAGGTCCCAATGTCTTCAACTGGCAGATGAACCTTTTTGTGTACATTATTATTATTTAACAAACCCTCATCCGAGAATGGTTGGTAAAGCTGAGAGCTGACTTTTACTTTTAAATAGACAAAACAAAACTCTCAAGGCTTTTTTCAGAGATAATTTCACTTGTCTGTCAGCTTTTTCACTGTCTGGAGCTTCAGGTCACATTTTTAATCAACTAAACACCAGGATGCAGTGGAACAGTGAGACTGATCTGATATTATTCTGTGAAATGTGATCAATTAAAGATCAGACCTTCTGCAGATCACTAAACAATCGTTTAACGTCTTTAATGTTCACGTGTTTGTTTCGTCCTTTTTACTATAAGCTCTCCCAACAGATATTTTTGGGGATTATTCTCACTTGTCCTCACTTCAGCCTGTGTCACACCCCCTTTTGACATCCGCGGGACCGTCTGGCAGCAGCGCGCTGCGCGTTTTGGTCATTTTTGGACACTTCCTGCTTTTTGAGCTCGAGCTGCAGCGTGCATGTCCCGTTGACTCGGCCCGGGTTACCAGGCTGGGCTGCTGGTGTGTCGCAGCGGTGTGTTTGTGCGTATTTAGGACTACAGCTGCTGTATCGTAGGCTATTATCACCTGCGCTGTACCTAATCATTGATTTGAGTCGGGAGGAAATGAGGCGTAGCGTTGCGCTGTAAGGGTGCCAGGGGAGGAAAGACAAACCGGATTCAAACAGGTGTCCGGTTGTCTCCCATCAGCCCGAGCCCGGAGGAGGAAGAGAGAGAGAAAGGGCGACAAAGAGGAAAAGAAGAACGGGAGGAGATTGTGAATATTTGACAAGAAATAGCGCTGTCAAAGAGCAAATCAATCCGCTAATTTCAGGACGTGTCGTGTGTTTCTGTAAACCGTGCGCTCCTGCGGCTCTACGGGGATGGAGACCCGGCAGTCGAACCAGGAGAAACCCGTCTTTTAACATCGGAAACAGCTTCTTTATAAAGACAAACAGGTGAATAGATAGGCGTGCATCTGCTTTCGTCTTTCTCTCTCGGAGGAGGAAGAGGAGGTGGTAGAAGAGGGGAGGCGGTGACCGACATCCCCCACGGGACAGGCCGACCGACCCACGCTTCTAACAGGTGTGTCTGAGGAGGGCTCCAATCTGCACCGCCCGGCCGGTCTGCCTCCCGGTCCCTTCTTCTGGCTCATTGTTCCTGCAGAAATCACATCCAAACAGGAGCTGGTTTGGAGTGAAATTCGGCCGTTTTTGGCATCCCAGTGAGCGCTTATTCTTTTCTTCTTTCGGTCTCTTCGCAGCTCTCCATTGGTGCGTAATAGCGGCGAGGAGGAAGGAGGAGGAGGAGGAGGAGGGATCCGAACGGCTAATTTTGAGACGTTAATTTAAATGGGACTTTGTAGCGAGGTTCGTTTTTTTTCTTGAGGAATGGAGACATTTTAAAGGGCTGAACTGATCGTTTCAGAGCCGAAGGGGACATTTGAAGATTTTTTTGTTCACCAGATTTGCAGGTTTGGACGAATTTCGCCCCCTGGTGAGAAGGCAGAAAGCCACCGCTTGGTTCTGTGGCTTCGGCGACGAATTTTAACGCACAACAAAGTGGGTCTTTTACGGGACTCTCTCCTGTTAAAACAAAGTGTAGCTCGTTTTATCATGACAACGAGAAAAGCCAACAGTGCGGCGGACACGGTGACTACCTCCACCACCACCACCAACCACCAGCACCAAAACCAGCCGAGGAGCCGGAGTCCCAGCAGCGGGGTTCCGGCGTCCGAGGCGGCGGGCGGAGGGGCGGAGATGTTCGGCGAATTTCAGGACTGGTGCCTGCGGACCTACGGGGACTCCGGCAAGACCAAGACCGTGACCCGGCGTAAATACAACAAAATCCTCCAGACCCTGCTTCAGGGGGACGAGGAGAACAGCAACGGGGTGTTCCTGCACGAGAAAAGCAGCAACCACATCAACGCCAAATTTAAATTCTGGGTCAAGTCCAAAGGCTTCCAGGTCGGGACGCTGCAGGACGCCAAGAACGGGTCCTCGGACAGACCGGTGCTGTACGTCCCCATCAAGGCGACGGTTAGTGCATCTTCCTCTTTCACTCTGGGCTGTGTGTGTGCGTGCGTGTGTGTCCCGTTTCCATGATGCGTGCGTGTCCGGCACTATTAGGCTACCCTTTTATTTGCATAAAGAAATAAGGCGTGTGTGTGTGTGTGTGTGTGTGTGTGTGTGTGTGTGTGTGTGTGTGTGGCCTGAAGCTGTACAACATAACTTTCCCTGGCACAGTGCCACGGCTCCAGCAAACACCTGTTCCAACACAGACCTGAGCCTGTTAGTGGTTTTGCACTGGTACTTCTTTTTCAACCCACAATCTTTATTTCACCAGCCCGTCCCAGTTGACTGGCAGACAATATACTGGAAAAGCTCCCCACAAAGAAAGCTGTGCAAGCCATTATTTATCTTGTAATCAATCGATTGATAACATATTAAAAGGAATAATGATGACAGGTGCCTGAAGCAGTTCCCACAATATTGTATTTATAATGAGATGAAACCAAGAAAAGGAAACAACTATTGGCATTCAACGGGCTGTGACCAGTAACTCTATAAATATCTACAAATGACTAAAACTGATGCTTCTGTTATGACAACTGTGGAAGTTAAAAGGGCAATGACAGTTATAAGTCATCCAGACATGGAGACAAAGAAACCTGCTGGTTTTGTGTCTGTAGCTGATTAATTTTCTGTCAAATGATCGATCGAGAGATCTTTTCCAGCAGTAATCGGGCACATCGCTGAATGTGAGAATGTAATGTAGTCCAGTTTATCTGTCTCACTTTTACTTTTGGCCTCCTGTCAGCCCAGCAGCGACCTTTGACCTGGAGTTTAAATTTCACCACACGATCCCAGTTTGAAATGTTTATGTTCAGCAGAAAGAAATACAGAAAACTGTTTGAGACTCGCTATTCTTGATTCCTGATTCAAATAATTCCTCGTCTATTTAGTGTGACTGTAATTTTAGATAAATATGTGTTGGCGCTGACAAAAACACGCACAGGCAGGATGGCATGTGACCACACAGAGTATAGTCACAGATTTGTCACAGATTTTAATCTTTCTTGTATTCTTCTTAGTACTCCAGCGTTCTACATAGTTTATCTTCTGCTCATTTGATATTTTAATCATTTAATAAATGTGCTTTTTAGCTGTTTAGGTGCAGCTGAGAACTTGAGAAAAAGTGTGATTTGCCCAGATTTGTTTTTGTTGTGTGTTTCGGGTGAGAAAATCTTAAGAAAGGCGCTTGTGGTGGCGAACTGAGGAAGAAGGACAGTGTTTGTGTACGACTGTCAGTTGTGTTGCATTCATGTGACACCTTCTAAAATCATACCCTGAAGATAAACAGTAAATAAACCTGGATGTCCTGGATAAGATAACTTTAACCAACAGATGTTTGGTGTGATGATTAGCCATGTAATAATGATGTATGCGCACATGTGCAGATGTTTTTTTCTTACTGTCAAATGTTTCTAGGCTGGATCACCATTATGTAGCATCGGTTAGTTATACACCAAGCACAGCAAACAGTGTGAACGTTTTGAGGATTATTATTCAAGTCTATTTGCACAGGTTGCTTCCTAAAAAGATGCCACCATTAAAACCACTGACTCATAATCTTACCAGATAAGCATGTTGTGGTTTACTGATGGAGTCAAAATCTTTTAAAAAGGGCAGACACACATTACTGTTGTCGGGCTGATTATTATAGATGTGATTTGGGTAGTGCTGAAACTTTTAGTCCCCAGTTTTGTTAGTTCACGTTTTTTTATCGTGCAAGAATGCCAAATATTTACTGCTTCCTGCTTCTCAAATGCGATGATTTACTTTTTTTTTGTTTTCCATCTTTTCTATATTTGGGTTTTGGGACTGTTGGTTGGAGAAAACAAGCAATTTGAAGACGTCCTTGGGCTCCCAGAGCTCGTGATGGACAGCTTTCACCATATTCTGACATTTTATAAACGATTAATTGGAAAAAAAAAAATCTGCAATGAGGATAATTGTGAGTTGCGGCCCTAGATTTGGCTGTCAGGACTGAATGAAGAGTTCACAGTCCTTTTTGTTGCCCACGTCTCTCATCATCCACCATTTCATCCAGATTTGGCTCTTTTATAATCAGTTCCTTCTCCTTTTCTGCACAAATTGCAGCATTGGTGAGAGATACTAATTGGTGATTGTCCATTGATGTCAAGGTTAGGGCAAAGTGGTTTTATCACAGAATTTGGGGAGTTGGCTGGCGACACAAATCATAGCGTGATCAGTGTGTTGTCCTGTATTCATTCAGTATGTCCTCCTTACTGAATGAGAAAGCCCTTAAATGTAGTTTGTCTGGTCTGAGGTCTGTTCAGTCATTACATTACTTTTTAAGCAGAATCATCTGTATTTTCTATATATGGCATAGAACAGATTGATAGAAGATGTTGTAGACAGGGATTCAAACCCTTCATGCCTTAGTCTTCATTATGTGTGTGTGTGAGTGGCTGGGAGCAGCCCTGAACTACATGTTGATGGTAGTTTCAAACCAGAGAGCACTTGTTGACAGTAGAGTGCAGTGGAGTGGGATGACTCAAAGATATGAATGAAAGGAAAGAAAATGGGCTTCTTTCTGTGTTTGTAAAATACTGTGCTATATTTAGAAATCCAGTCTATCTGTAATATAACTCCAAACTGTCTGTAATCTCAAACAGATGAGATGTTCAGTCGCTGCGTCTGTGCAAAGCTTCGTCTGAAAGATTGTTTTATTTGGTATCTGCAGAGTGTGGCTCAAATCGCATGGTTCAAATGGCTAAACAGACAGGTTGATGTAATGCAGGATTGCTTTGGACATGAGAGGGGTCTGAGGCGCTGGTTGGCATGGTTACCGCTTGGCTAATTTCACCCTGTCCCATATCATTTCATATTCAGATTAAGATCAGGAGTATCGCAGTCAGGAATGGGAATCCTCAGCAGAGTTTATCTTCTGTAAATCCCTCTCTCTCTCTCTTTCTCTCTGTGTCTCAGTCTTGGCAGCAGCAGGTCTGGTGTTGAGTCTGTTTAGTGTCTGGGGATCGGGCTGTTTAGACTGGAAAGAGAGAAAGAGAGATCCCTCCTGTTTTCTCTTGAATTTACTGAGCGTGTGTCTGTGTTCTGCTTCTAAACGTAACGGGACCGACGTTAGAAAGATGAGGAAAATTCCCCAGAGTGTGGACGTCTTAGCCAGACCTCACTTCCGTGAAATGACGACTTGGTGTAGGCTGAGATTCGTATGAACAGGTTGGTTCACCCAAACCACAATACACATATTTTCTCACTTCCCTCTTGTGGTATCTAGCAGTGCAGATAGTTTTGGTTTAATGTGTCCAGGTTTAGAGATATTCGTCTCTGCTCCCACCCCAGTACAGTGGAGGTGGTTTCTCTGATAGTCCAGAGATTAAGTGCACAGTTTCGATGAAACTCACCGTAGACGCTTGGTCTGAGGTGGAAAAGTTGGTGTATCGATGAAAGCAAAATGCGACAAAGTGAACCGAAACAGACTCAGATGTTGTGTCTAAAAACGTGTGGGAAACGCCAGCCGTGCCAGCTTTCATCCTTTATCCAAGGTGCTTGGCAGGTTGTGCTACTGTCGCGCCTGCCGTTACTAAGCAACCAAAACCAATTAACGTAATGTAAAAACAGCGTATCATCATGCTCACCAGGTATACCAAGTTCTGAGCTGATATATCTCCAGGCGGTTCTCCTTCTGTTGGTGTCAAAATAGTAAGAACTTGACAGGTCGTACAACTCTGCGTACCCCTGAACAAGTATAATCAGCCGCTCTTCCATCTTCAGTTTGTCTGACCTTTCAACCGGAAGCAAGTCCCGCGGAGCTGATTGGTTAATTCTTGTCACATGACCTGCGGTGGGCTTGCTGCATTCGAAAAAGTTGAGCCGCGGACGCACCTGGAAAAACAGGCGCGTCGCAATGAATGCGTGCCGCGACGACATTGGTTTCGGTGCGTCTCCATTGAAAATAATGAATTTGTGCGCACAAAAGATGCAACATCTGAGTGAATAAATCATGACGCACATGAAGCATCCACTGAAAAGATGAAACATAACGGCAGCGATGAGGAGACGCAACATAATACATGGAACAAACAGAAATGCCGTTATGTCCACTGTGTTTTCTACATTGTTTTTCATCGTTTGACTGACACTCGACTACAGAATTGGCGCCACCTACTGTCTATCTCAATGACCCAACTCCTAATAATCGCATAATGGTAGTGGATGGAAACAAGCGTTCATTCGCATGTTCTTTTGCAGATTGTCTTGAAATTCGCTTTAAATGTGCGATACATTTTGACGGAAACCCAGCAACTGTAACACAGCAGGGTCTGGTGATGGTCCTGAGTAACAGGTTTCAGAAAGACTGGTTGCTGTTTCATTTTTCTTTTCAATCGTTTGTTTTGCCCCCCAGCTTTTATTCGGGAATGACGATGCACCCCCAGTTATTATTTGATTATCAGCTTTTACTTGAAAATTTATGGAATGATCATTTTGTCTGAGTTGGTTAAGTTCTGTAGTTAACTTTAAAAAACAAAGTGAAATAGAAAATACATTCCTGTAAAACAGTTTTATATTTTTTGATAACCCATCTTGAACTTGCATGTACATAAATATACATAAATATACCGAATGAAATGTGATTTGGGGTGACGAGCTAACCCCAGACCATCATTTAACACAACACTTGGCTGTTAGCTTGTGGGTCATAGTGGCAAGCAAAGCAAAGAGATGTGCGTTTACATTTCCAAAAGAGCGTGATTGTGCTCTAATTTATTAATTTCACTCTCATTTTCCTCTTTCTGATCTAACTATGCGGGTGAGGGAGGTCTAGGTGGAGGCCAGCAGTCCTCTGCAGCTTTTTAAAATGTATTTATTGCTCTTGATTTGCCTACTTTCGACTACTCTCACTCACAACTACGTCACATAACTGATACTAAGGATGCTCTAACTTCTGTTTCACGCTGACTTTAAGATTAAGGATCAAGAGAATACATTTGCTATGTGATGAGCCTTATTGATGTACTAATATGTGTGTGTGTGTGTGTGTGTGTATTAGTCAGCAGTGACAGGTTCTGTAGCCACCTGCCTGTCTCTGCCTGGATGGTGTTAGCCAGCTATGTTTGGATACTCGATCACACAGTGCCAGCAACATGTCGCCTCATTCTGGGACGACTGAGCAGATTCATCTTCCAAACAATTTGCTTAAAACTGAAAAACACGACCTGCTCCATCATTTAATATTGAAATATAGAAGGTGTGACCAGTGTGGCGTGATCTGATATGTTTGGTATTTTTGAAATATGACCTGTTGAGAAAAACAAAAATGTAAATTTTATTTATCATGGTCTTCCCCCTTCAGATTCTTCATTTTGACCTCACGGTTATAGAACGACCTGTGGAATAAATTTATATTAGACTGCAAGCCGGCTACTTCAAACCCCAAATTCATATATGTGGAGGTGAATGAATAACGCTCCCTCCAAACCACTGCTGAATTGAGCAATTTGTCTTATTGTCAAATCCCATTAAAAGATTAAAACCGACAATGTGTTAGTTCGTCTTTCTGAATACTTTCTGACTTCCCATCCTGTCTGTGGCTCTCTGCCTCGACCTTGTTTGTTCATATGATGTAAATCTTTAGAAAAAAGGCAAGTTGTGGTTTAATTAAAAAAAAAACTGATTAATTTCTCTAAACAGCTGGGCAGTGTAGTTTTTATCAAATGTTACTCAAACAGGAGGAAATAGTGGGTTTATTGGGGACTATTTTCAGCGGCGGATGAACCCACTCTTGGTGCTGTAATGAGTATTTTGGGCAGCAGGACGGTGTATGTGGGGTTGAGTCAAAATAAACTACAGTGTGTGTGTTCATGGTGATGAAGGAACATGTCAACAGTGTGATTCATTGATGTGTTTTTAACAACAACAACAATGGAGCTCTATGGCTCAGACGAAGAACACATATCAGGCTGTGATACACACACACAATACCTGCCAGTAGATACATTCACTGTTGCTTTTGGTCTTTTAATGGGATTTATTGACAATAAGAAAAATAAAGAATATCACCAGCCTTTTCTTTAAAGTCCCGTATGCACCCGTGTAGCTGCTCAGTAACACGTTGAGCAACTTGCCGTTGTCATGCTCTTCATCTTTCCCTGTAGAAACAAAACATATAAATAAGGTTTTATGTCTTAAGCAATACAGGAAGTAAACATGAGATGATGGCAAATGACAGCAACAGCAGGAAAGAGTAACAGTGTGTGTCAGCATGTTATTTATTTATTTTTTTTCTGAGTGTCGCTGTGCAGATTGAACCTCTAGTCTTGTCTTTGTCTCGTCTCATACCTGTTGAGCGAGGTGAGAAGCGCACGCCTGAATGTGTTGAACTACACGGGATCTTAATGCTGTGTTTATGGCTCCAATCGGCATCCTGCTTTCTTTCTGTCTGCGTCGTGCTGAGAGGGGTATGACCTGACAGCAGCAACAGCTGATCAGGCATCGACCCTGTTTATGCACTGACACTGATGCACAGATAGTGTGTGTGTGTGTGTGAAACAAAGAGATGATAAGTGTATTGTTCAGCTGATCTCTGAGGTAACGATGTAGGGATGAAGGAACTGAAGACAAAGAGGTTGAGTACATAACATATAGGAACCTTCACTCTCCTGGGGGCTCTTAGGTTTACTTTGCAGCCAACACTTATGAATGAAATAGAAATAACAGTAAAACACACAGGTGTGAGACACAACAGCTTACAAGCAATCAGGATTGACAGAGGGACCACATCAGAAGACTGACGTGGAATATTAATGAGTTAAAGCGACAAAAAAACCCACCGCTAATTCCTTCCCCTTTGTTTGCATTCCTTGTCTGCGTCATACACAAGCTCTTAACCCATTTTCTTGGCCTTTTTGATGGACATGCTCCTCTGCTTTGTCACTTTTGTTTTGTATTTGCATAATTTGTGTCTTTTTGTCTTCTGTGAATCTCTCCGGGACAAACTGTCATTTAAAATGGCTTCATGAAATGCTGAATTAATGTCTTTGCACAGCAGCCCTGACCTTTAATATGCTCAAAAATATTATATGCATGGAAGTAGTGCATGCAGTGAATGGGCATCACAGTTATTAACTTGTATTCTTTATCAAGAGATAAAACATTTTTTTTTCTTAGAAGTACCCGATCAGTCAGACACTGTTGATCTGATTGTGTTGTGCCTGCTTTGGCTGGTTTTAAAATGTGATTTTATTAGTTAAGTGGTCTGGTCCTCCTTACAGCCATATTGGCAAATTGTAGCCGTTCTCCCTCCCACAATCCTCAGGAAAACGTCTGTGCTTGTGGTTTTAAATAAATGGGTATTGTCATGTTGTTGAGGAATTTCCCTTTCAGTGTACTCTCTTTGTAAATGGGACATGATGGCTTCCTAACAGAAGCATAAGAGGAGGCCACACACAGTGATACTGAAGCTAAAATTTAATCTCTGTCCATTTCTGTTGCGGTTGGATTTTCGACAATGACTTAGTCTCTTAAATAATGCCAAACATTAGTGTGCTCCAGCTTCTTAATTGTTCAGACTTGCTGCTTTTCTTTTCTTTTCTTTTCTTGTATATTATGTATATACATATGTATATTTTTGAGTTTTGGACTGTTGGTTGGTCAGAATGAGCAATGTGAATCACCTTGAGCTTTAGGAACTTTGATTTTCTGCTATTTTCTGACATTTTATAGACAATCTGATGAATTGATTAACCAAGAAAGTAATATTCCCTTTATGCCGTGGCCAGAGAAAGTACTAATTTACAAGAGTGGTACCATCAGCTTGGTTGTGTGTCCATGTTTGGAGGTGGGATGCCATTGTTGGTTCTAATAAATCCTACTGTTGGGGCCACCTGTACAGCAGATGCACGACTGGACCGTGAATGCCCCGTGTGTTACTTCCTCCTAGTGAAGCTCATCTCAGGCAGGTGCACAGAAGCAGCTGGCTTAAATCATGCGTCACAGAGGTTGAACATGTCTGTCAGTAAGCCTTTCACAGGACAGCAGGAGGGTTAGCAGTGCAGAGTGAACTGGATATTCCAAAAAATTTAAATTCTTGTTTCTGATTGGCTAGCAGGTGTCTGTTAAAATCTTACAATGAGACCTTGCAAACATTTCTCTTAAACAGTTTAATTAGAGTTCTAAATCAGAGCATAAGGCATATACAGTATTTTCCTCAAATGTATTTACCTCACCTGCAGAGGGCCTTTATTTGAAGCAAGCTTATATTAGAGACAGGCCTCTGTTTGATAAGTATATTTGGTCATATTTTAGTACGAAGCGTCCTGTTTACCCTGTTAAAGTTACTGTGTTATGCTGCCAATACAAACTCACACTAAAAGCCCTGTAGCGTTTAGATGGACAGAATCCCTTCATTTCTTAACAAGGCTTTTATTATGAAACATTTGCACAAACTTCTTTTGGAAAATTCAGTCACTTTCACGGTTCCCGTACGGTACTTCAAATGTAACTGCTGCCATCCTGTGGCACTTGTATGTTACTACAAAATACAGTTTGGCTGAGACATTGACACACATACAAATCTGCAACTGGACAATAACACTTAAAGATATAATCTCGAAGATTTTCATTTAAATAAAATGTCTGTAAAGTCACTATCTATCGTCAAATGATGCAACACGATGTTGATTGAGCCTATGGCCCACTGATGAAAGCGACCCGGGTGTCGGCAGCGACTTTCCCAGAAAAAATCAGAAGCGGTGCACAGTTAGGCTTTTCACAAGGCTTTTAACACAACAGACTCACTCTTCAACTCGCCTGTGTATGAAGAAGCATGCTGTTTTTTCCGGTCTCTGCTGGGGTTGCGAGTAAACCGTTACTATGACCGAACAAACAAAGAAAAGGTCGATGACTACAGACGAGAAAACTGAAATGAGGTCCAAAAACACACCTGCAATTACTGAATATCACCATAGGTGCCACGAAAGACAACGAAATGAAAACCTTAGAGATTATATCTTTAAGATAAGTAATCCAGAACAACGAAATGTTGAAAATAACATGATTATATTAATTTTAAAGTGAAACAAAGAGATGATAAGTGTAATGTTCAGCTGATCTCTGAGGTATGGAGTGATGTAGGGATGAAGGAATTGAAGACAGTTGAGGCCTTTATGTATGTCAACAACATTATTTGGCTTTTATTTGAGGAAATACGGTAGTAACTAGAAGCAGTACTTTGTGCTACAGTACGTTAACAGTTAAATCTCACTGAAGAAACGCACCAAACTGTTGGTTAAACCGACTACAAACAAGCCTTTAAACAACTATTTGAACACAGCTTTTCTTTTCATCTTTGATAACTCACCATGAAGTGAAGCGTGGCAACACGCTGTTTTAGAGAGCTACTGAAGCTTCATGGTGTCCACCTCCAGGAACGTGATTCTGGTACCTCAGCTGGCTAAAGGGCTGCTGTGGGTTTTCTTTTTTCAAATCCAGCCTGGGACTTGTGCTACATTTCATTATCCTCTCCAGTGCAGCGCAGTTCTGTCCTTTTGCACTACCAGAAATCTTAGGTTATTAAAAATGAGAGTATGTAATGCAAGTTCGCTCAACTGACTCATGGTGGAAAAAAACTATCCTTCAGTTAATTTAAGAGGGCTCTTTTTAATTAGCTTAATTAGCAGTGCAACCGCCCATCTTTCTGCCGGGAGTCTTTGGTTTGTTGAGAATCTGGCCATGAGGTACATGTACAGCCCTTATTAATGTAAAATATGCATACAGCCATCAAACCCATGTATATCTGTGTGTTTGGGACTATCCAATTAATATGTCTGTATAATCACTACTTATCATGGTTTGGTTTTTCCATGCCTTATTAGTAATATTGAATTCATTTTACTGTGAATGTCCCTCGCAGTCAAAAAGTGTCAAGTTGTTAGAAAAGAAAAAAAATCCTGCTAATTACAAAATGAATACAGCAGGTATTAATTGTAGTCATTGTGTGGCCCTTTTCTATGTGTATGTGTGTGAGAGACACGTGATTTCTGCTTCACACACACACACCAGGCAGATAATTGAAGGTGTATCGTGACTAAAAAGACTTCAACAAATCCTTAAAAAATAATCTGGTATCTTTCTCACACAGTCCCATGTCACTCCGCTAGTTAAACTAGTACAAAATATAAACATAAAATACACGATGTAGATAAAAAACTTCATACATTCAGCTCCTCATGGTCACATTAGTACCAGTTTTATCAGGAGATCTGCTACAGGATTTCCAAAACACATTAAAATCCACAGCCCTCTGCTTTTCCTCTATTTGGCCTGGCCACCACTTGTGTCATTTTTGGACTAAGGTAGATGTTGTACGTAACATCCGTAAACATCAGTAGTGATGCTGTGGAATAAAATGAACAAATGAGACCATATTCAAGCTGATCTGTAGCCTCTGCCTCATGCTTTTGAGAATGACTGTGTGTACTGTAATATGGACCGCAGTGGATTGTATTCATATTAACCTGATGAAGAACGGCGTGACCTTTACCCTAAACTATGGCTGTGCGATAAAACGTTCTCGATACGGCTTTCGAAATGAATTTACGTCCATAACGATGATAAACTTTGGACATTTTTACTCAATGTGGATTAATCATACAGCAGAAATAACAGCCAGTCAGACTGCAGTTTTTGGTTTGCATGTCAAAGTACATGCCCATTTCCTACTGCAAAGCGTTGTTTGAGCTACCGGTGAAAGTGGATGTCCTCTGGAAAAGAGGGAAAAAAATGAGCGGAACCGAGGGTTCACGAAAGCAACGGTGAAAGTGAACTCACGTTATCCTCCAAAGCTGAGGAAATTGTGTACAAAAAGGTAGCACGACGTCAGTTATATGGAAGTGGTTTAGATATCTCAAAAGCGACGAAGCGCAAATTAAAACGGTCTGCAAAATATGCTGTTGGTGGGCGCCAAACAAGACAGGAAACACAACAAATCTTTTCCATCACCTGAAAGGTGCCTTCCCAGCGACCACACCGAGAGTATGAAAATGTGGGCCCATGTTAGTCCGCCTACAAGTTTTGTCCAACTTCCTTTTGGTTCTTCTGCTGTTACGCTAACGTGGCTGTAACGGTACCAAAACAGCAATCAGTTGTGTCAAAGGAATTTGATGTGATAGTAGTCACAGCTTTTAGTTTTATTTACATTATTTTGATAAGTTACAAGGCAAGCTAACTTGTATTGTTATGTTAAGGCAGATAAAGCATGTTTGCACAGTTAAATGTTTACATTGTTATTCTATATTTTTATGTTAATAAACTATATTCTAAAGTTGAACTAATGAACCCTCTGGTTTCTTCGGGCTTCAGTCATTATCAGGATACTCTTCAAACTGGCAGCATTATCAAATTATATATCGTGATAAATATTGATCAATATGGAAAAAATGATTGTGATAATATTTTTTACCATATTATATTTTATCGTCCAGCCCAAGTAAAGTCATTGTCAGAGTAAGCATAATCAAACTAATGTGTAACATAATGGAAGTGATGAGTCTTTACTCATTAATGGACTCTGTTCCATTGTACGTTAATAAGAATTAAATAGTCCAGTTTACAACCTGAGTAAACTCTATGATCGAATTAGTCTTATTTAGAATAAGGTCAGTAATCGCATTTTCTCAGAGTCAGGTTCCTAAACCACATGTCCCGTTAACCCTTCTGCTTTGTAAGAGGATGTTACTACTTGTTCCTTTGCCTCTGCCTGTCATCAGTCTGCAGCCTTTTCTTCTCTCTGTTATCTTCACTGAACACAATAAACTGGTTTTGATGTGCGATTTGAAGAAATCCAGCACATTTTCTTCCAAATTTTTTCTACTCTCAAACAGTGACTCACAGTGTAAACTGCAGCGTACAGGCAGCTTTGCAGTGATGGCCCCAGCTGTTATGGTAATTATAGTAATGTCTGAAGATTAATGTGACAATGATGCATTGATTTTTGTTTTGTTGGCACATCAAGCACCTCCATTAAAGTCTCTATAAGATACAGTGAACACAATAGCTTCTCTGGTGCAAACAGAGTCTGAAGCTCCAGCTAAAGAAGGAAGTGTTGAGTGGTTTGTTGGGACTAATAATAGTTGCTATCTAGACAGCGGTGTCAAGTACATGTGATGACTGCTTCCCCCTCTCTTCGCCGGCTTCAACCAGAGCCGTAGACAGAGGAGGGTTGGCCAGTTTGAAGCAGAGCCTTGTGTACAAAGAGTTTATCAGTTGCTCCATGGATCATTGGTGTATCACTCTCTTCTCTGGTGTATCATGCTCTTCTGGTGAGAAAACACCGCTTAGCCTTTGACCTACTGTCCTGTGTACTGTACTTGTGTTTTAAAACCACAAATTGGAGAGTCAACACAAATCCACTGAGCTTGGTTTCAGACCTTTGGATCGCGGCCCACATCTCTGATTTTTGCAGCGATTCAAACAGGCCTAGTGTTCTTATGGACGGCTGTTTCCCGAGTTGGAAATCGATCAGAGATCTTTAGGCAGATTTAAGAATTGGGACGTCTTCTTCCTGAAAAATGCCGACAGAAAAACTGACACAAAAATGGTGACAAGGGTTGATCAGATCGACACAGCTGCACAGGTTTTTGTAAACCACCTTTCTGAAATAACTCTGAAATGACAAACATTAAGTTAACTGCTTCTTTATGCCGACAGGTCAGATATATCAGTTACTTCTGATTGGTTGTGGCAAAATAACTTCCTTCCCAGACAAAAAACAGCTAACATGAACACAATATCAGTCTGAATAATGTTATTAAAATGAAGTGGCAATTCCTGTCTGGTTATCAGACTAAAATTCCCTGCCTACATACTGAAATGTTTAACTGGAGGACGAAGCTGTGGGCGGCCAACTGGCCTCACATCTGAATCATAAAGGCTGAAATTCCTCATTCCCTAACAGACAAAAAGGATACAGTTGTTTTATTTATTTATCATGTTAATTAATATTTTGTTTTCTTCTCCAATGTGGAACCCCCCTGTCGGACTGGAGAAGGTGTAGACAACTGCTGTGACAGTGGCATGATCCCTCACTGGCTTCCCACACAACTGACCGTTCACTAATCTCCATTTCCCCCTTAGTTACTGTTGCTACGCCTGTCTTAGTAATTTTTGAATGATGTGTCCTTGATTTCAGACAGATATAGCAGAGAAAGGCTGCCTCTCATTTAGACAATCCATTTTGCTCCAGCTAGCTAGCAAAAGTTATTTCCATGAGTTCGTCAGTACCACTGTCTCCATCTGATTAGTTTTAAAATGTAAAAGGGTCTTAAATATGTGCTCATATGTGAATACATAGGATAGCTGTAGGTACCGCTACTTGGAGTACAGTTGCTCAAAGGTGAAGGCATAGATGTCCCAGAGACTGTTAAGCCTCGGACATACTTTCCGTGTTCCGCGTCCGCAGACAGCTGCAGACTTGTGGACATGCACACGTTTCCATTCATGCTACAACTGAGGGTCCGCATCGGTCTGGAGGACTGGCAGACTGTAGCTTGCTAAGCAGTGGCTGGCTTGTGTTGATCATTGTCGTCTTGTATTCATACATAAACTAGTGCAGTTGAAAACGTGCCCGTTCGGAACGGGCTGACTGCTTGTCCTCCGGTATTGCTGCTTGCAGCTTTCTGGAGAACCGCTCATCCAAACACTCCACACTGCACTTCCGTGGGTCCTCAGCAATACACTCGCTTTGCGGACGGTTCAGTTTTGGGCTGCATGCGGGCGGGCGGCGCGGACCCTCGCGGACATGGTCGGATGACGACATTTATGTCACGGGGACCAAAGCAGACAGGCAGACACGGAAACTATGAATTGGCCTTTAGGCTACGTTCACACTGCAAGCCTCAGTGCTCAATTCGGATTTATTGCTCCGATCTGATTTTTTTGTTTTGCTGTTCACATTATTTTTTAAATGTCGCCAATATCAGATTCCAGTGTGAACTGTTCACGGCTGTGAACTGACCTGCGTGCGCAAAAGAACAATAACAAAGACGTCACACG
>NTHP01000427.1:289887-307480 GCA_003416845.1 Oplegnathus fasciatus | reverse complement strand
CAATAAACCAGCCTCTTATCAGCGCCGTAGTGGGACGGGAAATAGTATGTTTAGGTAAAACAGATGGATGAATGAAACCTCTGTGTTTGTGTGTGTGTGTCTCCTCTGTCCTCTGTTAGCAGCAACAGAGACAATTTGTCCCAATGTAGAATCATGAGAGGCCAATGGCTCGCCTGCTTACTTGCACACAAACACACACACACACACACACACACACACACACACACACACACACACACTCTCTGTAAGAGTGCTGTCCTGTGCATCTGGGGGTCTGATAGTCTGAGTGTGTCTGTTGGAGGAGGGACAGCTTAATTGTGGTGGCCCCCTCTATCAGGCCTCAGTGATCTCTGCTATCTCAAAGAGCCCCTTATTCTGTCATTATAAAAACCCTAAATTGACAGGAATTGGTAGGACTCTGGTGTGTATGTGTCTGTGTGTGTGTCGTACCCTCCCTTTGACCCTAACCTATCATAAGCCTGTGTGAGTAAGCAACTGTTCATCTGTGCCAGAGGTTATGTGAGGGCCAGATCTTGGGTGAAGCAGCGGGCACACTGCTGGAAAACAAAAGAGACACAAAAATCAACTCTGTGATGTCTTCAGGAAACTTGAAGCTGAAGAATAACGACGTGTAACTTTAAACACCGGTGCCTGCTGGGTAATGTGACCCTTTGTCAACCTTCCTGTGACTAGTGTTTGGGTTTCTCAACCCAGGAAAATGCAAAAGCTGCTGCTGAAGTTGCTATTTTTTTCCCTTGGCTACAGCTATTTATCCAACATCCTACTTAACATGTCTACTAATAATCAGAGTTCAGCAGAGCTGATTGACACTGTTGGAGACAGATCAAAGTTTATTGTGATCAATTGACATTTTAACCCATTGTGTTTGCATGAATTATGTTTACACATCCATCCCTCAGGCTGCAGAGAATCTAGACACCTCAAACAAAGTGCATCTTTACTATTGCCTTCACCCTGCAGAGAGACGCATGCTGGGTAAACAAGATCGTGACGTCTCATTTTTGACGATTAAATCTCTGGGTAATAATTATTTCAGTAACTTTCAACATGTAAGATACTGTGGCTGGACAGAAGACTAACAGTGAACGATAAATGTGCTTAAACAGGAGCTGAAAGCGGCAGTAGAGATGAAACGATTAGTCATTTCATTGACATTTTAAGAATTGATTAATAGTTTTTTAAAATGTAATTTTTAAAGCAAAAATACCAAACTTTCCTCAGCTTTTAAACTGTGAGGATTGGCTGATTTTCTTTGCTTTATGTCACAGTAAACTGAATGTCTTTTAGGATTTTGAGTGTTTGTCTGAGGAAGCAAGCAATTTAAAGACGTCACCTTTGGCTTTAGGAAATGTTACAGACTGATTAATTGAGAAAATAACCAGCACATTAATCCTTAATGAAAATAATCATTAGTTGGAGCCCTTATTCAGCTATGATTCTAACCCTATAAATATAGGCTAAATGACAGATGCACTAATGTATAAGCAACAAGGGGACTGCTAACTTGGCTAATGTACTGTCGTGATTTGACTCCATCATCCTGGTTTAGAGCTGCTCACAGTTTTGGGAGTGTTACAGATACACAGATGTGTGCAGCTGTATAGGCAGGTAATAATGGTTCACTTCCAGGTAGAGCGTACTCGCACACTGTTCTGTCAGTCCCTCGGAAGCAGACTGGACAGATTTTCAGTGACTGTTAGCATTTTTTGGACTGTTTCAATCCCTTTTGGCTCCCCGTTGTCCAACTTGAGATTTGAGACACTGTATTTCTTGGCCTCCTGAAAGATGATTTAGTCCATTTCTGCGGTAAATATGTTGTGAGGTGCTTTCTTCTTGTTTGAACTCGTTTGGCATTTATTTCCTCCGTGGCACTGTAACACTCGACATGAGCCGGGAGGAAAGATAATTAACTACAATAGATGGAAACTTGTTAGCCTGGTGACATTCAGCAGTTGTAGATGATAATTCCCTTTTGTATCAGCAGCAGTAAGGTCCTGGAAAGTGACTAGGTGTGTGTGTGTGTGTGTGTGCATGAACACATTTGAGGCTACAGCAACTCAAAGAATCGCGCACACACACACACACACACACCTAGTCGTTGTCTTTGTTTGCTGGATCAGTGAAAGTGTCAGATGTCTTGGAGCACAATGGAGGCAAACCCCCACTGTTTGAGAGTGTGTGTCGCTGCTCAAAGACAGAAGTGGTGACAGAGTGTGTGTCTGTGTGTGCGGACAGCTCAACCTCTTGCTGAGCAGATGTATGTTGTTGACCGGTGGTGTAATTATGTTACAGAGAGTCCAGAGAGAGAGTGTGTGTGTGTGTGTGTGTGTGTGGATGGGGTGAAGGGTGTGTGTGCGGGGGTTGTTTGATGGGGATAAGATGAAGCTGGAAACTCCATTAAAGGGTCGTACCATTAAATAATGATATTAAAAACATCTGTGTTTTGTGCTGCTGTGGTGTAGTTGTGTACGAAGTGTAATCCAGATGTCACAGGTGTAGTCTGTGTGTGTTCATCTCAAATAATTATTTAACCACAAACTGCAGTGGATTTATTAAGCACTGGACGAGGTGTTCAAACATGGTGACCCATTCATTCCATGACACCCGGAACATACTAGGGTTGGGCGATAGGACCAGTATATCGTCGGTATATAGTTGGCTGAGTCCATCGCCAATAGATTTTTTTGAGGCGATTAAGAGCTAGAGGATCGACCCGCTGGAGCCAGGTAGGCTACTGCAGAGCCTTGGTGGGTATGATTTTGGGTCAATTCATCGCTTGGAAATATTTTTAAATCACTTATTAAAGAATGAAAGGCAGAAAGGACAAAGTCAGGGATTATCTTACTTTTTGCTCAACATCTGCGGAACGGCTGGGAGTTGAGACACCATCCTTGGCTCGTTGGCTCTGCACGATTAAAACCAAAATAATGCCAAATAGGGGTTTTTGTATTATTTTTTTGCATCTAGCTCTTCCATGATTGTTATCTGAAAATGGCGCGTGAGGAGTGGGGGACTCACCCACCCCCTACGCATGCTGCACACACACCTGAGCGAATATATCAGCAATCGCCGGTTGTTAGGCTGACGGTGGCTGGAAAATTTTAACATATCGTCCAACCCTGGTACATACACCAAAAAACTCTCTCTCTTCCTATTTCTGCGCCTATAATTCATGTCCACTAGTGTCTTTCTGGGCTGAGCATGGCTGACTGTTCACCAACATGAATGTCATAAAATTATATATATATAATCTTAGATTATTTTTTGGCATTTTTGCCTTTATTCGACATCTGGCAGTATAGAGACAGACAGAAAACAAGGAGAAAGACAAAGAGAGAGGGTATAACATCCGTCAAAATATTCTGGACCATTTTGGTGGATCAAATTGAGGGCTGATGATGAGTGGTTGCTAATTTTCACCACCTCTGCTGTCAATCAATCACGGTTGAAGTTGGATAACATGATCCACGGTACTGTGACATTATAATTAAGACTTCAGCCTGCCACACCTGCACACACACCTTTTCTGTCTCTCAAACTCCAGCTAACAAAGTATGAAAAGTTCTCAAAAGAGAAGAAGTTTCTCTTTTAATTGGTTGGATGAGAAAAAAAACAACAACGTGATTACTAGTACAGAAAGTGCTCAAAGTCTTAATTGGTGAGGCTGAATTTAGACGGTTGCCATGCCATCAATGATTTAGCAGTAAGTACAGCTGTCTCCACTCTGTAAATACAGAGTCTGAGCTCCTCTCTGTCTAAAATTATGAACTCAGTCACTCGCTGTGTAGCCTGAACTAATTAAAAGTAATAAACTTTGACATTTCTATATCAATACAACTTTGTTCTCTCACTTTGCTCTGTTAAAGCTTTTATGTTGCAGTTTTGCATTTATTTTAGAGGCGGAATAAGAAATAATGAATATGTGATGAAGACGTGCAAATTTAAAAGTTGAATCGTAAACCAAATCCGACCGAGCTTTTTCAGTTGTTGGGCCTAAATTGTGGAATAGTCTGCCACTAACAATTAGATCTTCCCCCTCCACTGATACCTTTAAAACCCATTTAAAGACCCGTCTCTTTTCCTTCGCCTCTTAATTGTCATCATGAAGGCATGCCTGACCACACTCTTTACTTGTTGTTTGTGCAAAGCTGTTTCTGTTATGATTTTATCAAGACATTTTTTTTACTTTTATTTTTGTCTTTGCTTTTATTTGAATTTCTCTGTAAAGCACTTTGGTCAAAGTTTGTTGTTTTTAAATGTGCTCTATAAATAAACTGACTTGACTTGACTAAATTGTCAAATGATAGATTAAAAAGGGTTTCATTACAAGAGGTGATGTGATAAAAACATAAATACATAAAATAATTTAGTATAAAAACTCTTAACACTTGAAATGATGAAGACACTTTTGGACAAAATGTAAACCATACTTTGGTGTTTCATTAAATGCTTTTTTTTTACAAAATGAACCAAAACACTGACAAAGAGAAAGATCTTGGGTAGATAATATTGAGAACAAATATGAAACAAAATTTTAATCGTACTCCAATCCTTTCTACGTTTGAATCAAACACTATTACTAACTTTAATTTATTTCAATACCTCCACATTTTTAGTGAATATTTAAATTTAGGCACAGTTTTTTGTTGAGATATCTGGTTCAGTTAGATTAAATTTACCTTATTATAAGTAGTTACTGTATATTTGTGCAACCACACGTTCAGATGTTTTCGTCAGCTTGACCATTTTTTGGATTTTACACTTTTTAATTAATCTTGTACATCTGAAAGGGTTTTAACAAACTATTAATCCTGTAGAAGGTCATGTAGTCCTTTGGTTTTTGTGGTAAAACATGCCCCAAAGTGGAGAAGTGAGGTTAGAGACAAAATAGCTGATAATTGGCAAAGGTTTGCAGCAGTAGGAGGGACTTTCTGTGAAATACTTGGCTGCTGAAGGCAGTGGTAGATTTTATTTGGGTCAAAGATGGAAAGAACGATGTAAAGCTCAGCCGTTGTAGTGCAGTGCTGCTTAAACAAAAAACAAATACAAAAGGATTTTCAGTCAGTTACATTGAGTTTGTAACAGTGGTGGTATTTTTTGCAGCACATGCACATAGCGTATATTTTCAGACAGCCCTCGGCTCACTCCCCCCTCGGTGTTCTCCTGTTGCCATGGCGAACAGCTCCTTTGGCCGCAGCGATGGTGAAAAGAAATTAACACCAGTCTTAATTAGACTGCAAGGCTTCAATTTCCACCTTCGTCCCTCCTCCTCCTCTCCTGACCTTCTCCTCCCTCTCATCACTCCCCTCTCCCACCTGAAAGGCAGCCTGGCATATTAACACCAGCCACCAGGCATAATTAATGAGACCAGTCAGTCACAGTTGGCCCTCTGAGATTTCGAACAGTTCCAACTTCCAAAATGATACACTCTGTTCCTGCTTTATGTGTTATGTAAAAATCTAAAAACTGTGCCCAGTCTGACAGTATGATCATTTTGGTCATTTTGGAGCTTTCTTGAGAGTCAGATAACAGATTAAAGATTAATACATTCAGTATAAGACATGTCAACCAACACTTCAACTGATTTTTACTCTTCAAATCACACTTCATTTACTTTAACTGNATCTTCAATGGAAATTTCAGCTGCTTTTATTGCTACACTTCAAGTGCTTTCATCTCTGACACTTCACCTGTCATTTCAACTGACACTTAAACTAATTTCTACTCTTCAACTGACGGTTCAAATACTTAAACTGACATTTCAACTGCTGTCACTAGTTACATACCGATTGACACTTCAACTTTTAGCAGTGCACGCGCTTCGACTATCTCAGGCACTTCAACTTCAACTGATATTTCAGTTGCTTTAATCAGCTGCTTTCATACCACAGACATCGACCGATTTTTCAGCTGCTTTCTTCTCTTACTCTTCAGCTGACAGTTCACCTCATCTCAGCTTTCACTCTTCAACTGCTTTCAGTGCTTGCATACAAACTGACGACAACGTCAGCTGCCTGCAGGGCTTCAACCCAAAACTAAATTTTCAAATGCTTTCACTAATTTCACCTCAACTGATTTCAGCTGCACTCAGCAGTAACAATTCAACAGACGCTTCAAACCCTTTTAGTGCTTGAACGCCAGCTGTCACTTCAACGGCTTTAAGTGCTTCGACATCTCGCGGACAATATTTTAAGACATTTTAATTTGTCCATAGTGTTTGCATGTGATATTTTTAGCATCAGTGATCACACTTTCTAAATTTCTTTGCCCTTTTTTTGAGTGTGAAATTTCAGTAATTCTGCGTGAGTCAATTAGAGCATCCAGTTAATTAATAAAACATTAACTGTATTTGGTTTATGCAAGATAACTGACAACTGATTTGACAGACTTGTGTCTACTTTATAAACAGAGTGGAGACATGGTGAAAGTGGATTTTCCTTTTCCAGGGAATGAGATTGAGTCTCATCCATAATATCTAAAACTTTGTGGTTACTGATAAATGATTTTGGTCTTATGGTTTATGTGTATCAAGTGTTTACGCTGATTTATCAAAGGGTGTGTTAGGGCTTGTTGAAGCAAAACTATGGTTTGCTGAAGTGCTTATATATATATAAGCAAATAA
Source organism: Oplegnathus fasciatus (assembly GCA_003416845.1). NCBI lineage: Eukaryota > Metazoa > Chordata > Actinopteri > Centrarchiformes > Oplegnathidae > Oplegnathus > Oplegnathus fasciatus. The sequence continues at coordinate 300,837 of NTHP01000427.1, read as the reverse complement.
TTAAAACTATGATTCGCTAAAGTGCTTATATATATATATAAACAAATAATTAAAAGTACCTGATTGAATGTATATCCAACATATAAAGTGTGAAGATTATGNTTCCAACTTCCAAAATGATACACTCTGTTCCTGCTTTATGTGTTATGTAAAAATCTAAAAACTGTGCCCAGTCTGACAGTATGATCATTTTGGTCATTTTGGAGCTTTCTTGAGAGTCAGATAACAGATTAAAGATTAATACATTCAGTATAAGACATGTCAACCAACACTTCAACTGATTTTTACTCTTCAAATCACACTTCATTTACTTTAACTGACATTTCAGCTGCTGTCTCTGCTTACATACCAATTAATAGTTTAACTATTTGCCGTGCACACACTTCAACTATATGTGCCGCTACAACTTTAACTGCAATTTCAATTTCTTTCTGCGTTTCAACTGCTTTCATTCTGTAACTGACACAACTGATTTTTTTCTCTTCAACCGACAATGTCTCTGCTTACATACCAACTGACACTTCAGTTATCTTCAATGGAAATTTCAGCTGCTTTTATTGCTACACTTCAAGTGCTTTCATCTCTGACACTTCACCTGTCATTTCAACTGACACTTAAACTAATTTCTACTCTTCAACTGACGGTTCAAATACTTAAACTGACATTTCAACTGCTGTCACTAGTTACATACCGATTGACACTTCAACTTTTAGCAGTGCACGCGCTTCGACCATCTCAGGCACTTCAACTTCAACTGATATTTCAGTTTCTTTAATCAGCTGCTTTCATACCACAGACATCGACCGATTTTTCAGCTGCTTTCTTCTCTTACTCTTCAGCTGACAGTTCACCTCATCTCAGCTTTCACTCTTCAACTGCTTTCAGTGCTTGCATACAAACTGACGACAACGTCAGCTGCCTGCAGGGCTTCAACCCAAAACTAAATTTTCAAATGCTTTCACTAATTTCACCTCAACTGATTTCAGCTGCACTCAGCAGTAACAATTCAACAGACGCTTCAAACCCTTTTAGTGCTTGAACGCCAGCTGTCACTTCAACGGCTTTAAGTGCTTCGACATCTTGCGGACAATATTTTAAGACATTTTAATTTGTCCACAGTGTTTGCATGTGATATTTTTAGCATCAGTGATCACACTTTCTAAATTTCTTTGCCCTTTTTTTGAGTGTGAAATTTCAGTAATTCTGCGTGAGTCAATTAGAGCATCCAGTTAATTAATAAAACATTAACTGTATTTGGTTTATGCAAGATAACTGACAACTGATTTGACAGACTTGTGTCTACTTTATANGGTGAAGAGGTCCAGACTTAAACTCTGGCCCAAGACCTGGACTTCTGATCTTCAACAGGCTCCAAACTGACTGTGAGGCATCTGAGGCAGTGCCACAGAGGAATAAAACTTGGTTTTGAGCGTTATCCTGGTCTTATTCAGGATATGACGACTACATGGAACATGCGAAATCTGGTTATTCAAATCCCTGTGTAAATGATTCTAACAGTATCCTGGTTTCTGATCATCTGTGTGCAGTTGTGTCTCGATTTCTCACCGTCTCTGTGCCAACAAAGAGTGTTCAGAAACCTGTATCGGGTGTTTACATGCCACAGTGTCCTGGTTTCTATTGGAGTACTTCAGGTAGCATATCCAGGTTTCGGAAACCGGGATATGATACTCACATGCGCAACACATAACTCCAAGATCCAATCCAACTCCAAGATCACAACCAGGACTAACCAGGACTCTAACTTGTTAATTGCTCCCCAAAAAAGTCCTCCTCCTCTCGTCACCTCTGGTGTCCCAGCAGTGAAGCCAAAAATCAAAACAAAACTGAGGCAGTGAAGGTGGGGTTATAATGTCAGAGACAAAGGCTGAGGTGGCTCAGCTGTGATTTTGAGTGCAAATGCCACTCGGTGTGACCACTCACATTTCAAGTGGCTTTCCCATCATTCTCCCAGTGTCTCCTAGTGGTTTTTGTCACACATAGTGACAAGAGGATCAGAGAAACTGGAACATGTAGGAGCAGCAGGAGCATAGCTGTGCCTGATTAACTGGAGAAGTAACAATAGATACAATCTACCCCGTGAACAGGAAAGCCCTTAATAGGTCTGTGGAGAGCCCAAGGTTCCCTAGAAGCTCTGTGTAACCAGGCTTACGTTTGATCCGCTGTTATGTCTGTCCAACATGCTGTTTCACTCTGTTCTGTGACTGATTGTAGGTCATTTAGATCTGCTGCAGCAAACCCACAAGTTGTCAAAAACCCTGCAGCTTAACCAACAATATCTCAGTGTTGATTGAGCGCAATGATTGGAAGTTCTGCTGCTTCTTACTTGATTTTACTTTATGCTGCTTTAGTAAATCCGAACACCAGTGAGCACCACCTGTTAATGTGTGAAGGAAGCGTTAGACTGCTCTGTTAGGTGTGAGTTTTTTGTTTGCGTTGTCATATGTGTGCTTTCTGTCCCGCAGCAGACGGCCAGCTCCTGTATCGCCACTATGGTTTCTGTACTTGTGTCAGTCTGGGTTTTAACTGCTTTCACTGCGGTGTTTGCTGACAATATGCTCTGATAAAATCAGCCAAGTGTTGGTAGTTCAGCGTCAAGCTCGTTCATTCATGGATATGCCACAGTTTTCCCGGAGCACTTAAGTTACAGAGTTAATTTCCACCAAATCTCACCAGTGTTTTGATTTTTCGCCTTTTTAACGGACAAGACATTTTGACACGTTCTAGTAGGAAAGCACGGGTGTACGTAATGAAATGAATGATGGTTGAATTCCATTTAGCTGCTTTGGTTTCAGCGTCCGGGGTATTTTTCATGCTGGCGCATTGTCACACTGTCATGGCTTACTGGGACATTTGATTAGAACTGAGCCATTGTTAATGTTATTACTAAGGCCTGTGCTTTTCCTACCATTACAAGTCAAACATCTGTTAAGTCTTTTTGTTTGAGCTCTGCAGAAATCTCCTTCTCACTCCCAAAGACCTGTGTGACACTGCATCTCCAAGGTTCAAACTGATTTTGTTTCTTGGCGTGATAACAACTTCTTGGATTTAAATGTCTAAAACCAAGGACCTGATTATCGATTTTAGACGTAGGCCTAGCAGAGATGCTGCCAAGGACTGCATCATACATAAAGAAAGCGTGGAAATGGTTACATCATAGAAATATTTGGGTACTATTTTCGATGATCACCTTAAATTTGATGTGAACACTGAGGCTATTGTGAAGCGGGGGCAACAGAGAATTCACCTTCTCCGCAAACTACATTCGTTTTCTGTCAGCCCCGTCATTCTCTGTCGTTTTCTATCAATCTTTTATTGAGAGTCTCTTGAGTTTTTCTTTTATCTGCTGGTTTCACAGCCTCACAGTGAAAGACTGAAACAGCCTGAACAGCAGTATGGTTAAAATCTGTTCAAAGATCACCGGAGTGAAACAAAGAGATCTGAATTCTTTTTGCGACCAACCAATCCTCCATAAAGCAGTTTTGGCTTCTTCTTGACATGTTCTTGCAAGTGAATTTTCTCTGTTGCCGTCAGGGCGTCGTTATGTTTTACCTTCTTGTAAAACTAACCGCTATTCTAAATTGCTTATCCCCTCTGCAAATCGACTACTAAATGCTGCGTAGGTTTTCGTTTTCTTGACAGACTGATTTATCAATATTACTTTTATTTCTTTCTATTCCACATTTAGCTCTCTTGTATCATTTATTTGTTTGTTTATTTTCCTAGTAGAATTAATAAAGTTGTTTGTATTGTATTATGAAGACCAGACTTTGATAGTAAAGACCCAGTTTATATTCTTTCAATAGGGCAGGGACCGCTAAACACCAGATTGTCATGCCACTGATTGAAACGCCTGACTCCAGTTACCCCTTTAAATGAACTGATAATCCTAGAGGTTTGCATACTTTTTCCAACAAAGACATTTAATGTTGCTGAATAAATAAATGAATAAGTATATATTTTTGTTTACCGGGTCCTCTTTGTCTAGTTTTAGGACTTGAATGAAGATCTGATCACATTTTAGGTCACATTTATGCAGAAATACAGAAAATTCTAAAGGGTTCACAAACTTTCTAGCGGTACTGTAAAGGGCAACAACAATACATACTATGTGTAACTTGTTGAACTTTGAATTTTAAAACAGTCAAAGCATACACGAGTAAAACGTCCATGTCCTGTCATAGCTAAAGTGATGCAACTATGGCTTTCCTTCTATTTTCAGTTCTCTATCAGCCAGCTAAGATCAGGAGCTTCAAACAGTAGCCGTAACCTGACGTAGCTGGTGGTAGAGTAGATGCATTTTCTCCAGCAGACAGTGGTTTATTATATCAATTTATATCTGAGTCATTTTGTCTATAATTGAATCCTCAAATCGTATTCCATTAAAACAAGCAAAACAAATCTGCTAATGAGATGAAATTGTTTTGAAATGAAAAATGAACTCTCACGCCTCATCTTCTTGATACTACTGCAATGATCAACAAGGTACCTGCACCGGGAACAAGTAAAATAGTCTCACGTCATTGGTTGAATTGAAGTCTTGAAGGTCGAATCTGATACCAAATGACTCGTTGAGACATATTTTTTGTGCAGTGAAATGAGTTTCCTCTCTGATGAGGATGACACTGCCGTGAACTGAGAAGTGAAGGTCGGTTTATTGTGTTGTCGGCCAGCAAGAGACGCAAACAGAGATGAATAGACTCTCTCTGAATGAGTGCTGAGAAGGCACAGTAAACAGCACAGTTCAACAAGGAATACATTAAGAAATTAAGAGTTCCCACCTACGCTGCCAGAATCTGTCTGTAAGTTTTGTAATCTACTTACTTGTTAATGAATTCAGAAAAATAGTTGCAATTGTGTTGTGAGTGGTAAAAACTATACAACCCACTATCTTCACATAATGAAATGAAATTAAGCGGTCAGTCTGCCCACTTTGAATAAAAAACAACAACATAAATTAAGGACAGACATTTAAAGAAGCAAATGTTCAATTTGTTGTTAGCATTTTACATGGGGATATTTGAAGTGGTTTTATACCTATATTTTAAAAATAATAAATATGATTTTCACGCCCATCTCCTCCCTGAAGCTCCGTTCTGTGCACATCTCTAGCAGCCAGGTAATCACTGCACTGATTGGGCTGTGGTACTACAGGCCATGCCCTCCCTTTGCCTCACAAATAAGACGATTGATTGGCTCAGTCCAGCTGGCTTTCTCCATCCTGAACCTGAATCTTGATCAGACTGGCTTGATTCAGAGGTAACATGTTTTTTCCTAAATGCTACTTCAGCAAAGCAAAATATCGTCCAGCTTGTTCTTCTTCTTAAGTGCAGCGAAGAAGGAAGATCAGGAAGTTTAAAAACTCATCCTTTTCCCAAGACAGCAAGTACAAGTAGTACTGCTGCTACCAAACCAGTTCAGAGGAGAAGATGCTGCTTTTCAAAAGTAGAGCCAGATGGCTTTTCCAGTGATCAGTGTGACACTAATAAGAAAAGCTTACCTTACCTACACCTGATTTTTATGTTACATTTCATGTGTTGTTCTCTTAAGGCTCAGAAATTGCCTCTTTTATCTCTCGTCTTCGCCGCGGTCATCTCTCCTTCATATCAGAGGTGGAGTTGGTGTGTGAAATGGAAAATAGTTGATAGTTTCAGCAGGATTCACCTGTTCCGCCTGTTTCACAGAAGAAAGAGTAGATTTCCTGCTGGTTTGCACACTGGTTTAGACCAGGCTTGTCCCTGGAGGGGGGAGGAGGAGGAGGAGGAGGAGGAGGAAGCAAAGGGAGATGTTCTTGTGGGACAACGGGCTTCTCATTATCACGTCTTCCCCCCCTCCTCCCTTTCCTCTCCGTTCTTCTACCTCCCCCCCTCCAAAACACATATCCCACCACCCTCCAGCATCCCTCCTCTTCCATTCTCGCTGTCTCCCCACAGACACCCCCACCCTCTCCTCCTTTCCTCCTTGTCTCTCCTGATCCCTCTTCCCTGTTCAGCCTCCCCCCCCTCCCCCAACTCTTCCTCCTTTCCCACAATGCCCTGCTGCCAACACTCCTGGATAATTAGCTCAGTGCTCCTCAGATGTGTGTTTGTGTGTGCTGTGTGTGCTTCTGTCTGCATCCATCACAATCAACACCATCATCAACATCACCCTCATCGCAATCACCATTATCACTATCACTATTATCATAACAACAATCATCATTAGTAACGTCTTCATCATCACTATTATATTTCTCATCTGAAAGGCTCTTTCATGTCTGTTTTGAGAAAGAAGTCACCAAAAATGTTGTTATGTTTCAAAACTACTTTTGATCCCATTCTCGATAAGTAATAACTCTTAACATGCTTAATAGTTTATATTAGGAGTTTTGTTTATGTGCTTTCAGTCATTTTGAAAGGTTTAGAGACACAAAATGTCACATTTTCCAGCACAAAACTCCTGTAGGTTAAACTTGTGGAGGCTAAACTGGGCTTCTAGACGGATGGATAGAAACTCATTAGTCTGGCATCATTAAGGCTACAAACAACACATAATAGAGCACATATCAGGCTGTAGCACAAGAGCAGGTAATCGCTCCATACAAAGAAATCTTCCGCTGTTGTAAATATGCAAAGTGTACAAGACTAATTGTGAAGAAAATCTAGTGTGGCCTTGGAAGCGTTTCCGCTCGCTGCTTCGACGTGCTCAGCGCCGGCGCTGAATGCTAGCGAAGTCAGCTAAAGTGGCGGCTACAAAGACGTGATGAACGTGAGACTTGTAGGTAAAACATGAGACTTGACATGGAGGCTGTCATAAGAGTTCAGTGTGGGTCGACTGCTCTGCTGGCGCGCTGGACTGTAACTGGTCCGTGGGCGCAAATAATTTATTTCTCGTAATCGTAGATAAGGTGTATTGAAGAAACAACATAATAATGTTCTGATAATAAAAGTAATAATGATGCATGCTGTATTTATGAAAATGAAAAGCTATATTGACACACACAGTAGAGGCACAGGAGAACAAAGACAGATCTTTAAAATATAAATTTGCTTAAAGATTGTGTTTTACAACTGTATTGGTTTTTGAATTTGGTTTGGATCGATCTCTGACTTTTATATACATTTTTAAATATATATTGGTTATTTCTTACTCTCTTAAGGTCTATAAATGTCCAAAATGCCTTTAATAAGGGATAGGTGATATTGATAAAGGTATTTTCCAGATATCGATATGTCAGGATATAACAAATGTAAGTAAAATCACTTAGAAAATAATCAAACTGATGTTTCAAGAAAATATCATCATTCCATTATTTTGTAATGAATCAGACAAAACTCTTCATGTGTGTGAAAAATATCTTATTTTGTTAGTTTTTAAATACAGCCTGGTAGGAGTCATTTGTCCCGTCCAGTAATATTGAATTGTTGAATGGCCCCACCCTCAATACTGTGAGTAAAACTGGAATACATACAGTGTGTCTGAATTCAGTTATGCCTACTTATCTACTTTCATTGGGTTAAGGTCATCAGAAATGCTCTTTACATGACAACATCGCATTAATCAGGTTAATATTGTAGTCCATGTAGACTTAGTCAGTGTCACAGGGACAGGACATTTGAACTGGCCTGCTTTTTCATCTGAAGTGGGATGCTCTCTGCTTATGAATCTGACGCAACCTATTGTCCTGACCTGTGGACTGAACGGAGGAGGAGGAGGAGGAGGAGGAGGAGGAGTGGGATAAGAGGATGAGAGATGAAAGGAAGGAAGGACTATGTGGGCAGAAGAGGAGAGAAAGGCCAAGTAGAGATGGAAGATGTGCAGCATCTGGTCAGGAGTGTTTGGACGGTGGTGTCGAATCCTCCGGAGAGGGATGGAGACAGAGCAGAGATGATGGATGGAGAGATACAGTGAGACAGTGATGGGACGCTGCTGTAGAGGGAGGGATAGAAGCAGGTCACAGTGAGCAGGATAGATGGATGGATGGATGGATGGAAGGAGGGAAGAGAGGAGAGGTGGAAAGGGGGATGGGGGGTGAGAGTGTGTTGGTTTATGTCATGGCCCATTTAGCTGCTGCCTCTCCTGCCTGCTGCTGAATGTGAAGACCGGAGGCAGATTATCACCGACTGTTGCTCTCAAAACCTTGTAGAAGCAGCCTGTAGTCTGTTCCTCAAATCGCTCTCCCTGCTCATACAGCTTCGGCTGTGTTTCTGCCAAAAAAACATGGGGTCATCCGCCAGTCAAACGCATGCAAGCACGCGTTCCTAGTAGAGTATTTGATAACATGAAAGGTGTAATTCTACTGTCGACCTCGGCATAATTGTTTCTGTAATGACTCTTTGCAGTTGCAACTTTTAAAACTCATAGATACGTTACTTTCACTGGACTTTCTTGGTCGTATTTCATCTTCTTACCGTTAAAGCAGCTTTTCATTTGCTTTTCATTTTCATTTCGTGTTGATTTTGGCGGTCCCTGTGGACAAAGGCAGCAGTGTTTCACCTAACGTTAGGTTACATGTTCCCTCTGTTTCACTCCCCGCTGCAAGGAGACTACTTCGCCGGGAGGAGAGCGGGCGGCAGCTCCGGAGACGGACCTTCAGTTAACGGCTGAAGCAACAAATTTCCTGTCTCCTTACTTCTAAATGTCCTTGCCTTCCCTTTTTGAATGCTTGTTGACTTATTGGTCACAAGAAAGTATCTTCTTCTGTGCGCTCGTAGACTAAAAACGTTTAAATCTCAGTTAAAGTTATTATTTTCATTTTCTTGTACATTTATGCTGCTATTTCTTTTGGCGTTTCTTGTAACCAATTAAGTGTCTTAATTAATACAGTGTTGTTTTCTCTACAGCTTTATTTTTAACGTTGTGAGCTTCACACCTGCTGTTTGTTTCCACACTGGGATAACAACGTTGTCTTGGCAACAGAAACAAGAGGGAAGAAAGAGTGTGATGGCCAGGTTGGGTATAAGTTTAGGAAAGAAGTCAGTGAAACTTATTTATCCACCACAGATAAACTTTTTTGATCATAGCAACAGATGATTCTGTTTCCTGCTTGCATCGTCTCCGTCATGCTGGATGTTAATTAACTATCAAACAACGATAGTGTTATTTGTATGTAACACAGCAGCTTGACAGACACGGTTAATGAAAGGCTTAGCCTTGTTTACTTTGAAGAAGATAACATTCACTGTGTTTACTGCTAAAAACAACATATGTTTACACCTTCCTGACAAACTCTTGTCGTCATCCAAATCCACTTTCTAGGAGTAGTGTGGTGTTACAGTGTCACAAAACCTTTCTGGTTGGAGGTTTGGGTGGATGGTTTGGCGTGCAAAGCCTCAAACTGTGTCTCTTTTCCTTAAAACAACCTTAGCTGAGTTGTTTTAGTTGCCTCAACCTAACCAGAACTTGACCATATGTAACGGGTTTGGAAGGTTTTGCGTGAGAACTTGTTAGCGTTGTTTAATTGGGAATGACTGAAGTGAAGTCAGTCACGTTTTCCCTCTCTGCTTGCTAACCCACAAGTTCCTTGTCACTGTAAATCTGCAGAAAGCTTCACTTGCACGTGAACCACATGAAGGTTGATGTTTTTGCTACGTAATGCAGTCATTTTCCAACAGCACATTATTCTGTAAACTGGGGAAAACTCCCGACTTTTCGGACTTGTTTCATTGTCATTTTACGTTGTTTATCATGTGTTATTGTGCCTGAAATGCTCCTGACATGACACATCTATGAAATATTAATACTGGCTGGACGTATTGTCGCCTGTTGTCTGATTGTGTTGCTGAAGTGGGAACTGAAGCTTTTTCTACTGCACTGCATTATGGTGCCTCGGGGCTGAAATGATGTGTGTTTCTGAGCTCCCTTTGTGTGTTTTTGTTAGTCAGCATGTGTGTATCCCAGTCTGTGCGTACGTGTATGTGTGTGTGTATTTGTTGTGCATGTTTGTGCTTCTACAGTAAGTGTGTGTGCACGTATCTGTATACGTACTGTATGTGTGCCAGGGTGTGTGTAGCGGTTTGTGATGCAGGTTGCGCTGCTGCTGCTGCTCGCTCGCGGCTCAGCACACACTTCATCCTCTGTGTGTGTGTGTGTGTGTCCCAGTCTATTGGATGAAGAGGGGTGGTGGAGAAGGAGGAGGATGAAGAGCAGGGGTGGTGGTGGTGGTGGAGGTGGAGAGGGGATGCGGAGGGGGCAGTTAGCTTTCACTGAATGGACCCCATGTGTATCCTAGCAACAGGCTGGTTTGGAAACGGGATGGAGAGATGAACAGAGGGAGAGAGCCCACAAAATAAAACAGAGGAAATGAGAGAGAGAGAGAGAGAGAGAGAGAGGCTGCTAATAATGTGTGGATGGAGGCAGAGGAGGTGCAGCAGGTCAGAGGAGAGAGATGGAGGGTCAGATAGAAAGGTGAGGTCGATGTTGTGGAAATAGAAATAGAATACACCAGCCTCCACTGCCAATAACATTTTACACAAACCTTTGAAATACTTGTTTTCATACTAAATAATATGTTTCCATGTGACAGGTTCCAGCAAAATAAATCAAAATCAAATCAAATCACGTTTATTTGTCACATACACAATCATACACAGTACAACATGAAGTGAAATTTGTTTGTGCCTCGATACAGAGCAACTAACAAATAGTAAAAATAGAATACTATAGAATAAAATAAGCCAAATGAGATAAAAATATAAAATAACAAAAAAATATAAAAGAAGACAAGATATATTACAAAAGAAACAAAACAATATACCTGTAGAAACAATGAAACAGTATGGCCATGGATAAGTTTCAGAAAATAACAAAACAATATAACGGTACATGTATCATATGCAACTACTGAGTTAAAGTCACAGTTAAAAATAGATATGCAAAATGTAGATCAGGGGATCCTCAAAGTCTGTAGGGCACATTATCTGGGAACAATGAATGTCTGTACCAATTTTTTTT
>NTHP01000427.1:251843-265088 GCA_003416845.1 Oplegnathus fasciatus | reverse complement strand
GTGACAATAAGCTCTTGGTTCGGACTCAAGTGGGTTCAGTGTTCTTGTCTTTATAATCATCACAATTGAAGAAAACCCTGCAACTGTAAATTCAGTATTTCCGTAAATCACTCCTGCTTATTGATTTGCAACATTGGCCACAGTTAGAAATCAAGAGATAACCAGGTAGAACTGGAGTAGAAGAAGTAGAGTAGATAGTTGGCGGTTTCTGTCATCAGTCGCCCAGTCCAAAACCTCGTACAGGCCTCAAGCCTGCAACATTTTCTCATCTAGCAATGGTGTATCTGGAGGAAAACTCTGTTAGCACAGCTGGAAGAGGTCTGAGGCGGTGCGAAGATCAGCTTCTTCCTCTTTTGTGGATCAGCGCCGTGCTGGCTCGACTCGGTACTTAAGCAGTGTGTCTGTGGGTGGGGGGGGCGTTGTTTGGTATATTCCATATTGTTCCCACAACACCAGCACCACCACCACTCCACCCTGTACCACTGTGACTATCAGTACCACACACTTGCTGTCAGTCATATTCCCAGTGTGTAAGTGTGTGTGTGTGTGTGTGTGTGTGTGTGAGAGTGTGTGTGTCAAGATAACGGGTGGGGGAACAGAGGGTTGAGCTCGTTCCAATTAAGCCAGGCCCCTGAGCGTCAAGTTAATTAGCTGAGGAGAGAGTGAGACACTGAAGTGCCAATTTACACTGGAATGCCAATATATCTGCCTGTCTGTCTGTCTGTCCACACTCACACACACACACACACACACACACACACACACACACACACAGTCCGACCTGCAACAACCTCTGTGACTCCTGTTATTCTCTAACAGTTGTACCAGTTTGTTTGGTGACACGATGTCAAAGCCGTTCTAATTAGCTCACACTGACATATTGACACAATTCTCATTATCACCCTCATGTTAGAATCCAGTAAAGTACAAAACCAACATGTTTCTTCTCTGCATGTCTTTCTCACTTTAAACGAGCATTGTTGTTCCTTATTATTATTTACATTAAGAAAGCGATACCTTCCCCCCCTTTTCTTCTTTTCTTTCACAAATTTGTTTGTTAGATTTTCAACAACACACAAATGTCAAAAACTTACTTTTCAAGTTTCAAGTGTAACACACATCGAGAAAAACAGAACATGTGTCTTCTTGTCTTTCTCCGCCATGCTTTCCTTCCGTCTGACATTATGATCGAGGGGTAGTTTGTCCAGGACGCTGAGTTTGACCCTTCAGCTCCTGCTAAGCGTTGCTTCTAGTTTAATGATAGAGGAACTGAAGTCTCTGTGCTCAGCATATCAAAAGTCACTCCAGGATCAGAGTTAACTTTCTAAGATGTTAAAACGTTGTAACATAAACAGAAGTGCTCTGCATCTGTCAGTGTTACTGTATTGATCTGCAGTCCTGCAACAGAAGCGGCCTGTGAATGATAAATAAAGTATGTTGGTGCTGTAATGCAGCCTGCAGCGGTTAAGGTTCGACTGATGTGGGATCTTGATCAATACTACGCTTCCAGTGGCCGAGGCCATGTGTCAATATTCAGCATCTTTCACCCTGGGTCAAGTTGTCAGGTCGTTATTATGCCAGAGAGTTACGAGGATTTAAAACAAGTTAATAAATGTTTGTAAGGAAAATAAAAGTTCACAACAAGTTTTTCAGCCTGTTTTTCAGTTCCGTCCGTTAATGTCAGGGTTGGTGGTTCGATCCTCGGCCTGTCATGGCAGGATGGGCTGCAGATCGCCTCCTAAAGGGGAGCTCGTCATAAAGCGCTTTGAGTAAAAGAGCTAGATAAATACATTTGAAATGCACACAGAAAGAAACACAATAACCAAGATAAAAAACATGGAACATGCACGTGCAAAAACAAAAATAAAGCAAAAATAAAATCAAAACATAAAAAGCGTGTACTGTACATAGCTAACACTATAGAAACTATAACTCTAAAAGCTGAACAAGATGTTATGTATACATGACGGCCCAACGGGATAAAAATGGAAAAAGTGAACATATTTATTGTCGTCCTGGGGGAGCCTCCGTATCAGCAGCAGACAGCATGACTGGTATCGAATATTTAATAAAAGTCAGCCCAACATGTCTGTCTAATACCAGATACACACACATTGTATCTTGCAGTAACAAAAAACTGTGGAGACATATCTGTTTAATCTATAATAATGTTTTGACCTAATGTTCTTCTCTTGGCTCACTTAAAGTTGTAAATATTTCAGATTTTTATATTTATAATCAAGCCAATAAGCTATTGTAATTATCGTTAATGTAAAACAGACTTTGTTGAAAATAAAAACATCTTTGTGCACCATGAATATCATGGCTGTCATACCTCAGATCAGAAAGTAGTAGTACAGTACGAGTGCCACTCTAACCGACGAGAGATTCGCCACAGTTAAGATTTATTTTCTGCCCTGTTGTATGTCACATCTTGAGTCCAATATCTACAGTATATTGATATAAGAGAGTTTTACTAACTCTTTACTTTAATCTCTGTTTTATATAAACATGTAATAAATGGTTTATAACACACTATAATGCAGTTGTAAGCAGACTTAAGTGTTAATTAATGTGTCTGTGAACAATTTTAACTCCTCCTGTGGGTGGAGGCTGACCCAGATAATGTTTTGGTGTTTTGATGATGGTGGTGGAGAGCGCTGTGTAACACCCGATGTGTTAGAATCGTGTTAAAATCTCCCATAGGTGTTCAATTGGGTTGAGATCTGGTGACTGCGAAGGCCATAGCATATGATTCACATCATTTTCATACTCATCAAACCATTCAGTGACCCCCCGTGCCCTGTGGATGGGGGCATTATCATCCTGGAAGAGACCATCAGGATAGAAATGTTTCACCATGGGATAAAGGTGATCACTCAGAACAACTTTGTATTGATTTGCAGTGACCCTTCCCTCTAAGGGGACAAGAGGAGCCAAACCATGCCAGCAAAATGCCCCCCACAGTGTAACAGAGCCACCAGATCCCCTCACTGTAGGGGTCAAGCATTCATGTTTTTCCTTTAATTTGTCCCCCATCTGTATGTGTACAGTACATACATACACACACCCTCTAAACACACACACATACAGGTCTACCTTGAAATAAATCTGCTCTATCCACCTCCTAAACTCCTAAACTGGCGTCCTTCCAGTTGGTCAGGATTGGAACATTGTGCAGATGGGCACAAAATCACCAATCTGACGGACGCCTTAGGTCTTTTCATGGACGAGCTCTGCAGTGTAGTCATGTTCATTCTGCTGTCAAACTTCATAGTCCTCTCATCACTCTTCCTCTCCCTACAGCTCTCTCTATTCTCTCCCTCTCGCTCCATTCTCCCCTCCTCATGCTCGCCTTTCCTGCGTCACTCTCAGTGATCCCCTCTCATTCTAATGGCAGGTTGGTGGGCGATGATAGCTGCAGACGAAGTGAATGAAAGACACATGCCTGATATTTGAGAGGATTTTTGACATCATCTGCTTGTCTGTTGGTTTGTCTCGTTGCAATATCAGCATATATCTGTTTGTATGGGAGCAGTCCTCAGCAGTTTCTGTCTTTTTAAATATCCTTATTTTGCTGCTTTCTGTTCTCATTTTTGGCAGAAATATGTAAAATGAGCCACCATTTGAACTCCCTGGCTCCGCACACCTAATACAATTTTTATCTTTTCTTTATCCCACAATCATTCACTCATTGCGCTGTTTTAATCCAGCATCTAGGAAAATTATTACCATGGCCATCAGTGATGTTTGGTCAGTGGAGAACAGAACGTCAGATTTATCTTTGGACATCCGATTGTGCTGTGTGCAATTTAAACTGAAGTATTGTCTGTTTGCTTATTGCTGATTCATTGTGCTTTTGGCTTTGGTTGCTGGGTGTTTAATTGCTGAGACTGCTTGTGACTTGTGTTTGAAAATTTCACTCCGTGTAAACATCCTATAGCTTCAAGGAACAGTTGGAACAAGCTATTAACAATATCAAAGTCAGATTGAGTGCAAAAGCATGATTTTTCCAACTTTAAAGTGAGACTATATGTACAGTAGCTTCTGAAAGAGGGAATAACAAAAACTTCCTTTTTATAAATGAAAAGCTGACCTCATAAGCAATAAAACACACTGCTACAGCCTCATATGTTCTGGTATGACCAGTAGCGTATGGTGGCTAATGTTAGCAAACTTTAGATAATATTGCTGTGTAATTGACATTATTGACTCAGGTCACTGACTTATTGATTCTTCTTTTCTTTTGCTGTTACTACATTGTATCATTTACCGTTATCCCCTACAGCGGCACCTGTTCATTTCACTTTCAAGCTACTTACTGTAACACTCAATGTAGGACACAAGCAAACATTGTATTAGCCAAGGTTGTCTTAAGGTCTTAACTGGTCTGTACATCACAAAAAATGTGTTCATAGTATAAATTATTTTATTTCTCTTGTAAATGTTTGCATCCATAAAGAGTAGTGGTGCACTGGAAATATTACTTTTTAAGAAAAGAATGATGATAATGTTGTTTTCTATACTTGGTACAGTATGTATGGTGATTTATATAACATTTTATACAATGTCAGGTGAACAAATGTGTTTATGTGCTGCACATTTCAAGTGTAGTTTCCCAATGTTTTCTACACAAAACTACCACACTCAACCACATTGTTTAAAATGACTTACTGTTTTGTTTTAGAAATGGTAAGTTTTCCTTTTCAGACTTTTGACACGATGCTAGTGACTCAGCAAAATGTAAAGCCCTCAGACTCTAACAGCTAAGTTGATGAATTAGAAAATCATTCCTCAGGCGTCATATATTGCCATTTCTAACACGTTCAATACTATTCAAGTCTCAGTGTTGTTTTTTTGTTATTTTTTGCAGGCTAATATTTTCCTTTAAACTCTTGTCAGCAACTGACAGTTGTGCTTTTCATGTGAAACTGACTGACAGAACTCAGTGCTAGTGGACTTTAAAATCCATCGACTTGAAAATTGACCTAAAACTTTTCAAATACAGCAAATTTTTCATCCAAGTTTCCTTTCATTATGGAAAGGCTTGGATCAATAAACCAGGGCTGACATTAACCATAATTTGAAAGTAGACATCAGTCAGTGTCATATACTGTTTGTTGATTGTATTAATTAATACACAGATTGGGAAGCCCCTGAATTGATTTGAATCCATATTTTGATCAGATTCAACCTACGTCTGTCCATCAAGCGCCAACATGATCCTCAGAATCCTCTTCCCTAGCAGGACTTAATTCACTTACATGTTTCTTGTTGGCCAACTATTAACTGTAATTCAGATAAAAGTGAAGCGCTTTGGCCTTTCATGTACCAGGCTAGTCTGCTAGTTGGTGATTAATGAACCACTTCCATCTCCAGCACTGTGAACTCTGGCCTGGACTTAATTAAAACTCAGCCGTTGACCACCAATCATAAATTACTTCCCACAACCTGTGACACTTTCAGAATAAAAAGAACAAATTGGTTTCTTACCAATTAATAATTCACAAATGAAAGGGAATAACAAGCCCGAGGCAGGACTCCTGTAAGAGTTCTGCATCGTCCGTGTGCTTAGCGAAGGCTGACAGCGCCATCGCTAAGCATGAGGCAGTGGTGGAGGCGGTGGTTGCCTGCTGGGTGATTGATGCCTGTTGTCTGCTCTGCTTGTGTTTTACAGGTAGCCGCTGTCATTACAGTGTCACCGCAGTGCTCCTGCCCAGTCTGATCCCTGACCTGAGCGGCTGGTTTCCAGTAGGAGGGAGCTGCCCTGCAACAACATCTCTACTC
The DNA here is from genome assembly GCA_003416845.1 of Oplegnathus fasciatus. Taxonomy (NCBI): domain Eukaryota; kingdom Metazoa; phylum Chordata; class Actinopteri; order Centrarchiformes; family Oplegnathidae; genus Oplegnathus; species Oplegnathus fasciatus. Next base: position 259,301 of record NTHP01000427.1, on the reverse strand, counting down.
CATCATCCCTGCCTCTGTTTACATGTGCATCAGTCTGGGGATGGAGACCTTTCTCAGCATACCAATTTGTCGAGAGTTAGCCCCAGTCTGAGCCTCTCATGTAATCATCATTGTGCTTATTTTTCTTTCTTTTGCCGTGGCTGATTTCGGTGACTCGAATGTTATCATCAAAGCTGAAGTCACAAATGTGAATTTAGTGATTTCATTAGAGGCACAAGCTGGGGTGTTTTCTGTCTTGGATGTGAAGGGTTCCTGTTGTGTATCACATACCTTCAGCTCCTAACTGGTGAAAACCAGATGAACGTGGAGCAGGAGTTTCAGGGTGAGACAAGGCAGCTTGAGCTTTACTGTCCTCACTGCTGTACTGTATGCTGTGTTTCCTTTATGTATTTTTACTAAAATAAACTTAATATTTATCAGCTTGTAGTGTAATTTAATCAGTATTATACTGTAGCGTTTGTTGATATTGGTAAATATTGTTTGACCAAATATATCTTCCCAAATAAAAGTATAAGTTCAAGAGCAACAGAAAATTCTGGCTGTGTTTGTGTTTTGTCAACACAAAATAAACTCGCACAAAATATTAATAGACGCCTCGTCGCTGTGCCCCCCTGGCATTTGACTAGCTTTGCTACAGTTTAGAATGGGTTCGACCAGAACTTTAAGGGGTTTGAACGCAGCTGCATGTTAAGTTCAACCTCACTGCTCTGTAAAAAATGAGCACAGGCTCAGCTGGCCCACAGCTAAACTGCAGCTAAACCGCATGTGTGATGAAGATACCGTACCTTAAAGGCCCAGTCACACCAGCATTTAAAACTGCAAACTTTTGCAGCAAAATCAGTTCATTTCAGTGGAATCCCCAGAGATCGGTGCTCCTGGGGACAAAGTAAAAGTGAATTCATTTGCCATGTCGAGTTCAACTCGGGTGAGCTTTGACTCTCAGATTTGTGCTGTTGACCAAATGCCAGCCGTCTTGACAGTGCTGACTTTTGAGGGAACAGAAAGCCCAAAACAGAGGAAGCTATCGTAGCCTATTAGCTGTGTGTCGGCATCCACTTAACTTCACCTCCTCTGTCGGAGTATTAACTGCTCAGCAAAACAGCAATACTTGCAGACAGTTGTGAGACAGGAGTTGATTAATACGTCTTTTGAATAAACTGTGTGAGCTTGTTGCCCTGTTAGTGATCGAGCTAACTAGTGTGCTAACTGACAGCGAGCTTGCATGCAACTGAGGTCACTAGTTGAATTGAATGATGGTCCAATAAAAATTATAAATGATGTACAATCCTGAGCGCAGAATGCCAGGTGGGAGTAAACCCAGTACAGAGAAAATAGAAAGAAGCTCGGAGAGCTACTGTGACGTATTAGTTAGCTACAGTTTACTGACTAGCCCTGTTAGAAGACCCTGCGTTATCACGGTTATAGAATCACATATTTAACAAACAAGCAGAAATTTCAGAGAACTCTGGGCCTTGAAGGTGATTCAGAGGAACAGTGCTTTGTAAGGCTGTTCATTATTCTCAGAAAATGGTAAAAGGTTTCAGCTTTCAGATTTCTGATTTTCCAGTTCAGCCAACCAAATCACTAACTGCTAAAAAGAACACCACTGGAACAATATGTGTTTTATCATTTATAGTCTAGCTGCACTCCATCACAAAAAATAGTCTTGTCTGTTTTGTTTCGAATATGTATAACATTTAGTATAAAAGAATTTTGCCACAATAATAACTCTGTCCTACAGTCTACAGCAGTATAAATAATCTGTCAAATATATTAGCCTAGAGCATGGAACTTCATATATTAACATACAATTGTAAACTGGGAATTGTTTTTACAATACATCAGTGATTTCTTTTCTGTGACTTAAAGTCTCAAATGACTCAATTTTTACTCATGCCCACCTGCCTAAATTATTGACAGACTTAATGCATGCCCTTCATGTAGGTTTGTCAGATAATCAGTAATCTTCTTTCTGGCATAAAAAACATGAATTGATGTACTTTTTAAATATAACTGGACAATTACATTAGTTTGACTTATGATTATGATAATGTCATATGGTCTAACATTTGAACTTTTTGAAATGTATTAAAATGATCTGAACTGTAGAAATCTGCTCTTATACTAAACACCATAAACCTCAGTTTAACTGGGTGTGCTGGAGGTTTGATTTAAGTCTCAGATACCGAGTGGTGTTCGGGTGATTTCTACATGACACAACTGGGTTTAGACTAAACCACAGGTGCATTTTAAACTGCAGTTTCTGAGGACACAGCAATGGGGTTTAAGAGACCACATGATTTTTGTACCAGTTAACACAGGTTTAAACCCATCTTAAACCTTAAACTGCAGTGGAACGGTGGAAAATGTGAAGCAAACGTTATAAGGACCTCAGAAATTTCTACAAACAATACATTCTAATGTAAAAAATAAATACATAAATACATTTCAAAAAGCTATAAAAACATTAAACATGAAAATACAAACACAAAACTACAGAAAATTATAGAATTAATTACATTTTCAATTAATTATTAAGTCATTGTTATTCAAAATGATAAAAAAAAAACAAAGTTAAAAATATGTACTTATTTGTTTATTTATTTGTTTTTCTCCTGAATGCTCAGTGCTGTTTGTCTGATAGCCCATTTAAGTTTGTAGGATTATGCGGTCTTTAACTTAACGATGGTCCTGTGACTGAAATATGTCACGTTTTTTATTTTTGGTTCCTGTTTCTAGCCTCTTGAAGGTTTGTCAGTGTGTGGGCATTTTTTCCTTTATGTGATGATGGGGGTGTTTACCTGCTATGCACACCTGCAGAGGCCTAAATTCAAGAGCACAAACCTTTTCACATTAGTTATTGCAGGCCCCGTAGCTGAGTGTAGAGGCTTCTGATGTGATTTTGTAGCAGCGGTCAAGTTTTGCCAAGACCTCTCTGCTTGAATATGGGCCAGCAGTCAAAAGCCTATTAGAGACACAACATTGAGAAATATGCTCAGTAGCTGTCTAACCCAGAGTCAGATGAGAAGATCAATATCAGTTACATTTTTTGTTCGCCCACTACAGACAGAACTCTGGGGTGTTTTTACTTTAGGAGACATGTAGCTCTGCAAAATGTTGTGATCCTTTCATTCATTATGGCCCAGATTAATCAAGTTGTATTGTATTAAGCCATACGCAAGGCAGGGAATACATTCTACTCCGAAATTAGTGTTAGAATTATATTTCTTTATGGAAACAGCACATAAATAAGGAAAACCGTGAATCCAGCAGGGACTTAAGGCAGATTTATAGTTGTGCATTAAGGGGTTACGGTGAAGCCAACACATGTAACCTCAGCTACGTCATACCTGGCAAGTGCCTCCTCAAAAATGTAACTACATGTTGAGGCTACAGCGGCTGTAGAGATACCACATGGAGACAACAAGAACTGTGACTGGTCAGCTTGGACTGCTTGTGTTTTCTCCTCTTTCGGATGCTGATTGTTGAGAGTGAAGACAACTTGAAGCAGGTTGAACAAAGGCTCAGTAACCTCCTCCCTCTCAGTAGCACACATGTAACAAAGAGACAAAAGAACTTTCAAGGTAAGGTACATGAACACATTTCCTACAGAGAACAGAATTAAACCACAATTCAGCCTGACCGTATACGTACGTCTAATGTCGTGGTGGTGCTTTCAACAGGTCAAATGCTACTGAACTATAAATCAAAACCTACAGCAACAGGACTGTTGTTAACCCCTTTGTGAAGCATAAATCCAGCTTCACAGTTTAAATTGTCACTACATTATTTACTCTTTTACACACACACATGAACCTGTAAGAGTAAGGTCTTGGTTCTAGGTTTTCTACTGTGTTTTACAAACCAGAACTTTGTGGATATACATCACTAAAAATGCGACATCAGAAAAAAATGTTGTCACCCCACAACAAATGTTGTCGTCGGACAGACATCAATGGAACAAGTGGTGCTAATATAGATTTTCTTTCATATTTTACACTTACAAGTGGTGACTTTTAAACGTTTGCACTGTTAGATTAACAGAAGAGCTTCACCCATGTAGGAGGTTGACATAATGAACCAAAAGAGAGAGCGTGAGACCTGCTCCAGATCAGCTCCCATCCAGCTAATAGGTCAGCTGCCCTGAAGGACGCACCGGATCCTGCTGTTCTCATGAATCAGAAGACAGGGAGGTGACGCTGAAGAAGCCGCAGAGAGAGAATAAAATACAGTAATGCAGAGAGTGGAGCCTGTGGAACCTGGAACTAATATCACCTACTGAGCTGCAGTGAAATTTAGATTCAGGAACTCAGTACAGTATAAACAAAAAGAGAACCCCAGACAATGACTACACCTTAAGTTGCGGGTCGTTAAGTTCCTGTTGTGGACAAGGCCTATTAGTCACTCGTCTATGTAAATGCACACTCATACATTCACGCTCACCAAAGCAGGGAACATGTGGCCTGGAGCATGAGTTAATCAACAGCAGACAGTTTCCCTCTTTTGCTCATTGACTCACATTTCTAGCAGGAGCTCTTACTTAGAGATAGTAATAGGCTTAATTTGATTTGTAAGAAGGGTGATTATGTTGTGTGTTAGTTTCTCCAGGCTGTGTGTTGTTTCCCAGGGCTGTACAGAGATAAGTATGATGTCATGCTGTGCAGCTGCGGGGTCAAGTCCCACAACCCATCATCCTTTACTTTCCACCAGTGGTGGGGAAAATGTTAGCTTTTTCGCTCAGATTTGTCCATCATTGCCGATCTCTTTTTGACATTTTGGAATTATCGGGTTCTGAAAGTGCCAACGCACTTCAATCAGTAATATTTTCCTCAAACCATACTGACTCACCAGCGCCAGAGCTTTCCATTTTTAATAGAGTTTTTAATAGACAAAGAGAGGAAACAAAGATATGAAACAAAAGGAAAAAGCTTAGTTGTCCTTTTGTCTCAGGCATGTATGCAACATAAAAATGGCAAATTCATTCTCTTTTTGTGTCAATGATGTTATTGTTGAGAAAGGCCAGAGAAAATGTTCTTTATAGGGTTATATTCCCTTCATTTTTCAATTCATTGAAAATGTAGTAACACTAATGGGAAAATAGCAGTTCAAAAAGCTTTTCAAACATTTGAAAAAGCAATCAAATTCAGGTTTTCCTTACCTTGAGGCTCTGTGTCTAGATTTAATTCTGTGCAGGCTGTTGGACAAACTTAACCATGGTCTTGATTGCTCACAGCGGTTTACTGCCTGATAGCCTGCTGCCTCTGTAAATACAGCATGAACAAGGGGATAAAGCTCCTAGGATATGTGGGCTGAGGGGAATTTCAATGCCAGGTGGACCGGTTATCACCTCCGGTCAATGTCTGGAATGTTAACGAAGGTTTATTTCAGGAGAAAAACCCGGAGAAAGAATGTGTCGTTACAACAGAGGCTCGTGTCCAGCATCATTACTGGCCTACAGTATGTCGTTGTTGACCAAAGAAAGACTTAAAAGGGAAGCCCTCAGCTACAGACAGATAAGTTGTCAATTATAATCCACATATGTATATTTTATTTATTTTTCTGTTTCATTACATATTCTCGCACTGATCCGCACTATACTGGTTGTGTGTTGAAAGCCCTCAGCTAGAACTCATTTTAATGAAACATTTTTCTTATGTTTGACAAATCTTAAAGTCCACTTACTTGCTTTTTCCATTGCTTTTGATGGTCTTCATCAGTGGATGGAGATTGCGTAGATGCCATGGAGCTGGATCAGGTGTCATCGCTGTCACATGATAACTGTTGATGAGAATCCCACCCTGACTTAAGACCAGGAACCCTTTCACAAAGATAGACTTGGATCATGGTTTAGATGTCATTATACACAACACACCCTAAAGACAGGACCTCCACATCCCAAGGGAAAAACTGGAGTGGTGTATGACATCTTCATTTGATAGCTGTGGGAAACACTACATCAGCAAAACAGCAAAGACCCTGGACCAGAGACTAAATGAACACCAGAAACAGACAACATCAGCTGTCTGTGAACACCAGGCCAAAATCGCTCACAGCATCCACTGGGAAGAGGTCAAAGGTCATCGACCAGGAGTCAGTGGACAACGGCAGAAAGATCAAGGAGGACGTTCGCATCTTACACTAGAGACCATCTTTGAACTGAGACGGGGCTTCAATCAGAACCAGAATCAAAATCAGAAATAGTTCTATTGCCAAGTAGGTTTTCACACACAAAGAATTTGCCTTGGTATTTTGGTGCATAATAATCCAAAGATTTGTGTTAATGTAACACGTCAAGTTAGACGTGGGGACATTACGTTAATGTCACATGTAGTGAAGAGGTTCGAGCACCTGTATTAAGATCCCCAACAGTTATCTTGTGCACAAGCTAACAAGGTATTGTGATTAACCCAACTGATTTTTTTTATTTTGTGGCTTCATGCCACAGCTAAGCTTCCTCTTGCACACCAGATATTGTCTAATGTGGCTCTTGTCCCATGATGTTATCACAACAGATTAATACTGCCCATAAGAAAGACCCCTTTTAACTTTATGATTACTTTACCTGCTCTGAGAGCCGCCCTGAGAACAGTGCCCTTGGTGTAGCCACGCAGAGCTAACCCACAATTTAGCCTTATCCATTGTTAATCTTATTTCTTTTTACAATTATAACACATTTTAAATAGCTGCGTATGGCATTCATTAGATTCAAGAGGCGGTTAGGTCATCATCTGAACACTCCCGATATTTTGGTCTGGTATATATCAGTATCTAGTATTCCCGCCAGTTTCAGTCACCTGCCCCCCACACCCATCTGTGCACCTGCTCCTCATTTCCCAATTACCCACATAGTATAAATACCTGCCCGTCTCCACCTGTTCCATGCCAGACTGTCTATTGAGCCATCCTAGATAAGGGCTACATTTCATTCGTAGTTCCACTTTCCCTCATTCATTTCCCCTCAGCCCTTGGTATTACGTAACATGGATCGACCACCAGTTGTAGGCTTAGCGGTATACTGCTTTTTACAAATCATCAGAAATACCCGCAGACTCATTTCAATGAGGCAAAGACTTCTTCTGCAGATAATTGCAATACGTCAGTGTAAGGGACTGAAAAATACAGTTGAATAAAAAGAAACAAAGAAAACGTTTTAATATAAAACAGACACAACAAATTAGAGGTTTATTAAAAGTTTTAATATAAAACAGTTAGAAAATGTTGTGGTTTAATGTGTTTTAACATAAAACAGTCACCCCCTATTTTTTTATGTTTTATTTTTGCTTTATTTTCTAAATAAAAAGAGCTGAACTGATTTCATTGTAAGGCGGTGTGAATGTGCTCCGCCAAAACCAGTAGATGGCGCTTTAGCGCTTCTGTGGGTCAATTGAGAGCTACTTCCGGTAGCCCGTAGCGTCAAAATAAAATGACGCTGGCTCCGTGAAGAACCTCAATTCTTCG
>NTHP01000427.1:153893-236351 GCA_003416845.1 Oplegnathus fasciatus | reverse complement strand
AAAATAAAATGACGCTGGCTCCGTGAAGAACCTCAATTCTTCGTCTCTCTTTAATTGATCCACAGATCCACAAGCTTGGCTTGTGAATCACATGGACCGGCCCAGATACCCCTAGATCTGGCGCCGGTTACACTGTCAAAAGGAGTGGTATATGTGCTCACATAGAACTGGGTCACTTCTTGTGGCTGCATGTACGGGAACCTTTTTTGCAGAGCTTGCTGTAAGTCTGATTTTCCTACACTTGTACCACAAAGCAGATGCACTCTCTTGTTTCCAATTCTAATTGAGCTGCTTGTGCATCACAAACTTCAACGTATGTCTGGTAGAATGTCTTGCATGAGTCACAGCTGAGATCAGAAGTATGAATCTGGTGACAGATATTTGGGTTTATGAATACCTTCCACAGAATAGCTGCTGCTTGACTACATGGCTTCCTGTACCCGGCTATGCACGAGCAGCCGTATGTTTAGTTTGATTGACACTCTCTCTACTGCTGCCTTTAAACAAACATAAAATGGCTGTTTCTTGAACCGTACTTAACTTATTTTGTTTTATGCAGGTAATTATATGCTTCTGTTCTCGCCATCAACACCAGCAGAAAACAAAGGTAATAAACGATATTGATGTAGCTAAGACCGGGCCATTGCTTTATGTCATCTACCCACTCCGTGAGAAGTGACGAGTGAGGCGCTGTTACAGAAATGTCCTCACGACTTTTTAAAACACTAGTACAGTGTATCCACCTCAAAATTTTGGCCATTTGTGCAAAAAAAACCCAGCTTTTACAGTGATTATGACAGCAATACAAGCGTAAAAACATAGTTCAACTGAAAGAGAAAAAACGTCTTCAGCTACAGGAAAAAGAATAGAATAAACTGTATTGACCCCAAGGGGAAATTTGTCTTGGGTATAGTGCTGCAGTCCCTTGCTCTTCACATAGAAAAACATAAAGGCGGATAGTATACTCTACTTTTGACCAGTTCAACAACAAAAAGGACGTTTTTTGTTTTGTTGTAGTCTCGCATAGTTTTAGAATTTGTGTGATTCTTGAAATGGGGAAAACCATCCATTTTTCTCTTAATATACCTTTAGAACACAAGTGTGAGAGCTGTGCAATCTGCTTTTCAGATTTGTTTCTTGTCAGTTCCAGCTGAAAATTAGACTGAATATCTTGCTAAAACCCTCTACACAAAGATATTAGAATTCTCTTAAAGCTGCAGTCTGTAGGATTGAGAAGAGAGTGGACTTATCTTGAAAATTTGAACGAGTACAACTACCCGCTCACTGAAGATACGACGCTTGACGGAGTGAGCACATGCGCGGGGAAGGGGAGTTGCCCGCAGTGTGTGCAGGACACGCCGTCAGATACTCCTCCTGGCTCTGATTGGTTGTTTTGATTTGGGCACAGTGGATTCTTGCAAATGGCATTAGGGGCAGCAGGTGGAGTCAGAGGAGCCTGATTGTTTTCACAGATTATCTGTCTCATGTATTACTGTCAGGACATAGTGACAGTTTTAGCAAATATGACTAAAAGTTATTTTTATACAAGTTACCAACCACAGCTTTAAAATCCTCTTTTGGTACTGGAGAAAAGGAGAGTGGGGATTTGAAGTGAGAGATTGTCCATGAATCCAGATGTGTAGCATTTTCACTGCTTGAAGGCTTGTTCGCACGTCTCACAAGGTTTTCAGAAAGCCAAGGGGCCAGGCAGGTGTCGACCTGACAGGCTGAGATGAAATGGGACAGGAGAGAAGGCAGGTTGCACCTTGACCGTGAACAGAAAGGAAAGAGTGAAGTTGAGATAGTGAGGAGAATACAGTAGCAAAAGCAAGACTGCAGATTTAGATAACAGAATGAGATTAAACTGTTACAAGGGTTGTGGAGAAGATAGACCTAGAAAAGTATGGTCCAACCTTGAGGACAGGAGATCAGAAGATTTTCAGCTTTTAAAAATTTACCACACTTTCAGTTGCTAGCAAAATAAAAACAAAACCTTATAATATCAGAAATTGTTTCTTTTTTTAAATTAATAGTTGTCACCAGGGTGTGAAATTAACTTTTGTCATTGCCTGCCACTGTGGCAAGTATTTTTTTTTGCCTGCCACTCATGAAGAAATAACATTTAGATCATTTAGACATCATTTAAAACCTTTTCACACCTGAAAGGTTTTCATTTTTGTTACATTGAATACATTTGATCAGGTTATTTTGGGTTTCACATTGTAGTTATGTGAGCGCACTAAAGAACTATACATGACATACCTAAGTCCTGTCGTCATCACCCATGTGAGCTACGTCTCCCTATACCCATAATTGATTGGTCTGTAGATTGGCGTGTGTCAATTCAGCGACAGCCTTGTATCGCAGTTTAGATGAATGGAGAAAAATGAATGAACAGATTCATTTCTCTGCAGCTATAATGCTAATTATAATTAAACATTTGGTATCCTCCTCTTCCCACGAGCTACCACGGCTCATTTTGTTTCGTTGCATCATTTTCCTTCTTTCGGTTCTGACAATAGTCTGCCTTCCTGTAATTGTTCCCAAAGTCTGAACCATCCAAAAAATGTTTTCACACTAGAAACAAATTGAACCATGGTTCAATATGATCCAGACCGAGACCACCTCTTTACGTTGGACCAAGTTTCGACTGTTTGGTCCGGACTGTGGTCCGGAGGAGGTTTCACACCTGTAATTTTGGTTCGGACCAGACGAGGTGAAAAGGTCCTTACTGTGACTCAGAGAGACAGACATCATAATCAGAATCAGAATAGTCCTCAGTCCTGCTCCCTTTCGCCCTGTCCATGAAGCTTGCAAAATGTGTTTTTTAGTTATGTTTAAGGGAGAACTGCTAGTAAAGATAACATCTGATACTGTTGTGGTATGTTTCTTAGCAGCATTTTGTTAATATTTGATGAAGTTGAACCTTTATGCTCTCAGAGTGCAGCCTGGCACATTGAATCACACCAGTCCGCTTTGACCGTCAGGTTTGTACACTCTCAGGTTGGATTCTGGCCTCACTGAGGTTGAGATAGAAAGCACTCATCACCACAATGACCCATGTGGAATTGTTTTATAAAGTGATGGCACTAAATGTATGAAGTTTATATTATGTAAAGGAAATTATTCACATGCTGTACAACAGAACAAACACGCAAAGAATGGTCACATAAAATCCACAACTCCCTACATGTTTTGTTCCTATACATTTTTCAACCATCATAGATTTTAATTTCATTCCTGCACCATTTCTTTTGATGGTCCTGTATAATGTTCTTGATAGCATTTTAAACATAGTCTCCTCGTGTTGATCACATGCTGATTTAGTTTGAATCACGAATCACATCCTCCCTTATCCTCCCAAGAGCAGCACATATTCTTAGTATCTCGTCTAGGGAGCCATGGTAATTGGAACAGTCTGTGATCATTTGTAAACTTTAAAATGTCTGATTGCTCTTTCAACAAGAAGTCATGTGCAATTCATCTTGTACATGTCACCAGTTAGCTGTTTGTTTTGTTGTGAAAGAGGTCCTTACCAATTTAACCTTGTTCTCAAACAGCAGATCTTCTGTGGTAAAGCTTCTATCTGCCATGACCTCATCTCCAGGCATCAAGTAGTCTACTGTTCCACATCCTTGGTTATGAATTTAACACTGAATCGCCCTCCATATGCTGCAGAGATAATCATGAGCAAAAGCAACCAGGTATTCATTGTGTATGTAATAATAATAATAATAATGGCTGTATGTTTCCCCTCTTGAATCAACTTTTTGTAAAAGGCTCTCACTGCAATGCACAATACATGTTGTAAAAGGACAGTTCTTCCTGAATGCTTCAGGCATGGTTGCCTGAATAGTTCCATTTGGAAGCCAGAGAGTTAGAGGGTGCAAAACTTCATCCAGTTTCTTGCTAGCAGTGCTTTGTGATGTACGAAACTGTCTGCTCAGATCACCTATCACATGGTTGGTCTTTAATTTCCTAAGTGTCATGAGAACTTGATCTCACAGAGACATAGTAATTGCATTGCTAGCATTTCCTTCCGGTGTTGACACAAGTATGTTAAATGCTTCTCGGACCATACCAGGGCAGAGCAAAGCATCGGAGTTGTTTTGAAACATGAAGTACCCAATCTCATCACGGTCATCTTATCCTGCACACCTTCTCCGCCGGCTGTCTTGCAATAAACATGATCATGTCGTGCAGGTTCCTTCCACTGTGTATCAATTGAGCAGCACTGTTTATTTATTTATTTTTTGGTTTGACCTTCATTTCTCCTAAGGGGTTTTGGTAGCCTTGCCCAGTCAGACTCCATTTTTTCAGCTTTAGCAGTTTTTGCTGCAATATTTAAGGAATGATTCCAATTTATTATAACTTGGGTCTTATTTTTGTAGTTTTGGGGCCATCATTCAATAGCTGTAATAACATTTACTAACAATTTAATTGCTGAGATCTGCAACATCACTAGACAGGTTATAAACAAACCCCCAGGTTAACCAAACTCGTTTCAAAAAGGCGAATGGTAAAGTTATCAGCCAAACTGTTCATAGTAAACATCCATCAAAGTTTACTGACTGACATCTTGGTTCAACTTTGACCTACTTTCTTAGGAGATTTGCTCACACACAGTTTTCCTGTGCAGTGAGGGATTATTACTGACATTTTGGGTGCACTCACTTTCAGTCAGACCTCTAAGTAAAGTGGTTTAGAAAATCTGGATAAACTGTTGGCATCTTTACTACAACTCTGATTGTCTGCTTTTCTTGTGTCGGACTTTGTTGTAGTCATGTTAACTTGTTTCTTCAGCGTTATCATAGTCTGATATCAACTCCTCAAGAATAACTTTCTGCCTACACATACTGAAGGTACTGTACCAGACAAATGTCAGAACATTTAGATAACGTGAGCTACCACCTCTCTATATTCCTGGACCAAAGGAGCAAAAATTCAGAGCAAGAGCAAGATGTCTCAAAACCTTTGAAAAAAAGACCACTCTGTGGACGCCCGCATGCAGTCCAAAATTTGTTTCCGTGTGGACTGTACTCACCACAGTGCACCGACTGGGCCTGTGCTAAAAAGTCAAGCTGGATGCTTGTTTGGTGCACTGTTTGCATACACTGTATCCACCATCCTTGGTCCTATTCTCGTTAAGCAGTTGCACACATTGTATTCTTTTTGGACTTTTTTGACTTGTGTTGTTCTGTTGTTCAGCCAAATACAACAAACAAATGAGCTCTTCTTCTTGCTGTCAGGAGGTCGCCATCATGTTTTCTAATGCATGTGTGGAGCGTAGCTGCGTATGCAGACCCCCAATTGTAGTATGTATAAAAGCACGTTTACTGTCCATGCGCAAATCCACAGCTGTCTGTGTCTACATCTGTACTGAAGTATGATCAAGCCTTTAGGGCACAACTATCAGACCAAATATTCCAATTGTACAAAATATGATAACGTAACATTCATAAATTGGATATGTGTCTGTTATTCCTTTTTCTCCTCTCCTTCCATTGTGTGTACACACTATAAATAAACTGTATGGACAATCAATGGGGCCGCCCTGGCTCTGCTATTTAACCACCAGAGCTCTGACATTTTTCTCTTTGTCTCCGGATTACAGAGCAAATAATTTGACTAATTTCATCCTAAAGGAAGCCTATCACAAAGCAGAACAAAAGCTGGTGAAAGGATACCAATCATCAGACTGAAAACTCCCGCTGAAGTAAATGGTCTGAATTTGATGTAATTACTAAGTTCATCAGCAAACACAAAAAATGAAATTTGTTTGGCTTACAGGCTTGTTAAAGGGCCCTTCACAGCAGTCTTTTTGGTATGCTATCTGTAGACATAATTTTGTCCATTATTCCTGTTAATCACAAACAGCAAACAGATGTTGGCACATGTTGTCGCACAAAAACGCACAAAGAGGAATTTAAATATTTTGTTTTCCTACTATATGAGATTCCCTCTTGGTCTCTCACTTTCCACCTTCCATCCCATTCCTTTTTTACCTCTTACTATTCAGTCCTTCTCTTCCCTTCTCTTTTCTACCTCCCTTCATCCTCCTCTCCTTGTCACTTCCCTCTCAACCCAGATGTGAAAATGTATATTTAAGCTACTTGTGCAACTCAAAGCCAGGAAAACTCGCAGCATAACAAGTATTCTGATGAAGAATTAATTTTGCTGCCAGCCTCGGGGCATCGACAGAAGAGCCTTCACTAAAAATCATTAAAAGCATCAGCAGGACTGAGAGTGAAGTGGGCTGCTGCTCAGGTACACATGGTGCTTCTGAGGTTTTAGGCTCCATTCGCCTTCTCAGAACATGAATCTGAAGTGGAATCCACAAGACCCTTTTTTAGGTCGTCTTCTGTTGTGCTTAGCAGTCATTGCAACATGTGGGTTTGCATTCCACCACATTGGAGGTTGAGTTTGTAGGTAGTGCTCTTTGCCCTTTCAGCCCAGGGATTAAAAAGCAACAGGAGGCAGTTCCATTTACACACTACAGCGGCCACACAATTCCCATGCCATTATGTTACAACCAAACTGAACCAGCAGGCTAGATGGGGCCACTGCCTTCGATTAATCTTCTGTGACGAGCTACGAATCACTTGCATGGAGCAAGTGATAGGTGGGCAGTGTAGCAAGCAAAGTTTAAATCATTCTACTGTGACCAGGAAGAGGTGAGAATTGTGGCACAGTTGCCAATCACATCTGCGATCTGTTGGGTATTTAATTTAGATTGCATGATTTTGCTGTTTAATTAAAACTCAATTCTGACAGCAGCTGCTTGTGGAAGGCGTCCGCAGTGCCTGCCACATTCAGCCTGGCTGTAACCTTAACAACAAGTCCACACCGTGTAAGGTACAACTGCTGATGGCAACTTGCATGCCTAGTGTCCTTCAAAGTTGTAGTATTTGACTTTATTGTCATATACATTGGTATTTTTCCTTGGAATCTGTTTAAAATTATTCGCACTGTGCAAATTTTAGCAACCAGCTTGCTAACACCAGAGAAATCTTTACTTTTTACCTTGGCAGTTTAGGAACATTCCAACACTTCCATTCCACTCCCAGGCTAGCTATATTATGCTGGAGGTTTCTCCTCATATTCTGAACTAAATGGATACTACTGTATCCAGTAAAATTGGTGGATTCTACTGTAATTAGAGACCACTCTACTGTTCTACTGGAATACTTGGCGGTGTCATTTTTTGGCCTTTCAGTAACCACAAGCACAAGAGCAAAATTGTAATTTTGGATTAAACAGTGGTTGTCTGCTCTAATCCACACACATCCACTGCACAAGAGTCAATATCAGGTGCTTCTATAGAAGAGTTTAGGATAGCGTTAGCAGCCCCGCCCTCCTCTTTATTGGATTTGCAGAAGTTTACCTCAAGATACATTTAGCAAATCAATATTTTAAAATACATTAAAAAGTCAACCGGAGTCAACATTTTCCAACCAACTCAGAGTTACTTTTAATTACCTAATGTCAATTGTCAGTTACTTTGTTAGCAGTAAAAATACGATTCCCATTAGCCTTACACATTGGTACACTATCAAAACGTTATACAAATGAGAAAATTTGAATAAGACAAAATTATTTCATGTATATGTATAAAGACAACCTTTGTGTACACAGCACAGCACTGGCATGACTACTGTGCTGACAGTGGTGGCTGTTGCCTGGGGGGGGGGCAGCCATGTTACAGCTCACTGTGATGTGATATCTAAGTATGCATGTATGTAGGTATGAGTGTGAGTGGAAGCTTACACCCTTTAAAGAGTTGGGATTTTGCTTAGGTTGCTGTAGCAGTGTGTGTAAGGCTCCACTGGCTCTGTCAAACCATCTTTAGCTCACATTTTTAAAGATTCTAACTCCCCAAATTGTCAAGATGCTCCTTCTAGCTTTAGTTATGTGTTCTATTTACTGGAAATAATCGAATGCAAAACAAAAATGTTGATCTTAACCATCCGTTATCTCCATCTATTATCTATACCTTAGAGGTTCACAGGGGGCTTGGGCCGATCCCAGCTGGTAGCTGGCTGGGCAAGAGGCGGGGTATACTCTGGACAGGTCACCAGTCAATCACAGGGCCTACACATAGAGACAGATAAAGCACTCACGCTCACATTCACACCTACAGGCAATTTAGAGTCACCAATTAACCTAACCAGCACTCTCCGGAGTACCTGGAAAAAAACCCACACAGGCAACAGGAGAACATGCAAACTCCACACAGAAAGGCCCCAGCCGGCCGGTGGGTTAGAACCCAGAACCCTCTTGTTGTGAGGTCGACAGTGCTAACCACTGCACCACCGTGTCACCTTCTGTTTTAACCCACTGGAGTAAATAAATGTGAGAAGGTTACCATGGGCAAGTTAAGGCCCCTAAAAACTGTACCTGTGTTCTTAGTGTGTCATTGCATTCTTGGTCAAAAACTGAACAACATCAGTTTTGAGGCATGTCAGATTGTGCGTGTGAATCGTAGTTCTACTATAAACAGACAATAAAATGCAAGCAGAGACAAGTCAGTCATCTGCTCCCATGTTTTTAAAAGCAGCACAGCAACAAAAAAAACTGTGACGTGTCGCTGTCTGTTAGTTTTTTTTTTCCTCTATCAAGCCAAGGAAATAAAAGTACAACAGGTCTGAACAGTATTCTTCACATTGATAAATTCCAATCAGTCGTACTTTGCCAAAGCTGTGTCCAAAATGCATACCAATTGAAAACAGTATGTACTTCATACTATAGTATAAACTGTATAATAGTATAGCATATGGTATTCTCTTTTTTGAAAGAAATCAACATACTTTACTATTTTATACCCACAAAATATGATCCCATACATGGACATCCAACTGCAACTAAAGAAAGCCACATACCTATTAAAGCTGCAGTCGGTAGGATTGAGAAGAGAGTGGACTTATCTTGAAAATTTGAACAAGTACAACTTCCAGGTCCCTCCCCCTTTCTCTCCGCTGTGCTCCGGCTCATCTCCAAAGCCCCTCCCTGCAGAGTCACTCAGTCTAATTCTTTCTTTTTAGCTTGCTTTTCTTCATTGGTCTTCTTCTGTTTACTTGTCTTTGTCATGTAAGCTGAGTAAGCGGTTGTTCGGTGGTTGTTCATCCACCATTGCGTCCGCTCGCTGAAGATACGGCACTTGACGGAGTGAGTGCATGCATGGGGGAGGGGAGATGCCCACAGCGTGTGCAGGACACACCGTCAGATACTCCTGGCTCTGATTGGTTGTTTTAACTGGGGAGCGGTGGATTCTTGCTAATGGCATTAGGGGCAGTAGGTGGAGCCAGAGCAGCCTGATTTTTTTCACAGATTATCTGTCTCATGTACTACTGTCAGGACATAGTGACAGTTTTAGCAAATATGACCAAAAGTTATTTTTATACAAGGTACCTACCACAACTTTAAACTTCAGAAAGGCAGCGAAAGGCAGTTAATACTCTTTTTCCCCTTTACAAAATCTTTCTGAAGCTATTTCACCAAGACCTACAAATTGTTTTAAGTTTTTTCAGCTTTAAGCAGCTCTTCTCTCCCCTTGTGTATTGTATTGACAGACAATAGTGTCCGTCAACAGTGCACTCACTTTTTAAAGGCTCTGAAAATGACAAGCTCGAACACAGAAGCGCGACTCAAACACAGTCAGGTTAAGATAAAAGTTCATGTTTACTGATGTCAAAAAGCGGCAAGGGTCAAAACAAGGCAGTCAGACAAAACAGCCAAACTTATCTGAAAAAGGGCAGGCAGGGAATCATCAATCCAAAGGTCAGGCAGGACATCAAGCAGACAAAACCAGGCAGGCAGAGCGAAAGGCTGGAAAACTGGGGTGAACGCAAACTAGACAATGTGTCAGAGAACGGAAACGTGGAAATGGGCCAGTATACACCGAGCGGCCACTTCATTAAGTACACCTGTACAATCTAATGTGTTCCAATCCAACAGCTCTGCCATGAATTCTACTTTTACAAAGCTTATAATTTTTCAGTTTTTGTTGACACTGTTGGAAAGATAATAATTCTATTTTATGTTTATTATTGAGGTCATAGTGGGTGGTGGTGTTGTACTGGAGTGCATTATATTGAAAGGTGGTTTTAATATTCTGCCCCTCTCATGTATGTAAATGGGGGGAACAAAATTTTAAAATCACTTTTCAATGTAATGCACTCCAGTACAACACCCACCACCCACTACAACCTCAGTAATAAACATAAAGTAGAATCATTACCTCTCTGACAGTGTCAACAATAACTGAAAAATTCTAAGCTTCGTAAAAGTAGAATTCATGGCAGGGCTGTTGTATTGGATCACATTAAATTGTACAGGTGTACTTAATGAAGTGGCCAGTTGGTGTATATACTACAAGGCTGATGAGGGAAATGGGAAACAGGTAAGCAGGTGGGCGGGTGGGCGAAAGTCAGGTTATGGGAATGGCTGGAAAGGGGTTACTGCAGGGCAGGAGGGAGTGGCTGGATCTGAAATGACAGGAGAGTTGCTGTGTGGCAGGGAAAAACAGAAGAGCAGACAACAGAATTAGTACTAGAAGCTGACTGGAGTCTCAATATTAGGTTCCTGCAGTACAGGAGGCTGGCTGCAGTTTCAGGGCCGCATTTCTAGGACCCTAGTTTTTCGCAACAGCACCACCTAGTGATTTGGATGAACGCAAAAGTGCAACCAAGGTAGTATTCCACCCAAATGATACTTTCTGTCCAAATACTTATAGTTTTAAAGGTTTTTTCCACCCAAGTACTACTTTCTGTCTTGCAATTCAACTTGGTTGCTAAGAGTTGCATGTTGGGCAATTTGTGTAATTAGCATAATTAGCTCCTTATCAGGTAAAATAAAGATGGAATCATATACTATGACCTTTGCAGTTACTAGATATCCAGATATTTGAAAGGTTTGAGAGAGGCAAGGCACAAGGACAACTCTGGGGGCAGATACAAAATTATGTATATATATATATTTTTTGATACAATAATAAACAACAAGCAACAACACATTAAACAAATTCAACAAGGACAATACAACACCCTCCTCGCCCGTCTGACAAACTGACTCCCTGTATTGTACAGTGGAGGATGACAGAACCGCGTAAGGCCTCAACGACTCCTGAGAGAGAGAGAGAGAGAGAGAGAGCGAGAGAGAGAGAGAGAGAGAGACAAAGATGCAAGAAACCAAATAGAAAATTATAAAGATAATTTTAACTTAATTAAAATGGTAAAACAATGAATATTAAACAAGCATTTACACTGAAGACAGTAGGCTACTGCTGATTTAATGTAGCTGACAGACAGATCATATCGACAATCTCATATCGACAATTAATGTGCTGGCTAGAATGAATTATCATAATCATTAAGTCGACAATAAGACGCCAGTTGGTCTTGCCAAAATCTTGTTACAGTTACCTTAAACAAATAACGTTAAACAAATAGGCTAAGAGTTCATTTTGCAGAAGGCTAACATAAGCTAACAGATGATTGTCTGTAGTGCCTTTACGACGATCATAGTTAGCTCCTCACACTTCAGCTACCTAACATTAACGTTGCTGTCCAGTTCAAGACAGCAGAATTGTTTTTATCCCACCGCAGCAAAAACGATAAGTGCGTTTCCCCATTACGTGAGATGCTGTGCGCATTTATGCTCGAGCAGCGTCCTCCCGATAAATCCTAGTCGACTATTCTGTGAAACCCCTTCAGCATACTGACTCTTTTAAATGTACTTAATTTCTCTACTTTTCCAGCGTTAATGCATTACAGACTCAACCGTGCTTATACTTTGTATGTAGTACGGAACTGGGGCACAGCTGCTTTTAAAACCTGAGATGCCCTGCAGATGTTTCATAATAAAAGCAAGGGAAGAGAAAGGGAAGATGTTATACCTTCCGACATGCTGGAAGCATTTTAATGTGAAACAGCAGCAGGAAGTGTTGGCTTTGCATTAACATTAAACATCAGCAACAGCAAATTAAAATGGAAAGAGGATCGGACAATTTACGGCAATCAAATCTACACATTCATATGGGAGATTCTACATAAAGGCCAAACTCTAATAATACCCCATCTCAAATAAAAGCTTCAATTGAGGTAAATACATGCTTCACTCACTATTTGAGAACTTAGAGAATCAATTCCCAGCATATTCAAAATCTTCACTAACTGCAGCCAACTTCATACTCACTTTTACGACAGTGCTCAGCCTTGTTTTTGTTCCACCACAAATCCAGCTGAATTTAGCTGCTGGGAGAGTCTTTGAAGCAGATACAGTGTTGTTCTGGTGAAATCATTATCTGGGTGAAATTCAGTCTGCTTTTCTTGAATTCCCTGGGCTCCTGGGGATTTATGTCCCACCTCATGCTTGACAATGATCCAGGGGCCATTGCAATTCCTGGTCCTCTCCTTCTTTTATCATCATTTATCAGTAAGGGAATACAACATGCTCTATTAAACAAGAAGTGACTATCAAGAACCCTCCTCAGGTTTGCTGAATGTTTTGATCAGTGTTGCATTCCCTCGCTGATTTATCCCATATCTCCAAGCAAAAGCAAAAACTTCCCTCCCCATTCAAGAACAGTGCTTCCATTAATGTTGAAGAAACTTTGGAGAAGCCTTCAAATATGTTCATATGCCAAATTCATTATGCTATTTAGTTATTTATTTTTTACTGGCAAGTCTGTTACCAAGATACCAAGAATTTTTGGGCCGCATCCATCTAAAAGCCTTGTCATCCGGCTGCAGTTGATTCACAGTTTAAGCTGCATTGCCAGATCACAGCCATGAGGGATCACTTACAAAAACTACCTTAGTTTTACTGTTGCCCAACAGGTTTGGGCCACATCTGATCCAGGCTTATTATACATTTACATTACAATACAATAGATGCAACTTGTGCCAAAAGTGCTAAAAACCCTGTGATGGACTGGAACAAATGAGAGGGCTATGTTCAAGATGTTTGTAACAAAAAAAAGACGCAGGATGGCGGTGATGGGCCAGCAGTTCCAAAGTTTCAGTTGGTGAGATCCTTAATGCAAAGGGCCTGATCTGAGGCTATGTCTCCTATCCCAGCAACCGTAGATGATGTAGTCATCGAAGGCCTGTGAACTGAGACTTGGGCCCAGGGGCCTTTTCTTATGCATACTGAAAATGACTGTGGTATAGCAGTATTTGCTACTGAAGAGAACCCGAGGCAGCTGCAACAGTATGAAACCATTTACAAGGACACTACTTTTAAGTTTTGTCCACGACCCTAGGTTCACTATACTGGGGAACGTACACTAATTTGTTGTTCCACTAGCGCATGTGCCCATGGAGAAACCCACAATTGGGCACTACATGCAGTGTGAAAACTGCCGCAAGACGGGTCACCCGCCGCCGCTGGTGCCCTCAACTCCTTGGGTGAGGAGTTGAGGGTGCAACAACTGGGACTGGCTGGTCCACCCTTGTTAACAACAGACGTGCCAGGCACGCTTCCAGCGCTTCAGGACTTCTTTGTCTACATGCGGCACGCATATGTCCAGCCTGGATCTACAGTTCCACCTCCACTGTGGAGCCAGAGGACCAACAACTATGTTGAATGTGTCATTCATTCCTCTCTTTCTGCTACATTCTCTTTTTGTTTATGGTCAAAAGGTGAAGTACAAACAATAGAATAATCATCATGGAGACTGGCCATGTAACAGTGAAACTGTAAACCAACCAACTATTTATCTCATTAGCCAATTTCCAATTTATCCTGTGCTATTCTGATACGATAACTGATCTTTGTGTGTAAAATTGGTGCTGTGCCCCTTTAAGTACACTTGTTGTCAGAAAGTCCGGTGAGCTAAACATCTATCGGGTGTCTTACTGAAACATGTTCAACTTTTCAGAAAGTCGCTCATCAGTGTCACTTTATGAACCGACCAATCACAGCCTGGATGCGGCGGGACACTAAAAAAAGTGTACGTGCTGCAGCAAACTTCAGAAATGTTGAACTCATTGTTATGCATGAATGATTATTAATTATTGACAACTTAGTACTTAGCATTAACACATTAGAGATTGACCACCAATGCAGACCCTTTTTCTTCCACAAAGATTTAATGAAGGAACAAAACCTACAAAAATGATAAATGTTGGTTGTATATTTCTTAAAGTGCTGTATTGTCCAATTGGAATTATTTATACTCATGGTAAAGAGTATACTATTATATGAAATTACATGAATATACTTCTACCTCATTATATATTTAATGTATTAATATGATACTAACATTATACTTTTATATTAATGTTATACTTTTTATTTAATGTTATAACATACTAATTTATACTAATTACTCATCCAGGTTGAGGATCGTGTATCTGCCCTCCTCATAATCTATTTTACTAAAGTTATTGTTATACATATTGTTCAGTAATCTTGTTTACATAAAGTGTGGTGTGGGTTGTGTGGGTGGTGCTGGAGGGGTTTCGGTAGGCCAGTCTGAGTCAAAAAGTCTAGGGCCATTTTTCATTCCCCGTCCGTCCCTGTCTAGGTATAGTAGCTGCTGACAAGTTACCATCAACTTTGCTGTGGGTGCTGATGATGATTCCTAGTGACCGTGGTCTCAGCAGCAGCAGCTGTATCAGCAGTTGGATTCTTACATATACAAATAGCATTTTCACTGGGGGTTTGTGAAGGTGGGAGTACAGTACTTAGCAAAGCCATTAGCAATCCAGTCCAGCCTTTACAAGACAACCCAACAAAGGAGCTGGCTTGTTGTGCATCTTGTAATGAAAACCGTAATTTCGGTTGATTAATGCTAATTTATTCCACAGTGGTTGATGCTTGTCACATGCTCAGTCGTGAATCATCAACAGTGAAAGCCACAGTAGTCACAGTACAATCCATGTCAGGTCTCCCTTGGTTTTGCATTTTTTCATGTGTTCCGTCCAAATTATAAAGTGATTTCCACAAAATTAAATGGTAATATGAGATAATTTTACAATTCATATTAAACTAAACAGCAGTCTAGACTGAGTTTGTAGGATGTATTACATGAAATATGTTGCAAACAGGTATCAAGTTTGTGATGCTTATTAAAGATACTAAACCCAAAAATAATCTCTATGAATTCATGCTTTTAGTTCTGAATTATAAAACGGAAAATGTTCCTCTCAAAGTCAGTGTTTTATAATTATTTCTTAATTGAAGTATTCATGTCAGTATAGTTTAAAAAAAGCAATGATTTTGGTAGTGACCACTAAGTACACTCACAGTTTCACCCAAAATATGTTTTACTATTCAAGATGATGACATTGATCAAAAAAACACATCTGCTCAGGCACTGGTTGGTAACGGAACCCACAGGAGCAAAGACCAACAAATTACAACAATTCAAGCATAAATATAGGCAAAACATACCAACATGCTGGCTCTGTATCTACAGGGTAATCTGCATTCAGAACTATAGATCCACACACATTTGTTCACATCAATTATTAAATCCACATTAAATTCCCTATGATTATGATAAACACCCTCCATACTGTTGGATAATGACTTCAAAGGTGGGAGTCGCCAAAATCAATGTCCAAAAGCCACACCCCATGTATCAGCACCACATTGGCACCACAAAGTTGGGTTTTGTAGCCCATACAGTTTGGACAAAGCTCAAAGCTGGCAACCCCACAGTCTTAAAAGGTAAAAGCAAAAGTGAAAAAGTGTTCTATTAAGAGCATTGTTATGAGACCAACGCGTTGTGGCATGGCTTTGGTCAATAATAGCGCATATGCATATTCACGTGATATGGACGTTGCTGCATTTAACAGTTTCTGACTTTCCGATAATGTTAATGTCAACATCCAAGGTATCATTTTAACTGAGAATCTGGTGTTCTGAAGGTTTGAATATGATTTGTTGCAAAATAGTTCATACATGTCAAAGATAGACCAAAGATAGATAATTCAAGTCCAGAATTCAAGGTAAATTTATCCAAATTAAATATTAATTTAGTAAATGCACACATATGTTTTTAATTCCCAACATGACCACCTCTGTCTCTGTCATTCAGCTCTAGTTGAATTGTAGATAACTGTAAAATAAGAATCAGCTTTATTAGCCAGGTATATGTACACATACAAGAAATATGACTCCAGTTTTCCATTGCTCTCAATTTACTTACACACACAATGTCTATATACAAGTCAAACTGTTTCTGTAAATTGTCAACAAGAATACGATAGTGCAAGGGTGCAGAGTGCTGGAATAAATATTGAATGATTCATGTAATAGGTTACTTTACATACATGAAGTAGGTGGTTATGTAAAGTATGTGCACTTGTCTATATATACCGTAGTATATGCAGCATGCCTAGATTTATAATTGACATTGATATGTACATGTTAAAAAACTGTATCTAAACTATAAAATATATCATTTGTAGCTACAGTGGATGTTTTAGTGTTACAGGGTTATTGCACAGGGATTGTTTTCTGACACTATATGACTGATTTAACCGTTTATCAGAGTGATGAACTGTTAAATCTGTTCTTGTGTCTGGTTGTTTTGGTATGCAGTGTTCTGTAGCACCTACCAGAGGGGAGAAGTTGGAGCAGGTTGTGTCCAGGGTGTGATGGGTCTGCAGTGATGTTTCCTGCAGATTTCCTAACAGTGGTGATGTATATGAGTCCTGAATGGAAGGCAGTTTGGCACCAGTGATTTTTTCTGCAGTCCTGACCGTCCGTTTTAGTCTCTTCCTGTCCTGTTTGGTGGCCGATCCAAACCAGAACCAGAACAGAGCAATAGGCGTCCTGTACAGCGGTATAGCAGTGGTCCAAAATGTTTGTATCCCTGGTGGGACACTTAATGTGCTGTCTATATTTTGGAAGATCATGGCTGAGGTTTGCTCTGTTAAAATCCCCCAGAACAATGAGAGTCTGGATGGTTTTGCTTCACGTTAGTTATCTGGTCAGTCAGGTGTTGTAACTCCTCACTAACACAGGCCTGAGGTTGGATGTAAACACCGACCAGAACAAATGAGGAAAACTAAAAAAAAAAGGGTAAAGGGTTTTACAATTCATGAAAAGACTCTGTACACCAACCAAATGTGACTTCTCTTTGTAACCACAAGGTCTTTTTTTCTAGATTTTTGATTTTTTTATTCTAGATTTGTTTTTTACCCATCTTAAACCTCATGCATACTTTGTTTTAATGGCGCTATGACAGCATTTTCCCTGCTCTCAGTCTTTGTGCCAAAGTAGGCCAAACATATCCCAAACCTACTGAAGATGAAATTGATATTGATTATATCATCTGTCTCTCAAAAAGTCAGAGTGCTCTTTTAATACACTACTGAACACAGTGAAGTGGAGTCCTGTTCAACTGGCAGTCAGCAAAGGCAACATATTAGTATTTTAGGGACATATTAGACACTAAAACGATGTGAATTACAAAGCCCAGCAGATGCACCAACAATGGAACCTGCAGTAATGTTTAAAAATGTTGCAGCTCTTTCTGTACCAACAAATGTATCAGTATTTATTGAAGGACAATGCATGTAACAATGATAGATACATATTGGCCACTTTCACTGCACACCAGAGACAAACAAAAAGCTGAGGTTATTTATTGCTGTAGTGGCAACATGGAATTACTCTTAAATCACTGTTGAAAAATAAAGCTGATAGCCTTTTTTCAGCTAAGTCCACATTGTCCATCTTCCCTCTCCCTGTCGAGTGACCATATGTTGCCAGGAGCAGATCACCTTACAGTTACGGCAAATGTCTCAAACACTAATGTGAATGGATCTCTTCGCAGCTTTTGAGAGCTGACCAAAATGACTCATCTTTCATACTGAAGGAGATTCATAGATTGTCAACCCAGCACTTTTCTTCCACATTCGCGCTCTCTTCAATCGCTCATTGTGGACCAGACACCAGATGGGGGCAAAAACAAAACACCAAGAGCCATTTTGTCATCCTTCACAACTGCCATCTCCAGAACAAATGATGGCTTCAGGTGTGTTATCAAACAGGAAACACAGAAGCCAAGGTGACTATTTTTTAGTAATGCTGCAGATCAGAGGGGGACAATAATAAAGCCTCAAATGCTGGTGTTGTTTCTCAGGAACAAACAGTTGCTGAAATGCCTTCAGGCTGCCCTAAGGGGGGCATGTCAAACAGGACCGCTGGAATGACTTCACAAAGCATGAGCTTTACCAACACGGCTCTGCTGTCACTCACATCCACTGACAAATGGTTTTGGCATTGTTAGGTAAATACAAGAACATAAATTTAATTTGTGTGTTCACTACAGAGCACCGAGCACAGCACAAAGACCTTCTAACAACTACTTTGGACTATGTAAACACTAAGCTGCCCGATTGTGAAAATGCTGTTTATGTGTGAAAACATGCATACAGTACACAATAGAATTTTCAGTTTCAAGATCTCCGCCCACACAGAAACACCCAAACAATGTCCAAATCTCTTCTTCTTCGTCTTTTGGACATCAAAAAACAAATTTGCACGTCAGCATGTGGTTATCAATTGGGCAGTCTGGTTGCTCTGCTGAATCTCAGCTGGTTAAACCTCTGTTCTGTCACCCACCTGCTCTCTATCATCACCTATACTATGTTTTAATACAGCTGAACTCACAATGTACTCGTTCTTATTTACACATTCATAATAATTATAATTTATACTTTATTAATCCGTCATTGTGGAAATTTAATTTTTACATGCGGAGAGATGTCAGAGTGATGGAGCTGCCACATAGTTGGCACTTCAAGCAGTGCCCAGGAGGTGAACTGGCACCTCTCCAGCTACCAGTCCGCACTCCATACTGTGGTGCATGCTGGACTTGAAGAGTAATTTAAATGTGAGGGGCTGCTGAACCTGCTGTCCTTTCTACTGTCCACATTCACATTACAAACAAACGAACAATGTCTCATTTCTCAGTGTCCATTTCTACACCTGTTCAAAATCAAAATGCAGTGTGAGAGTAAAACAGCTTCTTAAGGTGTATTTTATTTGTTTATTATTTATTTTTTACTTTGGTCAGACAGGTATAACTGTTTCTTTGACACTGTTGTGCTCAGTGTTCAGTTCAAATTCTGATTTTGACCTCAGTTTTCCTTCAGGCTTGGAACGACTGTATGTAAAGCTGTTTTTAGATACATAGATAGCGTTTTTTTTTTCCTGTCAGTATTTCGCAGGTTGAAGATCTGAGTGAATAAAACCTTTAATTCTGTACTTTGTGTCTCTTGTGCCTACCTGCTTTTCATCTCACAGACTTGTTATGTCTCCTCCTAGCCGGGGAGAATGTTCCTCGCTCTTTGATGGACACAGAGGCTGGAGCTTGTAGCAAAGATACGAGTGCGTGAGGAGCATTGTGGGGTTTTGCTGTTCCCTGACAAGGCTTATTGCTTTGACAAGTCTTTGTCTCTGAGGTCCCTGGCTTTCTGACTGCTTTAACCCTGTGATCCGGAAAAGCAGCTGTTCCTCTGGCTGACAGTCCCTGTACATCTCACATAAAGGCTAGACAAACAGAAAAGCAAAACAAAGACAAAGTGGCAGGAGTCGAGTGGTGTGAAGTCCTTATCTAAAAGCTCAGCGCCATTCTTGGAAGCGTTTACCACAAATATTGATTTCTGCCCTCTTTCCCTCTTCCTATCCCCATCGTTGACTCTCTTGTTTTATCATATCAGAATCAGAGGCCTGTTCGACACTGATTGCCTGAGACAAAGCTGTCAAGGCATTTTCTTTTTTATATCCAGTGTTGGTATGTTAGAGCCCTTGAGTCAATTGATCTGACAGAATCAATGTACTTTTGAGGACTAATCTGAAAGGAAAATGGAAAATACTTTGAGATACTTGAGACTGTAATAAGCTCACAGTGACTGACTACTTTAATATGACCACTCATTATTCAGTTTATTTATTTGGTAGTGCTTTAGATTACGGCCCGTGAAGTACAGTGTAATGGTATACCAGTACAGTATGCACCGTTACATACATGTAGGTACAAGGGAACAAGACGTGAAGTTAGGGAATAAGGGGGTAACAACGTGGGAACTTCGAAGAAGAATTTAAGTTATTAAGGTAGGTATTTTTTTTAAATAACAGGTACCTATTCTGTTATTACGGGGTATAGTATGACCATTACTGAGCAACAAAGCTAGACATTTGGGGGAAGATAAGGTAATGTGTTCTCTGTAGCATTTTATAAATCTGCTGTGATTTGTGTGGTCAGAAATATGTGTCACTAGAAACTGAATTTGAATCATTTATATTTGAATTTGAATTGCTCAACGTGAATAATTGCACTGAAAAACTGAATTTGAACAGCATAATTTGAAATTGAATTTATTAAGGTGGAACTGAATTCCAATACACTTGAAACTGAATGTAATATTATGAAATTGAATTCAGTTGCTCTGAAACTGTATTTGATCCTCACTGAAATTTCAACTCTCTATATACTTTCACATTCAGTTCTCACAATTCAAATTCAGTTCTTGCAATTCAGTTTCAGTTTACTGAGACACACATGTGGGTTGTTGAGGAAGAGCGATTGAGCACAGATTCACAGAACTCTTTTTCATGTACTGTAACGGCTGTTTTCTCTCAACAATATCAACGACCAATGGGAGCTAGATATTTTGAAAGCCTAAAGTATTTTCTCTATTCTATGTAAAAACTGTAGTTGTATGTCTTGCCGTTTCTGAGAAAAATTACTTTATTTGAGTTTTGCTCCTGATCCGTTGCCATGGTAACATTTTGGCCTGAGTGGGCTTCTGTTAATATTAATCGTAACATTCATGGTAACGCTTTAGATAACAGCTCGCAATGTACAGCATAATTACTCCGGAGTTACGGTGTAATCTTTTGTCCTAACGGTGTACCAGTACTGTATGTACCAATACATATATGTACTGAGGAACAAGATGTGAAGTTATGGAATAAGGGGGTAACAATTCGGGATCTTACAAAGAAATTATACTGTAATTATTTAACTACTGGGTACCTATTCTGTTACTATTACATGGTACAGTATGACCATAAAACTGAGCAAAAAGGTCATTTTGAAATAAAATCAGATTTATTAAGTGATGAAGAAGTCATTACTCCATCTTCCCTGAAACGCCTAGATTTTTGCTTAGTTTTGAGGACATATTGTATAGTACATACACAGAGACACATCACAAAAACTACATTGAACAAACAGCAGCAACAACAGTGAAAACAACAACAACACACACAACACAAATGCATTAGCCGTCCCAGCATGGGTGCTGAGTGTGAATACATAGGGGCTTTCATGGACTTTAAGGCATTATGTAACACGTAATAACTCATTAACTATACATGTGATCATGACGAGCTTAAGTACAGTTGATAAATGTGTAGCATTAAATGGTAGCATTAAAAGGAGAGCACTAAAAGGAGATTTGTATCAAATTGGTCTGTTTTTCAGGAATATCGAATTGAAAATGCAAATGTATGTAAATTCCACAATTACACACATTGATGTATTTGTGCTGCATATGTAGCATAAATGTTGGCAGAGTAAGCAAAAATAAAAAGAATAAGAAGAAACATGCAAGATATTGTGATAGCTGTGAGCAGCACTCACTACAGTTTTCGCAGCATCCAACCAAATATGTATTTAAACAGAGCAAAATTTTAATACCTATATTATTAATATATATAATATATAATATATATTATATAATATCATAGATCACCTTAAGCTTGCATGAGATTGCTAAATCCTATTCTCTTTCAACTACACCTCTACTGTAACTCACTGTTTATGGATAGGAAAGGAAGGGAATGCAAGGCTCTTTTCTGGCAATGGTCTGGACAGATGAAAAAAAACTCAGTTGTAGTAGAATTTCTGTGGTCTTATGTTAATCTTCAACCTATAGAGAAGTGCATTACTAAAGCCTTTACATCCATCTTTGGTTTGCACAAGCCCCAGCATGATCTTGTTGAGACTGGGATTTGGAGAAGAGAGTTGTATTTGTTATCCCAGATGATTCCTTACAGGTTTTGTCTTCCTTTCTCTGCTCTCTCCATCCAGACAATGTAGGCCGGCCAGTGCTGAGGTGTCACTGTATATCTGCCCGCCTTTTTTCTTTGGGTTGTGGAAGCTCAGGGTGGCTTGAGACCATCTAATCCTAGCTGGCAGTTAAGTAATTATTGTTGAGGCCTGCTTTGCCCAAGACACTGGGTTTTGAATGAGGGCTGTGGTAGCTATCAACAGGAGACAGGGGAATTCTGTTTTCAACAGTGCGAGCCAGCTTTGGTAGCGTGAGAACACTTCAGTTTAAGCCTAATGTGGATCAAGTATTGGTGTAAGAAGTGGTTGGTTCTACTGTATGTACCCGCTACATCTCCATTAAAGACACTCTCTTTAGTAGAATGTAGTTCCAATGAAAACTGTGACAGCGAGATGTGTCCAGAATAATCCAGACATTGTATAGAAAAGACACATTGCTGTTGAATTGTTCAAATTAAAAAATATCAGTGCTCTGAGCACCATAACTTAAATTCCTTTCACCGCCATTAAGTTTGGGTAGTGGCAGAAATCTCAGAGACAGGTAGTTTACAACTTGAAAAATAAAGATAAAGATACACAGTAACTACATGGGTGTATACCACCAGGGAAATTCTGACCCTTAAACTGCAGGTAACCATAGCAACTAAACGTGTGCTCAATGCCACATTACCAATTAGCCAACAGGTCAAATTGACCTTTTTTTTTTTTCCTTTTTTGCTGTGTGAACGTGAGTTGTAATATACTCTGAGGAGTGCTGATATGGAAATAGACTTCATGCAGTCCTTGCACCTCCACCTTATTTTTTTATACATCATCATGCATTATCATATGCACCCACTCATCATTAGCTGTTTACAGTCAGTGTCAGCATTCAGTGTCAGTGCAGTTCAGCACTGTGATATTTCAGCCTTATCTGCTAACATTCACTGTCAACATTATGGGCAGAAGTATGTGTCATTAGAAACTGAATTTGGAATAATTTATATTTGAATTTGAATTGCTCAACTTGAATAATTGCATTAAAAAACTGAATTTGAACGGCATAATTTGAAAATGAATTTATTAGTTTGGAAGTGATGTCTAATAAACTTGAAACTGAATGTAATATTATGAAATTGAATTCAGTTGCTCAGAAACTATTTGATCCTCACTGAAAATTAAACTCTCTACTTCCACATTCAGTTCTCACAATTCAATTTCAGTTTACTGAGACGCACATCTGGGGCATTGAGGAAGAGCAATCGAGTGCAGATTCACAGAACTCCTTTTCGGTCCGTGTACCCTCCGTCCAAAGCTGTGTTCAACTCAGTAGCGTAGCCACAACTAAAACTTTGGCTGTGCCTCAGGAAAACTGGATGTGCCAACAGCTGAAGCACAAAGTGACATAGCTGAACCACCGTTTTGTTATGTATGCTCAGGCGCATAACCTACCAGATATTACTATTTCCTGCTAGTCCAGGTACGAACGTCTTGCAACAATGTAACAAATAAACTGCACCCTTCTGCAACAATGTGGCAACAACCTAGAAGAGGACCAGAAGTGAGGTCGAGAGAGCATAGCCTGTGCATGGGGGAGAGAGAGAGAGAGAGAGAGACCCGCCGCCATTGGGCACAATGATTGAAGCGATCTGAAGCCATCCTGCAGTCAATTCATTTAATGATATTTATGGAACAAAATGACGGCACAGACTTATGACGAATTAAAGCATCAGTGCAAGAAACAAATAACAGTATGACTGAATTTGAGTAGTAGCCTATATTAATGAGTAGGTCCTATATTAATGAATATTAAAGAAGTGTAAAGGCAATCAGCCTTTCAAACCAATAGGCCTGATGAAATTAAATAATAATTCAACAAAATTAAATACTGAATTGGAGTAGTATGGTGCTAGTCTTAATATGTAGGCCCTATATAAATTACCTTTGTTCATAATTAGACCAGGGCTATATTAATAATAACAAGAACTTCAGTAGGTTAAGACATAAACCCCACTGGGATGTACCTGTGTTTACAGGGGCAGACGGTGTGGATTAACCCTTAAACGATTCTCTTATTTCAGTACAGTTCAAAGTTTCTGCAAGCTCTCACTCAACTGACAGCAGAGACAGGCTGTTCAGTCGTCCAGTGAGCATCAATACTCTGCTGCTCCATTTTGTTCTGTTACTGTTGAAAACAGGCGCTCGATGGTGCAGCTCGTCACTGATAACGTTAACATTACCTGAAGTAAACTGTTCACTTTAGGAAAGACATCCTTGTCACAGAGTCCAACACCTCAACAAGTGAGGGGTCTGCATGTCCCCCGTCCACTCTGTGTTTCACATGTTGCACCAACGTGGTGAGTTCGGGCACTTTCACCATGGCCCTTTCACCAACGACCCGGATGTGTTTCTCGGTATACTGAAATTGAATTGTGAGAACTGAATGTGAAAGTATATAGAGAGCTGAATTTTCAGTGAGGATCAAATAGTTTCAGAGCAACTGAATTCAATTTCATAATATTGCATTCAGTTTCAAGTTTATTGGAATTCAGTTCCAAACTAGTACATTCAATTTCAAATTATGCTATTCAGTTTTTCAATGCAATTATTCAAGTTGAGCAGTTCAAATTCATATATAAATGATTCAAATTCAGTTTCTAGTGACAAATATTTCTGCCCATACAACATATTTAATTTGTTTTTCTTCAATATCTCACTGTGGCAACTAATGATGTTTTATGGTTCTTTTTAAGCAATTCAAAGTGCTTGGTTAAGTTTAAGCAAAGATAGTTGCCCTAGCCAAATAGTGAAATTGTCAATCTGACTTGAAGCACATGCTTATTTTTCCATATTCAACCAAAACCACCATCTTCCTCTACCCAAGCCTACATGTTTTAGTAGCCTAAATTTAACAACACATGGGACACAGGACATAAATCCTGGTCTGAAGGTCTCAAAGTGTCCTGAGCTTTCTATGTCTAACCATCCACCCATACCTCCTCCCTACAACTGTGCAGTGTGAGAATGTTCCACATCCTGGAGTGGAAAATGCTGCCAGTGAACATAATCCAGGAAGCAATTATGTTTCATCAACAAAAAAAGCATTTGGCAAAGCAAATTAGCAGAATAAAGACATATTTTGTATGAGACAGGGTTTGATGTTCATAAAAATGTGTGCAGCCTGAGTGGGAGATGGCTGTGTAATTGTGTCCCACACTACCACGACCACAATCTTTCATTAAGCTCACCTATTGGTTACCTAACCGTATCTTTTTTTTTAACTTTCCATGACAAATTTTAGCGTATGTGTTGAATGTGGAAGCGTTGAAGGAAACCAGTAGAATTACAGTTCAAGAGGTAGCATGTGAGTTATGGTTCCGACCCAGAATGCGCTGTGGCAGGTTAACCCTAACCCTAAAAACAGTAGTGCTACGCATGATTAAATGTTTCAGATGCAAACTGACAAAATGAAAGCAAGATAGGACCCTGTAATAGACCACTGTATTCTGTCAATGTAATATTAATATGAGATGTCCTATGGAATATTTAAATATGAAATGCAGATAACAATCTCACATTGTACCCTATAACAAGCTGCTATCGCTGCTCCCAGACCTGTGCTCTGTGCCGACTTTACTTCTGAGCTCTGTATATTCATCAAAAATTACAGGTCTTCATGTCAGTTTTATGGGGCGAATGTGTGCATAATTTCAAGCACTGCATCTCCTCCTAATATGATTATTTCTCCTCCGCTTTTGTCTGCATTTTAGGCAGGGTGATATTTCAATCATAAATCATGAACACAGCCAAACCCCTGCATAATATGCCCTCCAACAGAGCGTCTGTGTTTTTATAATGGGGACACATAACACCATGCTTGCTTGCCCTTGTGTTCAGGTAAAGGTTCTCCCGATATCATAGATCACATATATGGCTATAGGCACTTGGGAGTTAAACAGCTTTGCCCCCTCCCACAGGCCATATTGTGGGTGCAGAAGTGTCAGTTAAGCCTGATTGATTGTATAGATGCAATTTGATTTTAGATTAATTTTGTCTCCTGAAGTGGGACATGTTGCCAGTTGCTGGTGGTGGTCAGCTTGTTTTCCTCATGTTGTCTGTCACCTGCTCTGGATGGGGCTGGGACATTTCTTGGATTGTACTGAATTGAACCGGCCTCAAATAAAGGTGTCATGTCTCATCAATAGTTCTGCAGCTGTCATGCCCTTCATATTATCATAGAGTGGCCCTTTTTGGCTAATCACTGCCAATCAGTTCAAAAGACTATTCAGCTACAGGCGAAGAAAGCTTATCTTCTCAGACAATGACTCCCTGATTTAGAAAACAGAGTCTTGCACATTGGCACAATGCCTGTCAAATCTCAATAGAGCGTATTGAAATGAAATTCATTTTCAATTTTTTTCCTCCTCACTCCTTTCCCACCCCTGTTGTTTTTGTGATGCCAGGAATGATGTATGTTTTAGGCTGCAAGTGTTCAAGTGAGTAGACGTTTTTGAGCTTGAGGCAGACTCCCAATGAGCGTGAGGCTTTGTTCTTCTGAAAGGAACATGATGGGGAGCACTTATTCCTCTCCCATTCTCTCCGTGCTGCCTGTCACCGTTGACTGGTGGGTGCCAGCTGAGTTTGCCCAAGCCTAACTTCTTTCTCATTGGCAGGCAGCACATTTTCCTCTTCACTGGAGCCTTTACTGCCTCTGCTCCACACAGCCCATGCTGGCTTTAACACATGGTTTGCAGGGGATTGTCTCCTTTTACTCAGCATTTTGAGTAAAGTCTAACAAAAAAAATTTCCTAGATTTTTCAAAAAGAAAATGTAGCATTTTTGTTCATATTAGAGTACATACTGTAAAGAAATAACAGGGAATAATGGGGGAGAGAGACTTACATGCAACAAATGACCACACTTGACTTGAGCCACATGAGACATTGCCATCAAATGGTCAGCATCTTAACAAGACTGAAATCCTCAGTCAGACTTGGTTGTTGGGTGGGTAATCAAATAATTAACCAGTAACCCTATAAATATATACAGTATACCAGCATCAGCAGGTCTATAGATAGCCTGGGAATGTTTCTAGCCAAGAAATCAGTTGACTCTCTGGTCAGTGAGCGCCGGTGAACGCTGAAGGGTCCCTGCGAACACATGCCACACCGCGAACCTAGTAAGTTAACAGTGACACAATTTAGTGACAAACAGCAGATCCCGTTCCATGTTTGTCTTTTGTCATGTCATGTTCTGTTGTGTATGTAGCTAAGTAGCTACTTAGCTATGTAGGGAGATGACGTCCACATTCTTTATCCTGCCCACAAAGATGCGATTGGATAATTGTTACTCTAACAGGGGGAATGAGCTGTCAGTGAGCACAATATCAGACCTATTTGAGGAACTGAACGAATCAGAGATGTGGGCAGCAATTCAGAGGCCATGAAAAACAGTTTAAGTTACTGTCGTTTTAATTTTAAAATACATAAAATGTAAAACTAAATCAAAAATAGCATCAAAAAACAGACTCTAAGATCAATCGTTACCACCTTAAGTAAAAGCAGTTAAACCAAAAGAAAGAGGACAACAAACCTACATTTGTATTTTCTCTGAAAAGCATAATATAAACTCAATTTTCCCTTTCACTTGCATTTATTTTGGATTTTGCATTGCAGCGCTATTATTTCAGGGGATGAGGATTTAAATAGAAACCCTGAAGAAGTCACTCATCTGTTGTTCCACAGCTCAAGACATCTTTACTCTGAGCTTCTATGTTTATCCTGCCAACTGGAAGCGAGACAAAAAAAAAAAACTCAGGTTGATACTAATATATGAAGCCATTCCATCTCTCCACATATAGAAACTTCACACTATGAGCCTCCAATGCAAGTTAATATGCTAGCACATTTACCCCCGTGGCTATCTGTGTGTGTGTATGTGAGAGGATGTGGTGGCTGAGGACCCGTTGGAGGCCAGTGTCCGTCAGCAGGGAGCGGACACAGCAGTAAGGCCTGAGAACAAAAGCCAACCGAGGAGGGGACATTAAAGAACCTAGGGCCTGCAGGAAGCCTCACCGCTGGAGAAGTGAAATACATTTTTCTCCCTTCTGTGTTTTTTCCTCTGAAGACGGGGAACATGTTGTCTGAGAATCGGTCTGATTGACTGACAGAGTCACTTTACCGATTTAAAAGATCAGTTTACTCATTATGAGGTGTACAATGCAGCATGTTAACAGTTATACAATTTCTTCTGTGTATCAGTGTCAGTCCTAATGCTGTCAGTCTACAGTATATATACAGCCTATAAATACAGAAACAGGACTAGGTCATAACCTGGTATATGGCTGGACCGTGTATGGTCAGTGTGCTATATCGTGGCCAAATTGTTACAGGCAGTCAGCGGTCGTGTCTATAATGTGAATGCATGGATATCAAATGTTCATCTGCAGTTTTCTGTAGTGGTCCCAGTAATATTTGTTCTCAAAGTGTACTGAGGTAGAATATCACATGACATGGTTAAGCTACATTTGACTAAAAAAAATGTTATAAATGCAGTTGCAAGAACAAAACGTTCCACTCACATCTTCAGATGTTTGATATGAAAGAGAAGTCATTCTAATTATAACCACTCTAATTATATATTTACTCCCCTGCTCTTTCATTCGATGTCTCTCGTTTTTCTGCCTCACTCTGTGTTGAGTGTTTTGTCAGAGTGGTTGTTATTTAGGGTGTTAAACTTTACACTGTCCCTCACTCTGCACAGCTGATGTCTTGTTGCTCTCCTGCTCTGCTCTGTGCTGGACTCTTACCGTCTGTAATCATCATCTCTGCTCATCATCCAGCAGCAGGTTTTATCTTTTCCAGTTTTATTCCCTCATGGCGAGTATCAGGTATCGTCTCTGTGCCATCTGTGTGCATGTGATGTACTGTGATGCGCTATTGCGCTGTGACGCATTGACGGAGTGACTGGTTATTGTTTCACGTGAAGTGGGTGTGCGTTTGTGCTTGTGGGTACCGGAGGGATATATATTATATTAAAT
Organism: Oplegnathus fasciatus; assembly: GCA_003416845.1. Lineage (NCBI taxonomy): Eukaryota > Metazoa > Chordata > Actinopteri > Centrarchiformes > Oplegnathidae > Oplegnathus > Oplegnathus fasciatus. Next base: position 207,294 of record NTHP01000427.1, on the reverse strand, counting down.
GAGAATTTCTGATATACGCCGCCGTCACAGCACTGCTAGTAGACGTTCTTTCCATGCACCCGCCTTAACGTTGCCGCCGGTCTCTCGTCTACAGTCCCAATCAATCCCATTCAAAACTCCACATGGTATGGTGGCAACTGAAGGGTAGACTGCTCCTTCTGGTAATCCTTAAATTGGCACTACCCACCCGTAATACTGGCAGTAGCTTTAGAGGGCGGCGCCTATACTCATAGTGTACGTACAAACGAGCAGGTTCTTTTTGTTGAGCTCATTGTATTGGCGTACCCCTGCTACTGGTTATCGAGCTGGGTAGTTAGCTAGATAAAGTGTAACCGTAGCAGCGGTGGACAGCGAGGGTCAGTAAAGGAACTGCAATACAGCTATTGTTGTTGCAGGCCGCCACCAGTGTGCAGTCGATGCAAAACAAAATGCTGAGCAATCAATCAACTTATGTGTTGTAGTGATGAGAGTTTGCAGTGAAGTAGGCCTATTTCAGCAACCAGCCAATGACGGCTGACCTGATTTATTTTATTCACCAATGTAGATTTTTACCCGCATTTGGTGAGTGGCGGGTGCTAATTTTGGACCCTGGCTCCAATTACAATTAGGAGGATCACATGATATGAAAAAACACTTTATGCGATAATGATCTACAATGTACATAAAAACACATATTTATCCTAAAGTACGCTGTAGCCTACACAGGATACATACTGTACGTATAATACATATTTTACAAACACTGAAAACGGAATGGAAATGGAAATGGAAAGACTCCTCTACATGAATTTGCTGAGTAGGTTAGGTGTCGATAGGTGTGTCTGTTTGAGCTCAGTTCAGTTCGTCCTGACACACTCAGTGCTGCCTGCCTGCCTAAGATGGTTCTTCCTGGTTCTTTGCAGTTGTGAGGTATGTTAACTTTTTGGCTTAAAACAAACTAATAATTTCAACCATAGTACACTGACAGTTCTGTCTGTTTGTAGGCTCACACCTTAAACAGGCCAAGCCCACCTGTAGTTTGTGATGTTTTTTGTTTTTTGTTTTTTTTAATTCTATTTTAACACTGGGTTTCTGTTTTTTTAATCATTGACCATAACAGTGTTTTTGTGACTGCTCTAGGCACAGTTGTGTTGCAGGGTCCTGTGGACCTCTGGGGATTATACAATAGAAGTCTCAGGTAGATTTTTTAATTTAATGGTCTCATTTCCCCAGAATTGTCTATTTCAATTGATTATGTATGACAGTTAATAGGACCAAAGTGGTGGACCGACTAACTTTGCCATCTTTAGAGCCTTACTGCTAGTGTGGAATGACTATTTTTCCAACTAGTCTTTTGGAGAAAACAAATTTCCGCAGCAATCTGTGTATTAGGTTTTGACATTTCTTTTTCTTGAAGTTGGTGTTTTGGACTTATTGTGACACTAACAATAGGAATCATCTTCTGGGGACCTTTCTTGCTTGTGAAAACAAAGCATCAAAACTCCTCCAACACTGACGTCAAGGCAAAATTACAGCGGTGGCACTGACTATCCAGTTGATTCCATTAAGCACAAAATAAAACTGATTTCTTTCTCAGTGTCTCAGCGTGACTGAAAGCCTCATAATAAAGGCTTAAATATTTTATGAAAAGTAACGCATAAGCTCTGATTAGAAAACAGTGAACACAATCTACTGTGGTTTAATACATACTAGTTAAAGAATGAAAAAGAGAATATTAAAAAAAGGGGTGTAATTAAAATTGTTGCAATTTGATGCTATTAAGGCAGAGAATGTGCCATATTGTCCTTTTGCTCCTTCCACTCCCATGCACATAATACACAGAAATCACAGACGAACAGTCCTGACTTAACTGAAGCCCTTTGATATTTATTCGGCTGAGGAGTGTGTGTAGATGAATGCTCATGTCAGTAGCTGTGCGTCATTTTCCAGGGCATGATGGTGTGATGGGGGCCATTTTAGGCCAGCTGTAATCAGGCAGAAAGAGCCAATTGTGATGTATGTCTTTGTTTTGGCTGTCCAGGATTTGGAGCTGCCAGGGGAAAGGGCATTTTGATTAATCTGAGGGCCTGTTGCCTTCTTCACAGCCTGTTATACTGGGACTGTGTGTGAGAAACACAGTAAGTGAGAGAGAGAGAGAGAGAGAGAGAGGAAGTGAGAGAGAGTGTGTTTGAGTTCGCGATTTTCTCCTTCTCTTCACTCTTATTTATTGTAACAGTGAGCCTCTTCTCAAAGCAAGGAAAGGCTTTAGAGTCTTGCTTCAGTTTTGTCCCAGTGACACACAAGGAAATGAAACATTTACCACAAGATATCACTCAGACGTGTAAATATCATAACATTGTTTCCTAAAGAGCACTCCATCTATTTTAGACATAAGGTTCAATGATATAGTAGAGAATACTACTCAGCCCATGAAAACAGCTGAAAATGTCTTCGCTGGCCCTGATGATGTCATGGTGATGCCATCAGGATTATCTCAGTTTGGGCTTAAAAGCCTTTGTTACAAACTAGAGGTGTGGAGTTTGAAATATGTAGATATACTGTATATGTTTATATATGATATACAGTATCTTATGTCTAAAGCATCCTTGGGTCCCCTGAAAGGCGCCATAAAGGTGCAAAGCTATTATTATTCTTATTATTCTTATTATTATTAGATGTTAACCAGGAAGGGAAGGTCGAAAGAAAATATGCTATTAAGTTGGATTATCAAAAAGTGTAATTCTATATATTCATCCGTCAAGTTCTAGACACAAATAAACCAGGAAAGGAACCTGCAGAGCAGTAACAGGAGTCCTCATTGCCCAGCTCTGTGAGAGTTTCACCAAGAAGTCTCTGTCCTCTCCCTCCACATATCTTTCATAATGGGAGTCTGAAGCATCAACATGGTGCCTGCAAACTCAAGAAGTAGTGGAATTCAAGATGTGGCATCACAAACCAACAGCCAGTCATTCAGAAATCCTGTTACTGCACTCTGGATTGGACCTCTTTCAGTTTGTATAGTGGTTTAATTATGTCAAAACTAGTGTCTTTATATAAATCAAAGCATGGATTAAACAAACTGTAAATGTGAAAGGATAAAATAAATGAGTTGTGAGAATGAACAGAAAGACACAATAGAAGATGAAATAAAGTACTGTATTTAAAAGCATTTTAATCGTCCATTGTATATCGAATTATTTAGAAACCAGGAGTTTTACTTATCTTTAAAACATTAGAGTAACTAAAACATTAGAGTAGAATTACTCAAAAAAGAACAGAGGCATTGTTGCAGTTTCAAGCTTTCAGGTTCACTTTAAAACCATCAGCAGCAAGTAGAAGTGTCAGAAACCACAGCTAATAAATACCAGGTGTCCCAGCTGATGGCTTGGTTGCATCAGTTACAGTCACAAGCCTACGCTGCCTTTATGGACAATATAAAAAAAATACTGAAATAATTAACCAAAGTAACTATGGGGACATCCTGCTTCTTAAAGAAGCTTTTGCCATAAGCCAATAGACCTTCCTTGAACAGTTGTCTTAAAGCTTCTAAGGAACTATACAGTAGCTGTTTACATTATGTTGAGGGTTTTGGGTGTTGATATGTGTTATTGTCCTATCTTACAAGCAGTTAAGGCCTGTGACGTGACCTGTGAACTGACCTACTGTTTTATTTGCATAACTATGAGCTGACCTTTATAATAGAAACAAATCCATAAAAATAAATTGTGAGGAAACAAATGCTATAGTTCTCAGGAGTATCAAATTGGTGCTTTTGGGAATACAAGGAAATAAACTAAGTAATATTAATAGTTTAATAATTAATAGTAATAGTACTAAGAAAGACAAAAAAACATCTAAAGCATTGAACATTCTTGAACCACTGTCGGTGTTCAAAGGACTAGCCACATTACAGCTCACGTTGGCAATTACAATGTGCCGATTCACATAATTTCATTGCAAAGGGCTGATTATGAAACAGTGTCACCTCTGACCCTTGCTGCCCCTGACGTTTGAAAATACCAATTGATATTTTTCCACAATTCCTTTGCAGTTATAATCAACACTGCGACCTTTGACCCCAGCCATTTGGTGGAATCACATCTTGATGTAAATCTGTAAATCTTATATTAGATGACATTACACTAGCTGCCATTTTAATATTTCCAGCACTCATAAAAAGAGAAGAAAAAAAAAACCTTCTCGGAATTGCTTTTCTGGGTCTTATTATGGGTGCTTCAATTGTGGGCACACCTGTTATTTATCTCCCTCCACCCTAATCTGGCTACTCAGTTTTCACAAAGCATAATGAAAAACGGGCAGGGGAGGTGTCAAGGACTGTTGAGACTGAATAAGAGGGGGTGTTAGCGTCTGGTTTATGTCCCATAAACACAAATTCATGTATGTATAATTTAGTATGTTCCAAATCCCCAAATTATACACTGTATAATAATGTTAAGAGTGCCAGTGTGGCAACAAATGAATGTACTTTACCATTTTCCTCAAAAAGCAGATTTAGTCGCAGTTTAATCAGAGTTCAGAAACAAAACAACAACAAACAAAAATTAATTAAAATTAAAAAATCTTTAAATAAATATTTCGGTGAGAAATAAACAAATAAACAATAATTGAAAAACCACATGCAGGGTATAATAAATGCACAATTAAAGAAATAAAATGTTTAATTGAATTTAACAGTATGCTTGATAGCATAACTAAATATAACCCATATATTAAATTCAATTTAACTGAGCTTACTTACACCCACACCCCCGACATACTAATAATACTTGTTATAATATAAAATTATGAATACAAAAATACAAATATCAATAACATAATTTTTATTCACCATAAAAAGTGAGTCAGTTATGAGCACATACATATCTATACACCAATACTCACCACACAGCATGTCATATCCAAAATCTATCACATTATATATACATGCAAACAAGTACGCTGTCAACATCAGGATTGTCAACATTAGCATCAGGACACAGTAGTGTCCATCAACACCACACTCCTACCTAGAGCAATGTTATCCTGCATGTGGCCATTATGAAGCCTACTTCATTTGGTAACGTTCCAGTGTGAACAGCCCACAGAATCAAACTATATTAGAATTAGTATGTAGTGTGAAATTGGTGTGATGCAGATGGGACGGAGAGGAGGAGGAGGAGGAGGAAGGTCACTGAGAGGGTTTTTTCAGGCTCAGGTGAAGTCATTGTAGCGGTGTAAAAATGACAATGTGGCACTGGAAAAGGGGATGGGAATGGGGTTGGGGGTGTGCAGGTGTGAGGGGTACAGGGACAGATGTTTTCCCTCAAAGAAATGATTGCATTTGCAATGTAAAACCAATCTACGATGGCTTGTTCTTATTACATGCACCACGACCCCGGGAGTGAATCAGACGAAAGCAGTCAAATAACTGTTGTGACAGATAATAATGGGATATGAGCAGATGGTTTTCTCACTATATGGAAATGCTTGGGCTCTTCAATCTCATCCTTCAAACCCCCTGGCTGGAGCAGCCGGTCGGAGAAAGAGGGGAGAGGCTGTTCAGAGCTGAAGATGAGACTGGCCCAGGCAAACGCATATGGAAAGGTCTCTCCTCTCTTACACACACAATAGTTGTGGGGATGAAATCAACCTCCCCTGGCATGCTAAAGACCCAGGCCATTTGGGATCCCCTGAAAAAGGGTGATGTTTTGTGTGTGTGTGTGTGTGTGTGTGTGTGTGTGTGTAGATACATATTGAAAGGTGCCGTGCATATTGGCATACAGTGAAAAGAGTGAGGGATTGGCACCTTGTGAAAAGTTACTGTGTTTATTAAGCTGAGATGATGAATAGAATGCCAGGCTTGTGTATAGTCTGCTTCCTGATTGGGTTTGGGATGGTAAAGGCTTTTCTGGGGTCCTGCAGCCCAGTGTCTTCTGAATTACCTTCATATTGGATAATTGTACAGCAGTGGTTTATGTTCAGTGCCAATGTTCTATGGAATAGTGTGATGTTCATATAGTATAAAGTAAGAGTGTTGAGTTCAGAGTGCTGGGCAATCCACTGCTCAACATCAGCAAAAACCAAGGAGCTGATCATTGATTTTAGAAAAAAGGAGGAGAAGACACACACCCCTGTCCACGTCAATGGAGCTGTGGTGGAGCAGGTGAACAGTTTCAGGTTCCTGAGAATCAGCATCACAAATAACATGTCATGGTCATCTCACATTTCCACCCTGGTTAAGAAAGCTCAGAAACGACTGTATTTCTTATGGAAATAAGAAAGAAAAATTCCCACACCAAATTCTCCTCAACTTTTACAGAGGAGCAATAGAAAGCATCCTGACTGGAAACTTGTGTAGCATAAAGGACTACAACTTGCATTTCGTTGTGCAACCCTGTGTTATAGAATAACCAATAAATGAATCTTGAACCTTGAATGGGCAAAAAGTCTTCATCCCTGAACAATAAAATAGTGTGTTTGTCAGTGTCAAGTCAAGTATCCAAGCCAGATATCACAAAGTTGCCTCAAGGGCCAAGACATGTTTATATATGATATACAGACAGACATCCAATAGATGTTGTGTGTACAGAATAGACCAACATAAAATTACAGTATGGACAATCAGGATGACAAAATTCTAAATAGAAAAAAATTCTGATGGATCCAGGAGGACATTGAGCAACCTCAGGTGTCACCAAACAGATTGGACATAGAGGACAAGGCAAAACTAGGGAGAGAGGAAGAGGAGAGAGATGCACACAGCTGTGCTTGTGGGACACAAATAAACAAGGTTAGAGGAGATGCAGTGATTTTCAGAAGATTTACAGTATTCTCGCCAGGATTATAAGTACAAGGCTTAATAGATTCATCGAGACTGAGAACGACCCGCCAGACAGATAATGGTAACATCAGCATAGCACTGGAAATTAATTCCATGACTGCATATAATTTGGCCAAGAGGTGAAATATAAAGAGAGAAAACCAGAGGGCTAAGAACAGGGTCCTGAGGTACTCCATATTTCACATAAAACATTTCCATTTTTATTGTATTATTATTATTTGAAACACACTGTGTGTGTGTGACAAAACAGTGTCCTTTAAAATGACCCATATGACTGTTTCAGAAAGGATATGAGTGTTCACTGATCTGTCACCTCTGTGGTTACGGTTTGGTTAAGTTTAGGCACCCAAGTTTTAAACATCGACAATCCACTAGTCAAACTTTTTCACCGTTTTTCACTGAACCAGAAAGTTTTACTGAAATTTTTGTTGGAAGAGCAGCAGCTCTCTATGGGATTTGCAGGAGATGCCAACGGGGGAGACGAGTGCTTGTTAAACTGAGACAGCAGAGATTTCAAACTGCACTCCTGTCAATCCATCAGGCGCATGTTCATTCTCTGGCCAACAATTTGCCACCCTGTGTTTCACCGAAACCTGGCTTGGTAAGCACATCCCAGATACTACACTCCATCTGCCGGGCTTCCCACTCCTTTGAGCGGACTGCATAATAGAGATATCAGGGAAACAAGGTGGAATCAGCTTCTATATAAACCCCCCACCTGCATTCAGGACCTGTGAAGAGAAAATGTGTCAACTCTTTCAGAGACAGAAGATCAGGAAGGCACCATTTTCAATATGCTTTCAACATATCATGACATTAAAATGTCCCGTGGAACCCTGAAAGCAGGCTTGAAAGAATTAGGACTGAGGAGACGGGGCGGCTACTCTTCAACAAGCAGAGACATGGCCTCTGCTGCTTTAAAGTCAACCACATAGTTCTGTATCCAAACATCTGTCCAGGTCCATGCAGCTCTGGTAAGATGGCCCTTCTGATGTCACTTGTTAGAGTAGCCGCCCCGTCTCCTCAGTCCTAAGTCTTTCAAGCGTGCGTTCAGGGTTCCATGGGACATTTTAATGCCATGATATGTTGAAAGCATATCGAGAATTACATCATATGAATGTCCTTTGTTAAAATATTCCCTTATGATTTCAATATCCTCTTCCATCCTTTCAAACTCACTTTAAAATTCATGCAAGGACACTGCTGAGAGTAGTACACAATAGTAACAGGAAATGACACTGAACTGTCGTTAGGGACTTGGGTTCTGTCCAATCACAAACAAGAAGTGTTGTCCCAACTTTTCCGTAATCTGAAATGTCATTGTGTTTTCTGAAATGTCAAGTCAAGTCAGTTTTATTTATATAGCGCCAAATCACAACAGAAGTTTCAGGGCACTTTTCATTTAGAGCAGGTCGAGACCGTACTCTCTGTACTCTCTAATTTCATCAGTGCAACAATGTTACAAGTACTCACCACTCTGCTGCTCTGAGTTTCTTTTTTTAACGTAAATACTGTTTTCATTCACGAATGATTTCCATACACTTCTACGTAGCAGTTTTTAATTCTAAAATCTATTGTCATTGAAACTCAACACTTCCTGAAGATGTTTTAAATCAAAAGCCAGGAAAGGGAGGAGTTATGGACTTGAAGGCACTGGAAGGCTTTCAATGTAAAACGTGTATAAAATGTCGAGTTTCACTGATGGTATCTTAACGATTATCAAAAAAGGGTATAGTGGAGGCAACTGAAAAATAAATAAATAAAGGAATTTACAGAGGTTTATGCTTTTAATAGTTATCTTTAACCTTGGATTGTTTTATCTATACTGTATCTACATGCCTGTACGTTTTGGTGGGTGCAATGGAGGAAACTTTAGGAATTTAAAACCATACACAGATCAAACAGACCATACAGTAGTGGATAACTTGTTGAGGTTGCATTTGTTGGGGGACATTATTCATCCAGCAACACAAAGTAAACAATCTCTGTCTGCGTCTCTGCGCTCTACAGCCTCGGTCTGCCTCATCTTTCATGTGGGCAAGCTCCATCACCACGGTAGCACAGAGGAAAGAAAGATATCAGCTCATGTGACATCTGATTTCATTCTAGTGCAGCTTACACACACACACACACACACATACTGTACATACAGAGAGAAAAAAGAGCAATCCGATCATTGCCTTTGCCATTTATTGTCATTTGCCTGTTTGTGGCTCTTGAGATGAAGAGATGAATGGCTCTCAGGCGAGGCCACTGTGGCATGAAATACTAAGATGTAATCATCTTCTCGCAACAGGATGCTGTTTCATGAGGGGAATGAAGTCAGCATTTTAACACCATCTCACATGCCTTTGATTTGTGAAGGAAGTATTTGTATTTTTTTTTAACGACAAGTTTTCCATCACAGGAATACAGAAATCTGAATGCTTGACATGACATGCGTGTAACCCCCCTTCACCCCAGTGCATCTGTCAACAGTCATGAGAACACCAAAACAATTCGCGTTATAGATAGGTTTCTGACATGGTAGTGAATGATGACCAGGTTATGTTATATTTCTCCTCTGATTCACATACTAAATACCTAACTTTCTCCAAATTCCATAGTAACATCACCTCCCGGATCCACTGAATATAAGTAGGACTCCTTCCCTTCCAACTGAACAGTATAAGACGGCAAGCAAGCAATGATGCAAACGCAATTGCGTTTTTATGGAGGCGAGAAAGCCCTTTCCCGTTCTTGACTACACCAAAAATTGCAGTTATGGGGTTAGGAGTTACTGTTTCACCACCTATTGCTATAAGTGAATTAAAAACCGAAGTCCAAAAATTGGATACAAACTGACAAGACCAAACCATATGACCTATGGAAATTGGAGAATACTGACATCTAGGGCATTTTGGATATTTTGGACATTAGGATACAGCTTGGCTAATTTGTCATTGGAATAATGCAATCAATGTACTATTTTAAATTGGGTTAGACCATGTCGAATATGGAAAGAAGAGGTGTGTATCCGTAAAATAATGTCTTCCCAAACTTCTTCCGGAATAGTTTCTTCAATATCCATTTCCCTGGCAGTTTTAGTTTTATCCCAAGTATAAGGGTTCTTGTTTTGAATTATGTTATATATTTTGGAGACTGCACCCTTATCACAAGGGTTCACATTGAGAACTGAGTATGTTAGGTCTTTGGGGGGGTTGGTATAGCATGAAAAATATTTAGAGGCAAAGCTGCGGACCTGAAGAAAGTAATGAGACTTTGGCAAACTGTGGTTCTGGCATAGAGATGCCAGTGACACAAAGCTTTCATCATTAAAGAGATCATCAAAGTAAACCAAACCACTTCTACGCCAGACCGTCAACGCCAAGTCTAGTTGAGACGGTGTGAATAAATGGTTAAACATTATTGGAGAAAATCTATAAAATGTTATTAAGGCCTGAGTTTTATACAACCAAATTTGAGTTTAAAATCTGGGTTTTGATATTTAGTGGAAGCAGGGCGGTCAACAATGAAATTGGAGAAATGAGAAAAGTGGATTTTAACTCCATGTTTGGCCATGTTGGCCTTCCTTATCTGCAAATGAAGTGATCCAGCAGGTAAGTCTGGCAATATTAGCTGCCCAGTAATAAAGTACAAAATTAGGTAGCCCCAGTCCCCCTTCTGATTTAGCTCTCTCCAACCTTGACTTCTTCATACATGCTGTTGATTTATTCCATGTAAATGAGGAGATAAGGCGATCTGTTTGGGCAAAGAATGATTTTGGGAGGAAAATGGGTATCATTTGGCACAAATATAAGAATTTAGGCAATATTGTGATTTTTATTGAGTTTATCCATCCTGCTAGAGAGATGGGGAGCTTCGACCATCTGTCTAAATCATTTTTGGTGTGCTACAGTATTTAAAATTATATTTAAAGAGAGCCTTAACTGTACTTGCTATCATAATTCACAATTAGTTAAATTTTTCATTCTCAATTTTAAAGGGCAGATGGTTATATGTAATCTGTTCTGTCCAAATCATTTAATGGAAAAAGTAGGGATTTGGATACATTTATTTTATACCCCGAGATCTTTCCAAATCTCTACAGTAGCTCCAGGAGGTGGGGTACACCCTCCACCGGGTCAGACATATACAGGAGCAAGTCATCCGCATAAAGAGATGTCTTATGACTTGTTTCACCTCTAGTAATACATCTGATTCTACTCTCTGATCTGATGGCTATTGCTAACAGTTTAATTGCAATGTCAAATAAAAACGTGACAGACAACATTCCTGCTGCGTACCCCTATGAAGCACAAAGTAGTCTGAGGTAACACCATTAGTACGAACGGAGGCCATAGGTGACGAATATAGAACTTTGACCCAATTGCAGAAAACCGGTCCCATTCCAAATCTCTCCAGGACTGCTAATAAAAAGGGTAGAGTGGGTGGATAATAACACATTAAATAGCCTCCACACACTGAAAAATTACTGTCGCCCAGGAATGAAGCCTGTTTGACTTTCATTAATGATTGTAGATATGATTTCTTCTAAGCGGTGCGAAAGGACCTTTGTTAGTATCTTATAGTCACATCCTAGCAGATTAATTGGTCTGTATGAACTACTTTCTAGGGGATTTTTATCCTTCTTCAGTTGTACTGAGATTGTCGCTTGAGAGAGGGTCTGGGGTAGTTTTCCTCTAGTAAGAGACTCATCATATACGGATTTCAACATAGGTGAAAGCTTGGGTACAAATTATTTATAAAATTCAATAGGGAACCTGTCCGGGCCCGGTGCTTTCCCACTTTGAGTCAATTTGATTGCATTTGTAATTTCCTCAGTCGATGTGGGATTGTCAAGGGACGACTGAGCATCAGGATTGAGCTTTGGGATATCTAGGGCATCAAGGAATGAACACATTTCAGCCAAATCTATTCCAGCATCAGATTGGTATAGAGCAGAGTAGTAGTATTTAAACTGGTCATTAATAGTCTTGGAATTGTGGGTAGCTGTATTCGTACCTGTATTAATCTCTGGTATGGTATATTCAGCTAATTATTGTTTGAGCTGTAGTGCAAGTAGTCTGCCTGCTTTATCGCCATGTTCATAGTAAACTTGTTTGGATTTAAACAGAACTTTTTCTGCCTGCCATGTCGAGAGACTGTTAAATTCGGACTGGAGTAAAAGTTTTTCTTTATTCATATCTCCATATCACACATTTCTTTTATCTGTATCAGCAATGTTGTCTGTTAGATCCTTAAGTCACTTAGAGCGTTGTCTGTTTCTGTATGTAACGTAGGAAATTATTTGTCCCCTGATATATGCTTTCAATGATTCCCACAGAGTGCTCCGTGGAGTGTCTGGGGTATCATTGATCTCTAGAAACAAATTAAAAATTTGTTCATTAAGGAACGTTCTAAACTGTTTACATGAGAGCAAACTGGAATCTAGGCGCCAAATGTGCTGGGGTGCTATGCTGTCTGGAAATATTATGTCAGTTTGGACAGGACTATGGTCTGACAAAACTATGCTGTGATGTTGACTATTGGAAATAAGAGGCAATAATTTGTTGTCTACAATAAAATAATCAATCTTAGAAAAACTATGATGGACAGGGGAGAAGAAAGAAAATTGCTTTGCAGTAGGATTCTTCATCTGCCATGGGTCAGACAGACCATAGGAATGAAGGAAGGAGTTGACCACCGTTGCAGATAAAGATAGATAACTATTTGGCTTTGGTTTCGAAATCTAAATGTGTATGAAGAACACAATTAAAATGTGAATTAAGATCAGGAAGAGCTGAACAAAATTGAGTGTGGAGTGTGTCTGTGAGAATTTGTGTTCATTCAGCCGATAGAGCATTTCTGAGGTCAGGCACTGATGTTGGACGAGAAGGCCTGGCTCGCAATCTGCGTTCTAATTCCTACCAAAGGTGTTCAATGGGGTTGAGGTCAGGGCTCTGTGCAGGCAAATTGAGTTCCTTCACACCAAACTCGTCTAACCATGTCTTTATGGACCTCGCTTTGTGCACAGGGGCACAGTTATGCTGGAACAGCAAAGGGCCTTCCCCAAACAGTTGCCACAAAATTGGAAGAGCCCAATTGCCTAAAATGTCTTCGTATTCTGTAGCATTGAATAGACCCTTTACTGGAACTAAGGGGCCAAGCCCAAACCCTGAAAAACAGCCCCAGACCATTATCCCTCCTCCACCAAAGTTTACAATAGGCACTATGCATTCTGATAGGTAGCGCTCTCCTGGCATCCACCAAACTCAATAATTAATAGGGGTTTCCCCTGACTTCTGTTTTCAACACAAATCAATTTGTAGAAATTACTGTCAGTACCTAGAAACAACACAAAATTACAACCAAATGACACAGAACCCAATTCCATGACACCTGAGCAAACTTGCCAGTGACTTCCTGGAATCTCCGCTGGTTCCCTGGCAACTGGTCCCAGCCAAGGAATAGTCCAGCACATAACCCCCCCATAAAACAGTGTGAATTGACAGTTTTATACATCATTTTTGGTACAGATTAAACAAAGAAGATATAATGTGTTATTGTGCTTTAGAGGTGCAGATAACCTTGTAAGCTGACCAAAGGTAAGATTTTGTTACCTTTGCATAGCGCCAGGCTGGCTGTTTCCTCCTGTTTCTAAGGTATCTAACCCTTCACTAGAGAGCTAATAAGTGTATTTCCCAAAATGTCGAACTTTTGTTTTGCAGTTTGGGAAAGATAGTGATTTAGGTTAAATATTTAAAAAGCCAAAGCAATTTTGTTTCACAACACAAATTAAGACAGACTGCTGTACTAGAATACATAAAAATAACACTTGACTCTAGAAAATTCTGGGAAAAAGTTGATTTTTATTGGAAACTGGTTAAATTTTTATTATTATTACTCAAAATAAATGACTCGAGTAGACGGATATTTATGCAGTGTTTGAACACACTTTACTTGAAACTATTACAAATGATAGTTTCATATAATTTACCATCATAATGTGCAGTGATGTCTTGAGCTTTGTATTTTTCTCTTTTTTTCTTGTGTAACTTCATTTCCATTGTTGGCCAACGCTGCTTCTCACTTTGTTCCCTGAAGCCACTGTTATTGATCAAATGACCCATGACGAAAAGCAACATGTTCCTAAAGCCTTTTGGATATTTGTTCTCTGCTACAGCCACAATATCACTCATCAAACTGAGTCTTACTTCTGTCACTGAGCTTGATTACTTTTCTGTGTGCAATTGCTCTGACGTGGGATGAGAGCTTTCTTTGCAATATGTTCCATGACCTTTATGACTTAAATGAAATGGAACATTTTCTTCAAGTGTTTTCTCACACTGACTGTGAGCCAAAACAGAGACACACTACATGTATTTAAAATGTTTCTATTAAACATTCTAATTATATAATAATAATAATAAACCAAGAACACACAGTGTCATAGTATGGGATGAGTACAATGCCATATTTTGAAACTGAAAAAAAAAACTTTAAAAGATTGAAACTCAGTGTTTGAAAACTTGAAATCTGACAGAAAAGGTTTTGCAAGATTGACTATCAAATTTTGCATTTTTGCAATTTTGCAAGCCTTCAAAACTTCAGACATTTTGTATTTGAGTTTTCCTTCCTCACAACTGCAGCACTCTTTTTACAGTGTTTCTGCAACACATTCTCAGAGTTTCAAATTTGTCACTGCTCTCCCAGTGTATTAGTTTGTTTTCCAGGTTTGAAACCTTGTAAATGGTGGTCTGAACACTGGTGCGCATATGTTGGGAAAAAAGTTCTGAAACATTGAAACTTGAGTTTTGAAAGGGCGAATCTTTATTTTGAAACTTTTGCTGACATACATTTGCAGTCGTATAGCAAACTGTTCTTTCAGAGCTGAGTTTACAACACCCACTTTTCAGAGATCTGCCCACACAGTTTCGAGCTTGCAAGTCCCATGATTTCTGGCAGCATTGTCTCACAGCTCTGGTCTGAAACTCTGAAACAGACGGTCTGAAATTTAATAAAATCCCTGAGGCAGGGGTATTTGCTCTTAACCTATTGTTTGCTCTCTGCTGAAGTACGGTCCAATCACATGTCGTATTTACCGGGTTAGGTGGAATTGAAACTTTTTTTTTTTTTTCAGAGTTGCAAGTTCTAAGAATTCAATATGAAAAGATTCATTGATGTGGTGTATCCAAAAATAATGACAATGACTGGTTTGCAAGTTACATATGAGGAAATTCAAAGCTTAGATTCAGCGTAGTCCAGGAAGGGACGCCACACTTTCTCAAATTTGTTGGCAGAACCACGAAGTATAAACCTTAGTTTCTCCAGTTTTAAGTGCTGTATGACATCTCTTAACCACAAAATGTAATTGAGAGGCTGTGGGTTTTACCTGTTTAGGAGAACTAGCCTCCGTGCTAATAACATCATAAAGGTTTCAGTCTTGTAATTAGCTCCTCTAAGAGGACTATCCTCTCCCGGGACGCCAAATATGGCAATCAGAGGATCAGGATCACCTGGCCAAGAACATCCGATAGAGTTTTGAAAATAGTTTTCCAGTAGTTATATAATTTAGGACAGAGCCAGGCAGAGTAGCAGGGAGCTGCCCACAACGGTCACAAATAGAGTCTGCACTGGGATATAATTTGACATGTTTTATTTTGGAATAATGAAGACGATGTAGTATCTTCTACTTTATTAGCCCATGCCTAATGCATATTGATGCAACATGCACATATTCCATCACTCGACCCGGTCAAAAGCCTTTTCGGCGTCTAGCAAGAGAAGGACTTCTGGATGTTGAGAGAACGGGTTAGAGGAATACATGATATTATACAGTCTGCGAAGATTTTAAAATAAAAATCTGCTTTTTATAAAGCCTGTTTGATCTGGTGAAATGATAGTAGAAGAACTTTTTCAAAACGGGAAGCAAGTACTATAGCTAACATTCAAAAGACTGATGGGCCTAGAAAAAACCTGGATTGAGTGTGTCAGCAACAGAGACAGAGACTTGATAAAAGGTAGGGGGAAGGGTCATGGACTCATAGGCTTCATTAAGGGCATTGAGCAACAAAGGTGAGAGTAGCTTTGAAAATGTTTTGTAGAACTCTGAGATGAAACCATTAGGTCCTGGTGCTTTGGATTGATTTAATTCTTATAGAGATATGGGCTCTTCAAGACAAGTTTTATCTTGTACATCTATCGCAGGAATATTCAGTTTATTACGAAAATCATTAATTACCACAGGATCTCCCTCTGACTCTGAAAAATAAAGGTGAAAATAAAATGATTTGAATTCGTTATTAATCTCTTCTTGATCAGTTGTTTTTTGACCAGATGATGTACATATTTCAGTAATCAATTTAGATGCTGTTGATTGCCGATTCTGAAGGGCCAACAATCTCCCTGCTCTTTCTCCCTGTTCATAAGATTTATGTCTAGCTTGCAAAAGCAATTTCTCCTGTGACGAGGAGGTCAAATTTAGCTTGGAGGGATATCCTTTTATTATACAAGTCAGGGGAGGGATTCACAGAATATTGGCAGTCTATGTCTAGAATCTGGTTTGTGATTTCAGAGAAACTTTTGATTTGTGCTCGATTAGATGACGCATTATAGGATAGCTCCCATCCTGTCTTCAGCCAGTTTGAGCCTTTGAGCTCCGGTGCTATTCCAGGTGCCATCCATATTATTATATTATTAACTCTACAAAGTGACTGATGAGACTTAAGCCACAGACATTGACATGAACAGCTTTTAATGCGTAATGTGACTTTGTTTATGTGTTTGTTCTTTGTTGCTGTTTCTTGTGCTTGGTGAGCCGAAGACAAATTTCCACCCTGGTGGACAACAAAGATATAGTCTATTCTAATCTATATAATTTGGCCACAAATATAAGCTTTTAAAGCCTCTAAAAGGGTGCCTTTGTTGTTATTTCTACAATTCTATCTGAGCAGATAAAATTAATAAATGATTTATCAGACAGTAATAGACTGTTTAAACGGCATGTTGTAGACATATTTATGTTTTGGAAGGCTAGTTGCAGTAAGTGTGAGGCATGGTCCGAGAGGACAATCGCCTCGTAATCACAATGTTTAACTACAGAGAGGAGTTTACTATCGATAAAATAATCTCTGCGCGAGTACGAGTGATGCACTGGGGAAAAGAATGAATATGAGTGGGTGACTGGATTTTTGAATCGCCAGGGGTCCACTATCCTGTAAGTCTTAAGAAAAGATTCTATCAGTTTAGCTGACTGATAATGGCTGAACTGTCTTAGGCGATCTATCCAATTTTGGATTGAGAACACAGTTAAAATCACCTCCCAAAATCAAACTGAGTGAATTTAAATTAGGATTAGAAGAGAAGAATTTTGGAAAAAATCATTCATCGTCATAATTTCGAGCGTAAATACAAGCCAGAAGAACTGGAACATTGTAGAGATGCCCTGTCACTAGAACAAATCTTCCTTGAGGATTTGCCGAGACGTGAGAAGAAATAAATTGAATTTTCTTGCTAATTAAGATGGCAGCGCCCCTGGATTTAAATTGAAAATGAGAATGAAACACTTGCCCTACCCAACCCTTGCACAGGTGGAAATTATCCTGATTTCGTAGGTGGTTTAATAGCATTATTTAAGCCTTTCGTGTTCGAGCTGGCATACTGTACTCAGGCCCAGCAGCTTTACCCACTTTCACTCTAATCAGGGTTCTTCTTACATCCGCTGTGGATACTGACAGTGGCCAGTCAAAGCAAACATAAAAGCTCATTTGGCAATGTGGCCTATAATGTTCTGGATTGCCACGTATCTTTGATGTTGTTGGTGTTGAGGTCTCCGTTTTGCCTCCTTGATGCCAGCTTTAGTAATACTTCAGCAACTTCAGTAATAGGAATCAGCCAGTCCCATACCTTCTTCTCATGCTGCGTTGTTGTCGAGTCAAGTTCAGACAATACTATAAATGACTTCACCGCTAAACCAGTGGGCACTAGACTTATTTTCAGAATAAACTGTTCTGTGTCCTCCATTTGACAGTAATAACTAATGACAGAAATATGATTCTAACACATAAGAATGTCAGTTATGGAGGACAGATAATGATCCAGGAGAGGTAATGATCTCTACATTTTGAGAACAGGAAGCAGGAAAGTTGGTGTACACAATGGATCCTTTAACTGCACTTACTGAGTGAAAAGAAAAAAACATTTTGAAAGAGAAAATACTGTGGAAAAATGTATCATGAAAGGAATGAGACAGTCTAAGAATCCAGACGTGAAACAGAGGGCAGTTCCACACATTATGTGTTATGGTGCCTTCAAATGGGCTGGTGTTCACTGCATCCATGAGAAGAGTCCATATGATCGAGGCAATGTTGTTGTATTTACTACATCATGAGTTGAAATGTTATGATAGCTTTGTGCTTGCAAGTTGTGACATGGATCAATGTCTTTAATGATGGAACCCTCTGATGTTGGTCTGCTCTGTCACGACTTCTTTTTTGTTCCACAGCTTGATATTGAAATACACAAAGATCAAATCATTGACTGTTTTTTAAAAGAGATCAAGGCAGCATCCATTTTTGTCTGTTGCCTAGTGACAGTTTTCCACAAATTAAACCACTTAATTTGCGAGCTTATATTGAAGTTGACTGTTCATGTCAAAAAGAAAAAATCTGATTTCCATTTGATGCAGTATTATTTTTGAGTAACTGCACAACACAAAGTGGTTTATTACACTTATATCATGGCCGTCTGTCATAGCTGCAAAGGTGCACATAATTTGTGTATGTTGATGCAGACAGAGTGTAGCATAAAGCAGTAAGAGCCACTATAATGGATAAGGGGTTTTAGATGATTTATAAGAGAAGAAAAAACTTCTGTTTGAGGGCTAGAAATATTTGAATGTGTCTTCAGCGCAGGATTCCTTAACAGAACTTGTTCAGATGTGTTGGTGTGCCCTCTGAGAACAGTGGAGCGTTTTCGGGATCTTCGGCCAGATGAGGTGGCAGATTTATTCAGCACCACGCAGAGAGTGGCCAACCTGGTGGAGAAGCACTTCAACGCCACATCGCTCACCATTGCAATCCAGGTAAAGCACAGACCTAGGGACTGTTCAAAGATACTGTAACAACAACTTCAGTTTATAGAGGAGAGTTGAATACACAGTGATAGAGGAGCCTCACCTGTGAAATGGTACTGAATGATATATATTATATTTTCGTGATATTTGACCCTACCTGATGGCATACGCAGAAGTCACTACATAGTAGTTAATCATATAACCCTGTTATTCAAAAAGGATAAGTAGCCATTTTCTCCTATATTTGAAGCCTTGCAAAACCAAAAATATGGTTATATACTTTATTAGGTACACCTAGCTAAAACTAACGCAGTCTAATATAACAGTCCTGCAATAAATCCTCCCATCATGAAGGTTATAATGTTCAGTTTTTCCTGAAACTGTATGAAACTGAGAGGTGTTGATTCACCTGTACGATCATTTTGGAGGATATACAGAGAGGTGTTTCTGTTATTTAGCCTGTCCTCACTGATATAAATGGGGTGGACACAATAATAGACACACTGAAATGTGAAGTCTACAATTTCTACAAATGTTTTCTCGTAAATGTTAAAATCATCTAAGACGGATAACCAAATTCATCAGAATTTCTATAAATAAGTGAAAAGAAAAAAATTACAATACAACTCAACTTTTTTGGAATTTTCTAGATTAGTGTGATCTTAACATCTCAAAGAATAGGTTTAGAGTTTGTATGTCTTAATACAATAGTCACATGTCATATGTACACTGAGTTACTGGTCGTTGTAACTCTACCTCCTATCCATACAAGCTATGAATTGATACCTTTGTAGAGTGACTACACTATTAGAAATGGAGGACCAAACTCACAGACTTACACAGTCCACATTCTGTGTAAGAATGTAATGAAAGTTCAGCTGAAGGTAATATGAGGCTTTAGCTATCTGAGTTTGATAAATCAAGTGGGTATGTGCCCAAGGTGCAGTCTTTTTAGAACAAAATTCCTGCTTTGTGTTTCCACAGACAGTGTTTCTTTGCTGAGCTGCAGAGGATGGATACATTTTGGTAGTTTCAAGGAGGTTTGTTGCAGGTACAAAAACACAGGCAATAAACCAAGACCACAAGGACAAAGATACCTGCTTGATTTCAAATTGCTGGGTCCTCGTGTTAGCTTCAGCTGAAATATGTTTTTGGACGGAACAAAACCGTGGATTTTGTCACCCATTTCTTACAGTGTAGCTGTTTGAACTTTTCCTTCAGTTTAAATATCATATTTCAATGAAGAGGTGGGACAAGATGATATACTGTGTGGGACAAAATATGTTTCAGTCGCACCTAAAGAAACTTCAAGGATTTGAAGGAGTTAAAACAGAATAGAGCAGTGTACTCGAACCAAGAAAATAGGCTGTTTGTATTTGAAACATGGTAAAATAGTCACATTGTATTGGTTGGCTTTTTTAACTTGTTTGAAGAAAATAAGGTTTTTAGAACTCAATAAAAGAACAAATGACTTGAAAAGAAGAACTTTTGGCAGAGCAGAATGAGGCCTGTTGTGTTTTCAGTATGGATCAGCTCTGCTGTCGTATGATGGAAGCTAAATACAGAGCTGACTCTGACACCCAGACAGGCTCTCGTCTTAGACTGAACGGCCTATTCTGCATAACTGGTGATATATATGCTAATATCAAAATAGCACCTAGCTCGCTCTGCGACCCTGTCAGAGAAAATTGTTTCACAGTTTAGGAAAGGAGAGAAGAAAAAAAAGCAGAGCAGTAAAGAGTAATCTTTAACTGGATATCATTTTCTTTGACTGGGGAGGTGATGAGAAGTGATGATAGGAGATTAGTTGTGACAGCTCCCGGGTTACAGCCAACACATTAAAGGAGAACTCTCTGCGGGAGAGGGCAACTGTTCTCTGCACCACTCTATGCCACTCCTGTGACAAATAATAATATCACAGAAATCAACCTCACTGGAGGATTGGTGGGGAAAAGAGATTTTTGGATGGTGACATAAACGCTCTATTTTTCCTTCATCAGTGCTGAAGAATAACAATGGAGTTCATCAGATTTATTTGTTTATTCACTTGCCACTCTGATGTGTGATGTGTATTAGAGCCATGCAAATTACACTTATCACTTTCTTCTGACAAATAACAAGGTATGATCTTAATAAATTGAATCACACCTAATATGACAGTCTGAGGAGAAAACTGGTGTTAACAGATTTCATTGTCAGCAGATGAAGACGTAGTTGTGCTCTGGAGCAGCCAGTCTCACAGAAAGAGAAAAGAGAAAGTATAACATAAAAGAAGTGTCAAGATCAGAACATGTACAGTTTCTACCTTTTTAGTTATAATTCACATCTAAATGTATAAGTGTATGTAAATGTATTATCAGGGGACAGCGTTATTTTCAGCCATGCTGATGTTGCATTTGCTTAAAATCTGTTTAAGCAAATGCAGGGTTGTTGTTTCAGATCATTTTCTCAAGGCATGCTGTCCTCACTTAAATTCAAATAGCAAGTCGGTCAATTCCCATCATATCATTACCTCTGTGATTCTTTATTTAGCGTTTCATTATAGCCAATCACACAATTCAGTGTTGTCATTCACTTATCTTTGCTGCCTGGATTACATGCACTGGCATCATTTTCACAGTCTGGAAAGTATGACATTCTTATACTGAACAGTGGTAAGGGCTGGGATGGATGGTTTATGTGTTTATGTCCCACATCTCAGGTGTTGTCAGGTTTACGCTACTAAAACACTTGGTTCAAGTTAGGGAAAGATGGTGGTTTTGGTTAAATATTGAAAATGTCCCATCTCTTGCTACAAGTTTGTGTTGACTTTTTCAATACTTGACCAAGACTACCATCATTACATTTCATTACACGTAGCCATTTGATCCAGTGTTATATGAAAACACTGATTAGCGCAGCTTTAACCAAGTGCTTTGAGTTGCCCATACCGAACCAGACAGACGTTAAATGTGATTTCATTACCAGGAGCAGATGTTGTAGGATAACAAATGAAATATGCTGTAAGTGAGCAGTTGGCAGATACATTCAATAAAAATTTGTCTTGCTTTACAAACAAAACATACATATTAGCTGAATAGTGACTCAAACAAGGCTCATTCATGCTACCTGCTAAACAAGATGAATGGTGACTTCTTGGCTGTTGAGACTCACCATAACATCTGTTTGTGATTATGACTGTGTGATATCAGCCATATTGACATACAAGATAAGTGATCCCAGAGACTCACACAGAAAATTGTTGCCAGGTTATTGCCACATGGACCTAGTTGACTGTATCAATGGGCGATTGATTGATTGACTGACAATTTTTATCATGAACGCTACAAACAGGATCATCCTCTCTGTACACGAATATCAGAGATGGGAAACCCCAGTTTAGTGTGTATAAGAGGGCCAGTTTTTTTCATATTTATCATTTACCTGCATTTGTGTGGGCACAGCCTTAGTCACCAGCCATAGTGTTTTTTATCACTTGAAGCATGTAGTGCCTGAACAAATAGAGCTATAGAGCTAATCACTTAAAAAACCTTTTAGACTGCTGCTCATTGCCTGTCTTCAGTGAATATGAAGAATTTACCTGCACATTCACTACAAATACATGCATGTTTAACGTTTGGACATTTGGATGACTATAGTTATTATGTTGAAACACAGCGATAATTTTTTTTTCTTTGTTCTATAATTTCAGTATATGCTGTATCAGCTATAGTCAAACTTTCAAATAGTGTATGTAATCTATGTATCTAATCAAGTCTATATTATATACTGTATAAAAATATATTTTGTAATCTTGTCAGAAGAAATATGGAATAAAAATTGGTCTCTTCTTTTTTTTTTTTACTGGAAGAACAAAGTGAGGTGCTGTAGCTCATCTGAAATTAAAATCTCTGTCTGAATTATTAATGTAAATATTTCTGAATTCCCAACTCTTTTCTAATTACCTCTTTCTGTTCCCACCAGGACGGCCCTGAAGCCGGACAAACTGTGAAGGTGAGAACTTAATAATTCACTGCCTTTGAATATGTCATGAGGCGCAACAGTTATACACTATTAAATAATAATCACATTTGCGGTGCTAAACTCTTGGCATGGCTGAATAATTTAGATATCTTTTCTAAAAGGTTTAAATCATTTTTGGTTTGGTTGGAGGCTGTATGGAATGACTCAAGTGGCTGATTGGGGACCCACTGGGGTCCATATAGGTTAAAGTGAGAGGGACAGAATCATAACCAGTCACTGCAACTCAAAGCTCTACTCAACCCTTTATACATTACTACACTGTACTATTCTGCTGTTTTTGGTACAAGATCAACTATATTACATTGCATTTATTTTGAGGATACTTGAAGAGACTTACAGTAGATACAGTGCGACGTTCCTTACAATAGTAGCTTTAAAAGACATTAAAGGCCATTAAAAAATTCTCTTTCGATTTCTTACTATGGGCAAAGGGGTCTGACATGAACAAACATTTTTTCTGCCAAAGTTTATTTCACATGAGAGATTTCGGTCTGTGCTCATTTTGTATGAAGTGGGCTTAGTTGGAAAAAGGTTATGTCATGTAGGTCTGTGCAGAAACTTTGGAACAAAACTTGCCTAAGGAAGTCCCATTTGCTCATTCTGCATTTCCACTGCATCTAACAAACAGTTAAAGAGGCTGTGTGTAACATTCAGAAAATGCTTGTTAACAATGACACCTGTGGCCGCTAAGTCAACTGCAGTCAGCATCCTGTTGCTCGCGCGTGTGTTCGCACTCCGTAGGCACGAGCCAGCATCGGCCAAAACAGTGACGTGACACACACGAGACTGAACATGATTGACAGCCATCACATTGACAGCTTGCTTTTCAACTTGCTAGCCAGCTTTATCAATCGCTGTTTGTCTAGCTTTTGCCGAGAGGCTCAGCAACATCAGCAGAGCTACATTAGCTGGATGAAAACGCTAATGATGAGTGATCTAGACAGAATATTATAAATAAGATGTGTTGCCTGTGTCGAGTTGTGAGTCTGTGTTGTGGTGTGTGCCGGTCATTTGTTGACGTTAGCTTAGCAGACTCCACTTACTACAGCGGTATGATCCCAAAATAAACATATTTTCCTGTGATTTAATTGCAATAAACAGATCAAAAGGATGCCGAAATAACTACATCATGATGGAGTTCAGATCGATCAGGGCTATGCTAAAATTGTAGCTGCTCCATCAACATTCAAAATAATGTCATCTAAGTTCTGTATAAATATGAAGTAGTATCATAGAGATAATTTTTTAAGTGATGTTACAATCTGTTCACAAATTGGCAACAAAAAATGATTAAAAAAACGCTTAATGTAAATTGTTACATACAACCCCTTTAAGATTAGGCAAATTATAATTGTGGATTATAACCATAGATTATCATATGGGTAAAGTGGGCATGTGCAAGTAATTGCAGAGGAGCTTCGTGATGCAAAATATTTCTCTGTCATGCAGATTCAACTCCAGACCTATTTCATGTCAATCAGTGATCTTTAGATTTTTTTAGTAAGCAAGGTTAAAACAGTGGAACGTTTTCTGGATTTTGAGCCAATTTAGAGCCATACTCTAAACTTCTCTAAACTTAGTAGGTGTAAACCGTATAGAGGCCAGCTGTCCAGAGGTGGGATACTATTTTGATTTGACTCCATTAGAGCTCTTTGGCAAAACTAGTGCAAATTAAGGGAGGCCTTAGAGAGCATATCTGCAGAAGAAAATGAGAGAAGAGGCATCCGAACTGAAGCCAGCACACTCAGTGCAAAATAGATAAACTGGAAACTATACTTGAGCAGTGCAACTGCTAAGGTCACTGCATGGTTTTGTTTCGGCACAAAGAGTCTTTGAAAAGAAGGCATTAGCTGTATCAGGTGTGAGCCAGGTTTACAAACATAATCTCCAGCACACCAGAAAGCACAAAAGTGCAGTAAATGACATCTTATTTGATGGGAGTAGCTAATTCCAAATTTAATGTGGTTATTGATAAGTTAGTGAGCTGCCTTGGCCACAGACTTGATGCAAACAAGCACCTCTGCGATCTGTTTGGGGTTCTGTTCATGTCAGAGACAGAGCCAGACAGTGATGTAATTGACAGAGCAAACACACATTCGTCTCTCTATCCCTTTGATTTGGACAGAAGTCTTGCTGATGAACTGATGCACTTCAGATCTTTCATTAGACCTGATGGGCAGAACAAGCCTCCATCGAATCTACTAAAAACAGTGCTGGATTGTGGATTACAGACAACATTTCCTAACATGTACATTGTGTTAAGACTATCTGACACTTCCTGCAAGCAACTGCAACAAATGTCAAGGACTGAAAATAAACTAAGGACAAGGACAACACAGAGATGCCTAAATATGCTGTCACGCATGACCGTTAGAATGTTGTTAATGTCCATCCATCCATCCATTTTCTTCCACTTATCTGGGGCCAGGTCGCCGTGGCAGGCTAAGCAAGGTAGTCCAGACGTCCTCTCCCCAACAAGCTCCTCCTGGGGGATCGCAAGGCGATCCCGGACCAGATTAGATATATAATCCCACCAGGGTGTTCTGAATATACCCCAGGGGCTCCTACCAGTTGGACATGCCCAGAAGACCTCCATGGGAAGGCGCCCAGGAGGCATCCTGATGACTGGCTGGTGATCTGGCTGACCCTGACTGGCTCCTTTCAATGCAAAGGAGCAGTGGCTCTACTCCAACCTCCCTCCGGATGTCTGACCTAAAGCTGAGCCCAGACACCCTTGGGGAGGAAACCAATTTCACCCGCTAATATCCGCAATCTCATTCTTTGGTCCCTACCCAAAGCTCATGACCATAGGTGAGGGTTTGAACGTGGATCGACTTGTAAATCGAAAGCTTTGCCTTCTGGCTCAGCTTTCTCTTCACCATAACGGTTTGGTAAAATTTCTGCTGCCGCAACAATCCACTTGTCCATCTCCCACTCCATTTTGCCCTCACTCATGAATAATAACTCCTTTGCTTGGGGCAGTAACTCACTCAACCCAGAGGGAGCAATCCACTGTTTTCCGGCAAAGAACCATGGCCTCAGACTTGGAGGTGGTGACTCTCATCCCAACCACTTCACACTCGGTTGCAAACTGCCCCAGTGCATGCTGAAGTTCACGGTCTGATGAAGCCAACAGAAGCACATCATCTCCAAACAGCAGAGACACAATTCTGAGGTCCCCAAACCAGACACTCTCCTCCCCCCAGCCCCAACACTCACCAAAACCGTATTTGACTTTGTGCCGAGAATATGAACACAGTTCTCAATTTGGTTATATAAGGACCGGATGGCTCATAGCAACAGCCCCAATACCCCTGATCGTTTCCGTCAACAGAGCTAACTAGCATAATTAGTGTATTTAACAATTCCAGTTTTCTTGAAGCCATAGTTGTCCAAAAAAGTTGTTGTGTTAGCTTCTGCTGCGCTGAAAAGTGAGTTAGCTAGCCGATGACCGGAAGTGCCTGACNGGAAGTCTCGCACAAAAACCCGGAAACTGCGTCCATATTTGCGTTCCAAAATAAGGTGGCTAGGGGAAGTCATTTCTGTAGCTCTGAGTCTAAATTCAGTCCAATAAAGGCATACTGTGTTCATTGTGTGATTAGACATCACTCATTCACATCCCACATTCAGAACTGCATGTTGTACACTGATCATTTTCAAATTCTCATTAAGTTTGGATGAATATTCATAATGGATAAAATGCCATTTTTTGAAGGGCGGTTGCCTTCAAGTTCAAGTTCAGGTTTATTTGTCACATATAATCATACTGGGTATAATCATTGTGAAATGTATATCTGTCACCTCCTTCAATTGTGCAATAAAAAATAAGTGTAAAATAGAATAAGAATAAAGAATAAAATAAGTAATAAATAATAATGTTAACTATAGTAGTAACTTTGAATAATAAGTAAGTAAAACAGTCTGAGGGCAATTCTTAGGCAGTGTCCTCATTTAGGATCCTAGTGGCCTGAGGGTAGAAACTCTTCCTGAGCCTCTCAGTGCTGGCCTGGTGTATTCAGTATCTTCTTCTTGACCGCAGCAGGGAGAAAAGGCCGTTATCTCGGTGAGATCCTTAACAATTCTCCTAGCCTTAGTCTTACACTGCCTGGTGTAAATGTCCTTTAGGCAGGGTGAATGCTGCCCTGAGGAGCTCCAGTGTTAAGGATGAGGGTGGATGAGGTGTGTTCACCAACCCTCACCACCTGGGGTCTGCCTGTCAGGAAATCAAGGACCCACTTGCACAGTGAGGTGTTTAATCCCAGGTCCTTGAGTTTTGTGATGAGCCTGGCGGGAACTATGGTGTTAAATGCTGAACTGTAGTCAGTGAACAGCAATCTGACATAGCTCCCTCTCTTGTCCAGATGGGCTAGGGTGGTGTGGAGGATGTGTGCTATGTCGTCTTCCGTTGATCGGTTGGGATGGTCGGCAAACTGTAGTGGGTCCAGTGCTGGGTAGTGAGGAGCAGATGTAATCCTTGACCAGCTGTTCAAAGCACTTCATTACTCTAGAGGTGAGTGTCACAGGGTGGTAGTCATTCAGGCAGGCTGGTCTTGTTTTCTTGGGCACAGGAATGATAGTCCATCCATCCATCCATCCATCCATTTTCTTCCGCTTATCTGGGGCCGGGTCACGGAGGCAGCAGGCCAAGTAAAGTAGTCCAGATGTCCCTCTCCCAAGCAACGCTTTCCAGCTCCTCCGGGGGGATCCCGAGGTGTTTCCAGGCCAGATGAGATACGTAGTCTCTCCAGCGTATTCTGGGTCTACCCTGGGGTCTGGGCGATGCCCGAACCACCTCAACTGGCTCCTTTCAACGCCGAAGGAGCAGTGGCTCCAAGCTCCATTCCTCCTCTTCTTCCCTCCGGATGTTATGATATTGGACTTCTATATCATTGTGAACACTAGCGCTACTTGGTCAGCATCAGCATCAGCACTTGACAAAGGGGGGGGGGGNGGGGGGGTTGCTTGTAATGAGTTCTTAGACCTTGCCACATACTTCTGGAATTGCCCTCCTGGAATTGAAGTTCCACTTTCTCCCTGCAGTCCTGTTCTGCTCTTCTTACACTATAGTCTGCTGCTTTATAATTGTCCATGTTTCCAGACTGCAGCCCTAGGTTGTAGGCTGCAGTGGGTGTGCTTATGGCATCCCGGATGGTTCTGGTAATCCATGGTTTCTGGTTGTGGAATTATTTAACTGTAGTTTTGGGAACAGTTGCTTCTGTTGTTTTACAAATTAATCCACCACAGACTCAGAGAATCCATTGATGTCATCGGTGACGTCAATGGTGGTGTCCTGGAACGTGCTACAGACTGCGTCATGTAGTGCAGACTGTAGGGTGGCCTCTGATTGGGCTGACCTGGGGGGCATGTGTCGTAGTTTGTTTACATAGTTTGCGAGATGGCCATATGGTCGCTCTTCCCGAATGCAGGCACAGATTTCGCTCTGCAGCCGTTTTTGAATGGCGTGGACAGAGTATTTATTCCCCTTGTGGCACAGTCAATATGTTGATGGAAGTCAGGTATAACTTTCTTGAGGTTAGCCTGATTGAAGTCTCCAGCAACAATGAGCGCAGCATCAGGATGACTGGTCTGTGAGCAGTTCCTCTATACTCGCCTGTGGTTATATATAGACCTTACTCATCATAAAGCACACTCCTCCCCCTTTTTTTCAGAGTCTTCTGTTCTGTCAGATCAGTATACAGAGACAGAGTCACCTGGTTGAATGGTGATGTCCAGTATTCTAGGATTTAGCTAGCTTTCGGTGAAACAAAGGGTATTACAGTTCCTGAAATCCCATTGGAAACTGATGCGGGCACGGAGGTTGTCCACAAAGCTGTGTTGACCATTTCCCTCTCCTGATGAGTGTCTCGTAGTCATATGTATATCATTACTGTAGGGCCTCAGCCCACTCAAAATGGTGGCTGACACCACATGCTCCTTTGTTCTGTTGGCAAAGGAGAGCCATTGAATTCAGTTTCCCAGGATCCTTCATGTTTTCACACCTGTGTGTGAAACCCCGCCCATGGACCCAGCTTTCAGCTACCATTGGTCAAGGTGGCACATGACCCATGACGTCATCAGGTCAACAAAAACCCAGCTCCCCTATTGTCTTACCTCTCTTACTCTCTTCACTTGAACTCTCAGCTGAGGGTGCAGCTCAGCTGCTCACTCTCACCTCTGACCTCTTCTCCTCTAATGGCTCTCTGACCACTGTGTAGCCTGCTCAGGCAGATGCACCGGACTATTTTCTTAAGGCAGCGACGCAAGGGCGTTCCTAAGGTTCCTGGTTAGCGAAGCACACACTGCTAACCAAGAATAAACAAGTTTAGTTTGTGCCAGCAGCTATGACACAAAGTCTGCCAGCTAAATTTATAAGCAACATGAGCAACGAAGCAAGTTAGCGCCAAGCCGCTAACTCTGCAAGGACAACAAAGGAATGACCGGTTTCCTCCAACCTGAACCAGCGGAACACTGCACAGCAAAGACTGCATTCAACATCGGAACCACAACTCTTCTCAGCCTGGCTCATCAAACGGGATCGCCAGCTAACAAAGCAGCACACCAAAGGACCCCTTTTGGACTGGTAATGGAATGTTAAGTGGGCATAGCATAGTGTAACGGTACACGGCTAAACACAGGACGGCTTAACTTTTATCAATGTAAATGTATTGAGTTGATTTATTTTTATTTATTGAGCTGTATTGTTGTGATGTATTTCATTGTTAGGTTATTGGGTAACCATACCACTAAGTTGATGTTAGTTATGCTTCATGCACATACTAATAGAACGGGAGTCACATCCAGTAACTACCGTGCCTTGCATGTAAACTAACTATCCTCTTTTCTAACCTGGCACCGTTATCTTACACTGATCACACACACATCCACTTCGAATTGGCCTCAAACATTCAGATGGGTGATAAATTAAAGGAAAAACCTGAATAACTGAGGGGGAAAATATGACAAATGCATATGCTTCCATATAGGTGAGAAGCATTTTCTTGGCATGGTTTGGTACCACTTGTCCGCTTTGGGAGAAGGGTCAATACATACCAGTACAAAGTTATTTAGAGTGATCACCTTTATCCTATGATTGACACATTTCTATCCCAATGGAAGTGGTTTCTTCCAGGATGACAATGCCCCCATCCATAGGGCAAGAGGGGTCACTGAATGGTTTGATGAGTATGAAAATACTGTGAATCATATGCTATGGCCTTCACAGTCACCAGATCTCAACCCAATTGAGCACCTATGGGAGATTTTGGACCGACGTGTTAGACAACGCTCTCCACCACCATCATCAAAACACCAAATGAGGGAATATCTTTTGGAAGAATGGTGTTCATCCCTCCAGAAGAGACTTGTAGAATCAATGCCAAGACACATTGAAGCTGTTCTGGTGGTACGTGGTGGCCCAACACCTCACTAAGACACTTTATGTGGATTTTTCATTTCATTTGTCACCCGTCTGTAAATACTGGTCTTAGTTGCATAAGAGTGAATGCTTCCAACCTCCACTATTCAGAACTCCAAAATCCTTCAACTTTACTAACTATTGATATGGTAATTTGGATTATAGTTATTGGGTAAATTTTTAATCAGAGTTCCAAATTTGATATTTTAGTACATTTTATTAGAGTAAATTAATTAATTGGCTGTCATCTTTCCCTTTTCGAAGGGTGGTGCCCCGAGGTGGACTTAATGTAAATTTAAGTCCTATTATTTAATCTAATTATCATTATTTTTGATAATTACAATTTTTTTCTGATACATATACATATATACATATTTTTGTATCCTTTATGCCATTTATTCCCTACATTACGATCTAAATAACTGAATTAAGATCACACATTAGCATAAACTTTGAGGAGCCAATGGAGAAGCGACTGGATAGGTCTGCGCCTTCTAAAACTTGTGTACTTGAGCACCACTACTATCGGTGTGTATGTGAGTGTGTGAATGAGAGGCAACAATGTAAAGCGCTTTGTCCGGTAAAGTAGAATAGCACTATATAAATGCAGTCCATTTACCATTTACGTTTTTCTACAGTAGAGTAGACAAGCTAGCCTGCTGATGCTTCGGTTGAATGAGTTGAGTTGAATACTGAGTTAAAAACCACAGAAAGGGGGTTTTTGTTTCTGATTTAAAACAGAAAGTGTTCTAAAAAGCACTTACTACAAAAATTTTACCATTTTCTAAAGCCATTAAATCTCATATCTCTTTGGGAGCACAAGAAACTAACAATCACCACCAACAATGTGACAATCAGGCCCACTTAATGCAGTGCCTGGCATGCAGAGGTAGGGTTTGAACTTCTCTCTCTCTTTTCTCTCTTTTTTCATTCTTTAAAGAACTATATCTGTCTATTTTCATGTCAACAACCATGAATGCCTTTAAAGGGACTGTCCAAAAGTTTGCGCCCTTAACCCCATTTGCACAATTCCTTACGACAACAAAGACACACAGAAGACACGAGAGATCAGGGAGACATCGGAATGCAGCTAGACTGAGGTTAAGACGGCAGGCTTTTTGCCCCATCTTTGAGTGTAACCATTCAGAACATGTATAAACACTTCTGCTTTTATTCATGGTCGGACGACATATCATACGAACTCGTTTGTTTCAAGAATACCAAACCCTTACGGTTCAAACCCAAAGTATTGAAATTCTCTATCCAGACCACTGTAAGTCCCTCCACACAAATAAATAATATAGGTTTGTGAATATGCCCCAAAACTGCTCTTGCTATGTAATTGCTTGCTACATCAGCTCCAAAGTGCACTAACTCATCTTCCAGTTAGTACCAAAGACAAAAGTCCTACTGTCCAGCAGAATTTTTTCCAAGCCACCTACCTCCCTCTCCCTAAAAAATATCTTCACTGTGTGCCCTAAGAGAACTACGACATGACAGTAATGTTACATAACTTGCTAACACACAATAGAGTATGTGCCCTGTGTTTAGACTACATTTCAGTCCTATTTAGAACATGGGGTAGTGGTGCAATTCAGCCTCTTGTGGCCAAAATTAGTATTACAACAACAAACAAAAAGGAGCCTGAAAAACATTTCTTTTTTCACCTGCCTCTCACTTGCCTCTCAGGGCTTCCGTAGGGAACAATGTAGCTATTTTTAAAATATTTTTATTTTTCCATTTCCACAACAACCCCAATTTTTCATCTACAGATTGTTTGAAATGCAATGGCTCCCATTTGGCAATACAAACAAGGCCAAAGAGTAATGCATTTTTGCTAGAGCGCAGAGTTCATACCAGCAGGTAGGTTATATTTTAGCATTCCCAGAATATCAGCAGCTCTGAAATATTCTTGCAGACCCTTTTGTTGAGGGCCTTTACAGGAAAGCACATCAGGGGAGCAGTGAATCAAGGCAGTAATAGAGGAGCTGTTCTTTCCCACTGATCCTTAACTCACTGAAATAATCTACATATTTTATCAAGTAATTTTAACACAAAGCAACTCTTGATGTGGAGACCTGTCTGGTCTTTTTATGAAAACAGATTATCTTAGCACATAAGGCACACCTGCTACAGTAGTGGCCCACCCCCATCTATCAACTAGGTTATTGCAATCAGGTGCCTGCACGCCGGCAATAAAAATGGTCCTTTGATTGAATAAGAGTGAGGCAGGCTATAAGGGAGAGGCAAATGCACTCTTATAAACTCACTGCCTGGAGTCACACAGACACAAGACAAATGTCTATGTTTTAAATGATGAAATTGGATTTTATTTTTGTCTTATGGATAATGCAGGGTGATTATAGTGATTTATCATGTGGAGGGCTATGTATATATCCTGCTTGTTTACTAAGCAAGCCTGGCTGTTATATATGAGTTTTTATAGATAAAGATGATTAGATGTAAAATGCACAAAGTTGACAATATTGAATAAACCTACAGCAATGTATTTTCTTAGCAGTGAATATGGTAGGCTAAGTGAGAAACAGAGTAAGTGAGACATAGGAAGGACATGCTGGATTTTGATTTGGAAAAGTCTACATATATTCTGCATCTGACAGAGGGTTAGCATGACTGCCTTAGTGGTTGTTAAAACAGTTCATGGAACTGCTGTATCTATTGTCAGTCCATCAGTGTCATTAACAAAGAAGAAAACATATTTAATGTCCACACAAAAGAATAAACATGGACCAGAACAAAACCAGACTCAGGTTTCATGGTGAGAATACCAGAGAATATACCAACAAATCAGCAAATGATTCAGTGATGTGACAACTTGCCATCTTATCAAACTCCTGAAGCTGGGTAAAGAAATTGTTCAAGATTTTAGGAAATGTGCTTATTTTCTTTCTTTCTGAGAATGAAATGAGAAGATCGATATCACTCTCGTGCCTGTGTGTTAAGTACAGAGCTGGAGTCAGGATGTGGTTAGCTTATCTTAGAAACTGTAAGCAGACGGACACAGCTAGTCTGGCTGTGTGTGAAAAAACATCACTACAAACCCCTAAAGCTCACTAATTGACACTCTTTATCTCCATTGTTTGCTGCAGCTATTTCTTGGAGACAACAGTGTTTTAATAAAATAAATTTATTTAGAATATCTTTAATGTGAGAAGAGATTCATATATATATATATATATATATATATATATATGTGTGTATATATGTATATATATATATATATGTGTATATATGTATATATGTATGTATATATATATGTATATATATGTATATATGTATGTATGTATGTATGTATGTATGTATATATATATATATATATATATATATATATAGTATAAATATACATAAAATGTTAATTCATGCACACAGATTATTAATTTGAGGGAACAAATTAAGTACAGTCAGTCAGTGGCACGAGTTAATTTGTGTGCATAAATATGAATACACCTTTATGACTAAATAATTTAATCATGGATAAAAAAAATCAACAAACCAAGTCCAATATTTTGTAGACCCAGTCATCCACCCCAACCTATCTTTTAACCATGACCACAATCTCTCCTTAAACTTGACCAAGTAGTTTTAGTTGTCTAACCCTAACCAAACCTTAGAGGTGGCAGATCAGTAGAAGGTTCATATGAACCATTTTTGTAAACGGCACATGCCTTTTGAAAGGCATTGTTATTTAGGATGGAGGGCTTATTGGCAAAACTACAAACAATGACATTTTATCTGCCTGTTTAGGGATAGTAAGTCAGACAACATCTCACTAACCATTCCATTTCTTCAAAAACCCTAGTTGTTTCTTGGGTTTTGAGTGATTGATTGTGTTGGACAGTAGTTCCCAGTAAAAGCTACATTGTAATATATATTCATTTATTCATTCAGCATCTAAAAGCTCAACTTTAGTAAAAATATATTGTCATTCAGGCTCGCCACTGTTCAGTAAATATGAGGAGAATTCAACATCAAACTCATGTATATATCCACTACTCCATGTGTAATCTCTATTATATCTGAGTTATGAAACCAACCAGTCATTCTCTTCCTGCAGTGGAGAACGATCTATTTGGCAGTTGCTCATCCTGATTAATTTCCCAATAGAATTAAAAGGAAAATTACCAAAAAGACCAGTGAAACTTGAATCTGTCTAAACAAGATGGAGGACATTCTCATGTGATTTACTGAAGAAATTCACTTTGCTTTCAGGTGATGTGGGCCTGTGAGAGTGGGAAGAATCTCTCACTTCTTATAGCTAATTAGGACTCTCTGCTTTGATCTAAGGTCTGCAGACCTTCTTTTCCCCACTCCATTAATGGGGACAGCATCTGTTTATGACAAAGTATATTTGTCTGCTTTTCAGATGAGACTCCACCTACAGTAAGCCCCTTAAATTGATATGGTAGCTCCTTTTTTGTTTCTGCAGTTACAGATTAATTAAGAGACATTTGGATTGATTATTTGGAAAAAAAACATCTGTGCACCACAGCTTTATGCAGCTATCTTGTGCATACATTAAGCAAATACACAGACTTCGTAAGACACCTCTATCTATCTGTGCAGTTGATGGGAGGTGAACAGGCAGCTTTGCGTGAAGGACGTTCTGTTTGAGTGCGCATAATCTTCAAGCAGTGGATGATTGACTAATTATCGACGGGACATGCAGCCTGGGGAGGTGCTCACCCAGAGCTCGACTGAAGGACGCCACAAAGGAACTAACAGTGAACCATGACCTCAACATCTGCAGAGTGTGTAATCAGGCAACACCAATAAGAGAGTAAAGAGACTGTGACTCAGTGTCAAGGACACAAAGCGTCTGAGGAAAGCAGCAAAGTATTGCTGCTCCAGTACAGAGAGGAGAGTTACGTTGAAGTGACTGTTTTTGTTCTTTTTGTAAGTGGTATGTTCTTGTTTCCTCACTGCCAGCACAGCAGGCACCAAGTGACAAAATCTTTGGTCCATGAAAGCTAACAGATTTCAGTGAACTTTCTGTAGCACATTCATCATCATCCAGCATCACCAGACCAACATGTCCAAAATCTAGTGGTATTTGTTAATGATAAGAAAAATATTGAATATTACCAGACTTATCCTTTATGTCGCAGTGTGTGGAGCTCGCCCTATGATACTGGTCAAAACTACAAGGTGTAAAATGGCATAATATTCCTTTAAGGGGGGGAGACATGAATAGACCCCATGCAATGTGTATGTGGACATTTAACTGTCTGGAACCTGCCACAAACACACACACAGTGCTGCGTCAGGCCACTCTAATTTCCCATAACACCCATACCACCCTCCCTCTCCTGGTACACAGACACTCACACACGTATTATCAACACACACACACACACACACACACACACACAGTGTCCAGCGGCCACTGCCTCATTCACTCAGCACTCATTTAGAAGTCCTCCGTGATAAATAGCTCTCCCGTCATGATGTGTTATTCTTTTTCTGCTTCAGAAGTTTTCCTTAAGGTAGGCAAATTTAATAATGCAGACATTATGTAAATGACCTCATTAAATAGAAAATGCATACTAAAAAAGTCAATGCCTCCAAACATGCTATCTTGTTTGTTGCATTTATGAACATTCATTCAGCCTGCCTCCCCAGTTTATCACAGTGTAGTAATGAAAAATGAATAAAAGCCCCGCAATTAGTTTATTATACCCTTGATGATACATACACACAAACAGACACACACCTCAGGACAAGGCCATGGATTACATAGGGGGAATCACAGACGGTTCAGTGCTGTGTGTTGTGCTATCGCTAACGGACAGAAAATGTAAATATACTGGATCACAGTTCAGAGTAGTACCAACATCACTGTTACCCTTCACAACAAACTGTTCCACTTAAAGGTTCAATTAACCACTTAAACCCTTGAATAAAACAAGGAACAATGACTAAAACATCACCAAAAAAGAGCAACTCCACCACCATCTGGTCTCCATGGATAGGTAGATGTAAGGAGCAGAGATCTATTCTGAGTAACACCATTTTAGCCATTTTAGAGCAAATGAAAATAGGGGGAAGGAAAAATTCATGTTTTCATTTTCACCTAAAAAATCATCGAAATTGAAGGAAGGTATCATCATGACTCAGATCCCAGTGACAAAGAAGCTCCTTCATTGTTTTAGCTCTTCTAAATGTGATAACATAACAAAGCCCAACAATTCTACTGCATCCAGAGTAGACATAGACCCCAACCTAATTCCAAAACCTAAAGACATCTGGCCAAAATTACATTTAACACAATGTCACATAAGAGCATACATATTTTATTCACGATAATCCCATACAACTGTCAAACAATAAAGTGGGACACAAATAAGAAAAACCTGATTTTTTAAAACAGTTACATTCCCCATAAAACATTTTTTGAATGTGGGTTTTGAATGGCTAATATGAATGCTGCATTTCTAAAGTTTATTAGGGTGGATAGTACAAAAGTGCAAAAAGTCCAGAACAGACTCTTGGGACAGTCAAGATTATACAGTGACAATCTAGTATGATGGCTGTTAGAAACAGGATAAATAAAACAAAAAAATAAAGTGAAAATTAGCTTTCCTTAGTGTCAAATCTGAAGACAATAGTTTACAGGTCACTGCTTACATGTGACAGTATATCAAGTGTTTGTTATGATTAAGATTAATAATTTCTCTATTGTTCTGAGATTACCCATGAACCCATTCTTTCAAAGTTGAAAGGGTGATGACAATTTAAAAAGGAGAAAATTATGTTAACACCTGACAAAATCATTTGATGTCAAATGAAACAAAACAAAAACTTTAAAACCCTGAAGTAGAAGGCTATAATTTGTGAAACTGTTGAGCTGAACAAACATCAGAGTGATGTTTTAGTTGTTCTTGAATGTCATGGCTAAACAATAAATAAATAAAATGTTTCTCTGGCTCTAGAGCACAGAGACCATAAATGTGCCTCTCAACTTTAATGATAATCTGTCCATTAAATTAACAATAAATAAATTAATAGAGTTTCTTGTGTACAAGGACAAATGTTGGCCTGTTGGTAGTGCATAAAAGAGTACGTAAAGAGTCTCAGCTCAGTTCCTCAGACCAGGTACTTTTTAGCTTTCCTCATCTCTCAGCTGCTCCAAGTACCTGGCTGAAAACTAAACGTGACTGTACATTTGCTCCACAACTCTGGACCAGCCTGACTCAAAATCTCAGAGAAGTCAGACCAGAAGATATATTTTTTAATCCCACTTTAAAATGAATGATTCATTTTCTAAAATAATAATTTTACATTTTTACATATATCTTGTTTTCTTGTCTTTCTTTGTAAATCACCATGTAAATGTGTATGTATAGGAATAAAGCTTGATTACCTACTTGTCACTTACTATATAACCACGCATGTTAAGCCTTTATTTTATGTACTGAAGCGTTAGAAGACTGAACAAATATCTATCAAGGAAAACAGTTTGTTGTTTCTGCTTTAGTGAGTGTTTGCTGTTTGTTTTTGCTTAGTGTGTGTTTTGTCAGATAAAGCAGTTTCTTAGGGACATTACCATATCATCCATGCAGGGAAGGAAATCAAAGTTAACCATACAGACGGCCAAGTTTGTGACAGCAGGGGGGTTGACACCAGAAGGGCCGGAAAAAGTCAATTAAATCCTTAAAAGCATAAAAATAAGGAGTCTCTGCGGTGTGCAGGTAGCATGCTTGTTGAAATGCACGGCCACTCTCCCGTGATTTGTGGCACGGCAGCAACGCTCCGCTCTGGCTTCTCCAGTGTACTGTGAAGCAATGAAGACTCCCTACGGAAACTGTCTCTGTCACATCAGTCTGTCAGACAACTCCCAGGTGAAAAAGTACCTGTTTCTCTAGACAGAGTGCCACATCTAAACCATTGCCTTATCTTGTTTGTTTCCTTACAGCATGTCCACGTCCATGTGCTGCCCAGGAAGGTGGGGGACTTTGAGCGGAATGACAGTGTCTACGATGAGGTAAGAGGGCAGATTTTTGACCATCCTAACTGCTTTGTGCCCGCAAATTTATGCAAATGACAACCTGTATCAGACCTACACTGCCCTTGGCTGGACTACTATTTCACTCATTGTCACACCATGAGTAGGATGGAAGAGATGAACAGAATAACATTTGTCTATAAAATTCTCAGTAATCTACATCAGTGCATAATTACAAGTACTAAGTCAAAGCACACACGTATGTCTGCCATATTATGTCTTCTTTTATCACGATGGTAACTGAATGAAATACCAATATACTTTCAAGAAAGGCTGTGTAACTTATAGAAATACACATTCTTCCTGTTAAATGAAAAGCTGTATTCATAGGGAATAAAATGCATTCTTGATGAGTTAAGTACTTACTTGGCTTATGGTGGCTATTGTTAGTTCATGTCAGCAACTTTTACATAGATATAGCTGTGTTACTGATATTACTGAGTCAGTTTGCAGACTTTATGGCTCTTCTCTATTTCTACTACAACTTCTAGGTTTTAGCCTGTCACACATAAATACTTCAGTTTTTTCCCAGAAAGGTAAAGCAAGACAATTCATTGAACCTTACATGGAGATATGTTTGCTGTTTCCTGCTTGTGGTTCAATTCCACCCTGGGTGTTTTATAAGATCTGCATACCCGAGAGCTTTCATAAATTATCTGTAAAATGTACCTACATTAAAAGTTTTAATACTTGTTGAACTGAGCATGGCCTAGTTGAACATTAAGCTCTACACTCCATTCCTGTAAATGAAATGGGCACATTGGTAAGCTGTTTGATGGACATTTAAAAGTTGATGGGGATTTTTTGCTTATTTTCCTGGCTAATGGCACTCTAGGCCATCACCTAGTTTAACTTCACCCCTATTAAGCAATAAATAAATAAATAAAAATCGCAGTGGGATGGTGGATCCATTTATCTTCTAGTACTGCATAACTTACATTGTTCTCCAAGAGTGAGATGCCTGTGTGTTACTGTAGGAATTTCACTGCTAATGAACTGATTCACCTGTGGCTCCTAATAACTTTAATTAAACATCTGAGAGATGAGTTTGAACAAATATCAGTGCTCTACAGCCCCCAGGAGCCAGAATCTCCAAACCAATGAACCACAACACTTCAATAAGAAAATAATGAACATGCCTTTCAGGCTGTTTTAAATTTCACTGTGACATTTTGAATTTGTAACAAGAGAGTCTGTAGCAAATGAATATCAATGACTGGTGAGCTTGATATGAATATTCTAATAACCACGCCTAATAAAAAGAACTTCACTATACTTCCCCATCAAGCCTTGGGGGGGAATGAAATGTGCAGTTCCACAGCAGAGTCCCAGCAGCAAAATATAAATAGGTTTGTTTTTAATTTGCATGTGATCATAAGGGTTATTGTGAGAGCAATGGCACCACCACCATTTATATTTTCCATGTCACACCCAGCAAATGAGAACATTCTTCTTTGAGGTGTTTTTCTTTGCTGTGAATAATCGCCCAGTGGTGGTTCCCCTCATACCTTACCACTGCTAAGTGTTTTATAGCCCAGATTTAACACATTTATCTGTTCATAAAGACTATTTAAGAGGCAGTAGAGCAGGTGAAGCCCTTTTCTCTCTACATTGTGAAAACGGGAGAAAACACTCCCCAGCTGCTTGCAGTTTAGGTGGTTTTTAATGTTCACAGCTCAGTGCATTACTGTTAAAGCTGCTCTTATTGACATCAATGTGTCATTACTGACGGTAGCTTAACAGTGATCAGAAAAACATCAAAGTAAAGTGAATGTATAAGACAAACTCAGAGCAGCAGTGGTTTGAATGATTTGACTCTGCTGTTGTATAATAATGCTATGTATATGAGTTCATCAAGACAAGTAATGGATATGTGGAAATATGGAGGAATTGTTGAGTTTGCATGAACAGCAAACAGCATCAATAGCAAATTAGAATTCATGATAATAATATAGCCAGTGGTTGCTATATCACCACTGTTAGGGCCCACTGTCCACAAAAATGCAAACTGGACCATTGTGTTTTTAAGTAGATTTCAGGAAGTCAAAATAAGTGGAAATAACAAAAACAAGATGGCCGCAACAAAAACCTGCTTACTCTTGTAGCTCTACAAATAATACTAGTAGTGTGATTTATGTACACATGACTTGTCTTAAACAAGTTTAGTGTAATTTCTATTTACTTGGCACAATGACTGGATAATACTGATCAGCCTAACAATGGCACTGGATGAACAAAATCAGATCTCCCTACAAACTTTATGGGATGGAACAGATCAAGACAGATATGTTGCCGTTGTTTTGATACAGTTGAACGGAGACTCTGTGAACTTAATCTTAAATACTGTCTCCGATATGTGTCATGGTCGGTGGCAAACTCCAACTGTTCATCTGTCACAAAGCCGCTAAAACTGCCTTCATGTCTCCCATAAATTCTCCATCACAAGTTTTTGATTTCCACTATTGATTCTATCTCATGTAAAAATTAAATGATTATTTTAGGTGATTTCAACAAAAATTGGTTCGTTAAGTATTCTATTAAAGATAAAAATAATTTTGAAAATCTAAACTTAACACAACTAATTAAGGAACCAACTCAAATCACCCCAACATGTCAGTCTTTTTTTGACTGGATACTTGTCACTCACCAACAGATACGTTAAAGCTGGTGTTTTGTCAGACGGCTTCAATGACCACTCTATTTACTGTGTATGGAAGATTAAAATTCCGAAATCGCCACCAGAATTTATTAAAAATTAGAGAACATAAGAAAATGAAAGTAGATCTATTTATTAATGATCTAATCTCTATTAATTGGAATAGGTACCAATTAATACCCAATGTTCAGGATGCCTGGGATTTTTTACATTCTGAGGTCATTCAAGTAGTAGACAGACATGCTCCCTGGAAATCTTAAAGGTCAAAGATGCCTTTATATTAAATTAGTCTCTCATATTCTAATATACCCACTTGTTGACTTGTTTAACACGTTCTTATCGACCTGTGAGTTACCAGCTATCTGGAAATATTCACGCATTCCTCCACTTTAAAAAGATGGTGACATTCTTGATCCAAATAATTACAGACCTATATCGATAATCTGTTCTGTTGCTAAAGTATTTGAAAAACTAATCTTTAATCAGTTATCACTGTATCTTAAGACTAATAATATCCTATCGCCATTTTAATCGAGGTTTAGACCTAATCATTCAACAACTACTACTCTCTTAAAACTTACTAATGATGTGTTTTCAGCATCCGATACTGGTAATCTTACAGGGGCTATTTTTATTGAGATGAAGAAGGCTTTTGATTTCACTGATCACTACCTACTCCTAGATAAGCTTTATGCAATTGGTCTATCTCAAAATGCATCATTATGGTTTAACTCTTATTTACAAGATTTCAAAAATTGCACAACAATTATATGGAAGCAGTCGTTGCCAATGAAATTCTTAAGTCACAGGCTCCCTCTAACAATGCACAAAAATATGTATCACACAAAAGTGTGAAAGTGATAAAACTGAAGTATAAACAGTAGTCATAAATATTTAAAAATATATGTAACCGGAGATGTAAACAGTTAGTAACCAGCAAGCGACAAGTATTAAAGTGACAAGTATTAACAAGGTCCAAGTAAAGTGAAGTGACAGTAATGAGCTTGTGAGCTCAAGAGTTCAGCAGTCTTATGGCCTGAGGGATGAAGCTGTCCCCGAGCCTGGTGGTGCGGGACCAGATGCTGCGGTACCGTCTGCCGGATGGCAGCAGGCAGAAGAGTTTGTGGCTGGGGTGACTGTGGTCTTTAATGATCCTGTTGGCCTTCTTCCTACACCACTGGGTTTAGAGGTCCTTCATGGATGGCAGCTCCGTCCTGGTGATGTGCTGAGCAGTTTTCACCACCCTCTGCAGAGCCTTACGGTTGAGGGTGGTGCAGCTGCCATACCAGGTGGTTATGCAGCTGCCATACCAGGTGGTGATGCAGCCAGTCAGGATACTTTCTATTATCTAGTATCCTGGAGTCCATGTTGAGCCTGTGGAGGAAGAAAAGCTGTTGTCTGGCTGTTTTTATGATGGTGTTGGTGTGGTGAGTCCAGGTCAGGTCAGGACCCCGAGGAACCCGAAGCTGCTGACTCTCTCCACCATAGTCCCATTGATGGAGAGGGGGGTGTGTCCTTCTCCCTGTCGCTTCCTGTAGTTCACAATCAGCTCCTTTGTTTTGCTGACGTTGAGATGGAGGTTGTTGTCCTGGCACCAAGATGTCAGGGCTCTGACCTCCTCTCTGTTTGTTTGTATGTTAGGACCCCCTCGAAAACGATATGGTTCATCTCAAGGGGTTTATCCTAATGAATAAACTTTACAGTGCAATGATACTTCATCAATACTTGTGTCACAATATTAAAAGTGCAATAATAGAGTAAAGTTCAGAAAACAGCTCCTTACAGTATGACTGGTAAAAAGCAATTTATTATTTCCGCCCCCACTGCCAGGCGAGGAAGTCCAGTGCTTTATTAGATGCAGATAGTGCATGACAGTGAAGCCACAGTCAACGGTCTGTTTATCGCTGTAAAGAGAAGGGATGGGACTCAGGAGTGTAGTTGTCTTGTAATTCTATTTAGATGAAGTGCAGCAGCACGGGAGGCCGGTGCTGCTCAGTCAATCCAGTGGGCAGACAGCAGCTCTGTGATAGAGAATAGAGTCAGCAGCTAAACACTGGTGTAGCTATCTGTCTCTGTGTTTGCTCCGTCTCCCTGTCTCTTCCTCCGTCTCCCTCTGTCTCTCTAGTGGTATCTCTGTCTCCCTCTGATGTACCAGATGGCATATTCAATTTTCTTTACAGTGTCACCTTGCCCAAAAAGAGCTGTCACAGTGCCTCATACTCACTTTGCGAGCCTTGTTTATATCTTCCTTTTTTCAGGATTTTTCATTCTTTGCCTTTGCTTTATTCATTTTAGTCCTTTGAAATTCTAAGCAATGGAGCCAATGTTAAGTACTCTATTTCAGTCTTTTTGTGTTCTTGCTGATTATACTTAGCTTGTCATTTTTCACAGCACCATAAGCCTACTTGAAATCCATGGCCACAGCACTCCACTCTCCACAGTATATCACAATTTATATAGTATGTACGAATACAGGGGAAAAAAGAGGCTAAAAGTCTAAAGCCTGTCACAGCTGTGGAACACTCCATAATTCACACAGATGATTTTTCTGTTCTTTAAGCCTAACCAATAGTGGAGCTAAAAATATCAGTCATGGGGTCATTATAATCAAAAGTGTCCATTCTCTGAGGAAAAGAGTCCCGCTACCCAATCCAAACTCAACAGGTTCCAATAAAAAATCAGGTTTTGCTTGTTTTGTTGCTTAAAACTCCGGGTTCACTCGAGTTTGGGTTTGGTTATTTTCCAATGCAATTGATTTGGAAAAAATTCTCTTTCTCCCCCTGACTGTGCCAAATGTTGTGTTGCGTCAGTAATGGATGAAATAATGCAAAATTGTACCCTCAGGACTTGGTGGGCTGGTGTGGCAGCAGTGATGAAAGGTCAGGGAATCACCTAAATAATTATTAATCATAATCTGGCTAACCATGAATGTTCATAGCAAATTTCATGTCAATCTGGCCAGTAGCTGTGAACATACTGTATCTTCTTTGTTGAAAGGATGGATGAGGCACGATTCTTTGTCTTTGACTTGGTAAGAAAATGCCTGTAAGTCTGTTGCTGGCAGGCATAAAGCAAGAGGGAATTCCTTTATTGCGTAATCATAT
Source organism: Oplegnathus fasciatus (assembly GCA_003416845.1). NCBI lineage: Eukaryota > Metazoa > Chordata > Actinopteri > Centrarchiformes > Oplegnathidae > Oplegnathus > Oplegnathus fasciatus. The sequence continues at coordinate 163,199 of NTHP01000427.1, read as the reverse complement.
GTGAGATCATTGTCGAATTTCAGCTGGACAGAAATTTATCACAGCAGTGGAAAGCAGCTTGTTTTTTATCTTCTGCAAAACACTGAGTTTCCACCTGGACTCTCACCCCAGGTACTGAGAAAGCTTAACTTTTGACAGAGCATTTCCTATAAAGTAGAACTCTCCCAGTGTTATAAGGATAGTTATTCCCCAGATGCAAATTCAAAAGATGCACTACAGGAACTGTATGAGGTGATCGGCAGTCACATGACAAAGACAATATGGCCCTGCTTCTCCTGCCTACTTACTCCCAGCTGATTAAAGGGGTCAACCCATCAGAAAAAAAACAGTAAAAGTGTGGACAGATCTAGCAACAGCAGCTCTGTGGGACTGTTTTGAGTGAACAGACAGGCACATGTTCAGAGATGCCGCCACCCAGGAGAACCACATCAATCTTCAGGAATAAACATCAACAATGACATCATATATCAAATGTGTTGATGATGTGATGATCACAAAGACAATAAAATCAATCCCTAACCAGAAAACCTGGATGAATAGAGAGGTGAGAGCCCCATCCAAAGCTCAAAAAGCTGCTTCAGAGGACGTAAGAAGGACCCTGCAGAGAGTGCTGGTCGTGTACTAAGAACATGTGCTTATCAGCTCGTTGATGTCGTTGCTGACATTTTTCGCTTATCATTGTCACAGCAGACAACCTGTTGTCTCCACCTGTTTCAAGACAGCCACCACTGTCCCTGTATCTAAAAAGTCTGCAGTGTCTCGTCTAAACGACTACCGCCCTGTGGCACTCATTCCCATTCTGATGAAGTGCTTTGAGAAACTGGTTCTTCAACACATCAAAGACAATATCCCAGCCAGCTTGGACCCTCACCAGTTTGCATTCAGAACCAACAGATCCACAGAAGATGCCATCTCCACTGTCCTCCAGTCAGTCTTCACACAGTAGACAGTTCGGATTGGTGATCACACCTCCTTCATTCTGGTGCTCAACACTGGAGCCCCTCAGGGCTGTGTGCTCAGCCCTCTCTTCTTCACACTGTACACCTATGACTGTTGTAAAGTTTGCAGACAACACTACTATCATCGGTCAGATTTCAAACAACGATGAGAATTCATATCAGGAGGAAATCAACAATCTTGCAGAGTGGTGTACAAAGAACAATCTACTGCTCAGTGTCAACAAAACCAAGGAGCTTATTGTTGATTTTAGAAAAAAGGAGACGAAGACACACCCCTGTCTACATCAGTGGAGCTGAGGTGGACATTGAACAGTTTCAGGTCCCGAGGAATCAGCATCACAGAGAACCTGTAATGAACATCACACACCCTGATAAAGAAAGCTCAGAAACAGCAGTATTTCTTACGGAAACATAAGAAGGCTAAGAAGAAGTGCAGCAATAATGTCAGTCTCCACTCTCGAGGCACAGGTTTGATTTAAGTTTATTATCAGAAAAGCAATAACAATTGAAACATGAATACCATGTTCAGTTCAGATTTATTTCTTCTCAATGTATATATTGTCATATCTCCCAACCCAAAATATCAGAAGTTATTTTAATGCACACAGGTAATTTAGCACTACTGCAAACAATTACATGATCCATGGGTAACAGATGAAAAGTGACTTCAAAAAGTCACTGTCTACTTTATCAACAGGAGATCGAGAAAACTGCACCCTGTTGGCTGACAAGTAATTTAAAGAGTAGTGCAAAAACAGCTAAATGTCCTCAGCACCACAAATGCAAACTAAACAAAAAACATCATTGTATAAAATCAAGAAGTGTTTATCGAAAAAAAAAAAATGCATGTTGTGAATGCTAAGAGTGTGTTATTTTCCTTAACTGCTTTGGTAAGTGTGGTTTATCTTGCTCATCATGACCATGTGCGAGCGATCAAAATACAGATAAATTGTGTTTTGTTCTTTTTCAGTGAGAAACCAGCAGCTTTCTGTGAATATTAATTTAGACCACTGATGAGGGCAACTACATGAGAGCATTACAGTTATTTAAAAATAATGTACACTCTCAGGGGCAAATTCTCAAAAGGTTTTGTGGCCGCTAAACCCTCACAAATAAGACAAAAAGAAAACGTGTAATTCTCAAAGCACCTGCAAAGGATAAAATGCACCCCTAACTGCGCTGCCAAGCAAATAGCATCTCGGTGCTCTGGTGCTATTTGCACATATTTAATTTGCATACATTTGGTGCAAAATTGGTCCCTTTCTATGTAAATGAGCCTCATTGCAAAAAAGTCCAATTCACAAACACCTGTGTTAATAACCATACGCAGTTAGAGTGAAAATATTCGCGTCCTCAGAGAGTTGGTGGTAACTGAAGTGCATTTATAAGGGGTGTCACGTCCAGACTTTCCAGTGATCGTGGCAGCAGTGATTGTAGCCAGGCGAAGGCATCGTCACGCCAGGTGTGCCTGTAAATAATATTTTGACATTATTATTATAACTATTAGGCCTATTACTGTCACGGCATCTGAAGGTAGCAATGCCTTGAACGGGTAGCAGTCCGTGGTGGTTTTCTAAACACACTCCAAAAGCAACTTATTGAAACTTTCAAAAAACATAACTCCTATTAAACTCAAAAGATATCGAAAAAACAACTAAAAGTTATAGGGAATAGTGATAAACTGGTCATAAAGTGGCATTGAACCACAGCCTCAGCCCGTCCGACACTGCTAGACTGATTCATCAGCAGCCATGGATACACACGGATAATTGCAATCAGATGCAAAACAAGGGCAAATTGCACTCAGCTGCAAAACTCTTTTGTGAATCGGACCTTGAGACGGGGCAGATAGCGGTTGCGAGTGATGCGCAATTCATGGTGCTATCAGCGGCCACAATCCATTCTTTGGGAATTTGTCCCTCAAAGTTAATTATTCCTCTTGGCTGTTCTCCACAGGATCTTATATGTAGCATTCATCATACAAAAAACAACCTCAAACCAGTTGGGTACTATGGTTGAACTATGACAAAGATAATATCCATGGGCGATTAATGTTAGAAAGTGCCAAAGCACACAATGCTCTTCCAATCATTCTTCATCATACCCCAACAATTTGAAAATGATGTATGCCCGCAATGAAATGACTCATCCAAGAGGTCACTTAGGATAGACGTCAAAACATGATTAGCAAGGTGAACGTCAAGACCATTGTGCCGCCAGACACAGTGTTACCAGGACAAAAAAAAGAAGAAAAAAATTCTAACCTACTGAGTTAAGGATGAGAAACAGTCTCTTCTAATATTTGCATGGATGAGTGACTGTTTGTAACACATTTCAACAAAAATGTTCTATGGCAACCAAAGTGTGTAGATCAAGTAGAAGTAGGGTGGTTTATACAAAGAAAAACAACTTTTCATAACTCACCACGTAAGTCAGTAAACCAATCAGAAGAAGAGTTGTCTACAAAAGAAAATGAAAAGTCAGGCTTAAAGTAATTTTATGCTGCAAACAAAGGAAATGAATGTCCTTGCCTTGGGGTTTTTAGTTGGTAACCAAAGGCCAAATCAGCAGTGAGCAAAATGACAAATATGGCCTTGGACTCCAAAGAGTTTTCAAAAGCAAAGAAGTTAAACACAGCTCTACCTGTCGGGCATTGTTGCACTGCCACAATGAATCACAGCACACACACTATGCCTAGAACTACCCTGCTGAATGCGTTGAGGTAATGTAATGACTGACAGTGGCCTTCACTTGTTGAGTCTGGCAGCAATGCTGTGTAAGTCATGTATTTAGGACATAATTATTTTTCTTTATACCATCTCTGAAGTCCCACCTGGGCTGAAGACAGTACACCTCAGAAAGGTCAATGGATTTGGAAGTGTTTCTAGCTTTTAATCAACTGCAGAAAGAAAGAAGCCAGTTGCCACTGGTCTAACAACTAGAGCTAAAAAGTGTGAACATCCCCTTTAAAGGGACTGTATGTAAGTTTTTACATGTATGTAAAAGTTTTCTAATCATTTTTTATTGCCAATGTGTGAATGGAACTTAAAAAATGAGACCTTCTGCGACTTCCTCAGTTGCCTCCATCAGCCTGTAGACTGCTTTTAATGTGAAGACCTCGGGACGTTTTTTCCGGGAAAATCCAACGGATGTGCCCAACTCACATATGGTGTCATTTTTCAACGTGCAGGGTAGTCTGATAGACTGATAGACCAATAGACTAGAGCTGTAGCGCAGTGTGCAACACTAGCTCACATTAGCTCTATGATACCACTTCATACAGGTACGATTTTAAAGTTACACAACTATGTGTCTAAACAATAACGCCGCTGCCGTATTGATGCCTAATTTAAATGACGTTATTTTGAGTGTTGATGGAGCAGCTGCAATGCATAGCCCTGATTGATCCGAACTCCATTCAGAAAACAAACATTTTAAAAGTTGTTTGCTTGTCGTCATGTGGACAGACCTGACAGAGCATGAATTCAGACTTTTTACAAATCAGCATCATGATGTAGTTATTTCGGCATCCTTTTGATCCATTTATTGCAATTAAATCACAGCAGAATCTGTTTATTTTGGGATCATACCGCTGTAGTAAGTGGAGTCCGCTAAGGTAGCGTCAACAAATGACCAGCACACACCACAACACAGACTCACAACTTGACACAGGCAACGCATCTTATTTATACTATTCTGTCTTGTTCACTCACTGTTAGCGTTTTCATCCAGCTAATGTAGCTCTGTTGACGTTGCTGACCCTCTCGGTGAAAGCTAGTTAAACAGTAATAAGCTGGCTAGCAAGCTATCAATATATTTTTTTAACAACTTTATTGAAAAGTAAGCTATCTACATGATGCCTGTCAATCACATTCAGTCTCGTGCTTGTCACGTCACATTTTGGCCGATGCTGACTCGCGCCTATGGAGTGCGAGTAACAGGATGCTGACTGCAGTTGACTTAAGGGCCACTGGTGTCATTGTTACACGCAGTTTCTGAAAGTTACATACAGAACCTTTAGACCTTTAAAGTTTAAACTCCATGAACTACCTACTGCCACCACATTGTATACCACGTTGTATACCACATTGTATTCTCCTTTTTGTTTGTTTAAAGTGAAGCTCATGAGAAAGGCTATAATGGTGCACCTGCTGTTAAAATGACAATTCAGTGCTGTGCATAGCTTCCCTTCTCACCGGTGCAACTGAATCCATCTAACCAATGAAACACTTATCAAGTGTCTGTTACTTGTAAAAATATTCAACATTAAACTTTTATTCAGAATGTCAGTCTTTTTGAATAAAGATGCCACTTAAGCTCATTGTTTCCTATTAAACTTGTTACTGCCTTTATAAGTGTGACATTTCAACTTATTTCAAAGCTGTGACTAGTGTTGACAGACACGATCTGGCCTCTAATGATCACACAGCTTTGTGTAGTGAGAGCCCTGCAAGCCCTCTTCACTTATTAGCTACTTGGATGTTATGGATTCAATCTGCTCTTGCTGTGGACAGAAGGTTATTTCAAACAGAAGAATTAATCAGTGGAGAATGGTCTGGAGAGTCCATGCCTCTTCCTCCTCTCTGCACTCCGCCTCCTCTGGGACCTCTGGGAACTCAATTACATTTGTGCCATGCTTGTGATAGTGGAACACAATGTCAGCTCATGATTATGTTATAATGATGTTGTTTTCTGCTGTTAGGTGTTCCAAGTGTGACTTTTTCTTTGTCTTTGTCAGTTTAGATTAGGTTTAGACACTTGTAGTAGGAACACTTCTGGCATTGCCCCTAAGCAAGGCACTACAGTTGTCACATGCAAATGTACATTTTTTTCAGCTGTTTTTTTCAGCTGGTTACTCCTTCAATTTACTCGTGTGTTATTTGTAACTATGCCAACTAACCTTTGGCTAAAAACATAAAAGTAAATGTAAAAAACTTTTATTACATAAAATAACGTAAAAGACAGACTCTATAACCTTTGATAGAAAAAATAACACAAGCTACAGCCTTTCTTGATCGGATACGACCAGTAGCTTATGGCGATACTGTTAGCAAAATGTGGAGATTTATTTTGTCCATTCATCCATCCCTTCTCTTCCGCTTATCCGGGGCCGGATTGTTCCAGACGTCCCTCTCCCCAGCAACATTTTCCAGCTCCTTTGGGGTGATCCCGAGGCCAGATGAGATATGTAATCCCTCCAGTGTGTTCTGGGTCTGCCCCAGGGTCTCCTACCAGTCCTCCAAAGGAAGGCACCCAGGAGGTGTCCTGACGAGATGCCCAAACCACCTCAACTAGCTCCTTTCGACGTGAAGGAGCAGCGGCTCTGCTCCGAGCTCCCTCCGGATGTCTGAGCTCCTCACCCTATCGCTAAGGCTGAGCCGAGCCACCCTACGGAAGAAACTCATTTCAGCCGCTTGTATCCGTGAACTCATTCTTTCGGTCACTATCCAAAGGTGAGGGTTGGAACGTAGATCGACTGGTAAATTGAAAGCTTTGCCTTCCGGCTCAGCTCTCTCTTCAACACAACGGTCTAGTACAACGTGTGCATTACCTCTGCCGCCGCACCAATCCGCCTGTCCATCTCACGTCCCATTTTGCCCTCACTCGTGAACAGGACCCAGAAATACTTGAACTCCTTCGCTTGAAGAAGTAACTCACTCCTAATCCAGAGGGAGCAATCCACTTTTTTCCAGCAGAGAACCAGGGCCTCAGACTTGGAGGTGCTGACTTTCATCCCACCGGCTTCACACTCAGCTGCAAACCGCCCCAGTGAGTGCTGATGAAGCCAACAGAACCACGTCATCTGCAAATAGCAGAGACACAATTCTGAGGTCCCCAAACCGGATACTCTCCTCCCCCTGGCTGCGCCCTGAGATTCTGTCCACGAGCATTCTGTCCTGACAACACAACTCCCAGGGTCACAGGGACACTCAAACCCCTCCACCACGTTAAGGTGGCGATTCTCGGAGGGGGATTTATTTTGTAACTAACATTACTGAGTCAGTTTGTAGGATAAGGTGGGACGTGATGCTACAATACCAGTGTTCAACTCAAACATTTACACACCCATCCACCACACACTATGGCCTTACTGCACTGGCACTGAGCATAAATTGCTAATGTAGCGTTGTCTAACATGCACAATTTGTAGGATAGCAGGCTTGGATAGAAATGAAAAGAACATCCTCCTCAAAACATTGTCAGTGAACGTTTTGCAGATATGTTCAGTACATTACAGCTGCTTTTAGTGTTGCTTCTCCTTGTTAGGATGTGTCAAATGCAGAGCTCAAATTTCCCCAAGGGATCAGTCAAGTGCAATTTGACTGGACCTGAACTGATGTGCTACTCCTATAATCCTAGCTAACTAAACAAGGTGATAAGGAGCGTCCTAATTCCCTGACCTTCATCCAAAAAATCAAAATATGGCAACTGGGCAAGTAAGCAGCTTGCATTTCCACTCACCATCTTTGTTTGAGTCACGAATTCTGGTTTTAAAACAGCACAACAACCTGCCAGGTTTCACAAAGCTTTAATTCCATTCATTTGTAATGAAAACCGGCTTTTTTGACTGCACTGAAAAAGTCTCAGACATAAAATGATGATTGTGAGAGGGACATACCAGATGTGCTACTAATATTTTTTCTAAAATGAACTTAATTTATTTAATTATTTATTTTATTTTCCTTGCTTGATATCTGTGACTGTGGCAGCAGTGGTGCTGTGGATTAGATTTGACCCATATAGGCTTCAGAATTTAATCACAGCAGTGACCTGTATTTTATGCTTTCCTGTGCCCATTGTAGAGAAGATAATGAATCTGTCTGGCTATCAGATAAACAGTATACTATCTAGGACAGAGTAATTGCTGAAAACATTCAGTTTGGACCCCTTGATAATAGGAATGCTCATACTCAGGTCAACTTGTCATCCATCTTTTTGTGTGTCTTTTCTGATACTTTGATATACACAGAGGCACAACGTAAAAAGATAATTATTATTATTTTCAATCTAATATCTTTATTTCTAATTATTTTAATTGTTTGTTTATTTGTATTGACTGATTCTGGTCAATGTTTGGTTTTCGCTGCACTACAGTCCATTTTTTTCACCACAGTTCAGGTCAAAGTGCTCACTTGATGACACATAAGCTCACTACGAGCAAGGCAATGTGTTGTAAAAGGTAGCAATGGACCAATAAACAGATAGTAAGCCGAAACAATGAAGGTTTTAAAACCTTTAAGGAGGACAATTCTAATGTTCCATGAGGCAAAAGATGCATTCAGCATGTTTGTCAATGAATAATTTCAGTATACTTTAACTTACTTTTGTATTTGTGTCCTTCATTTATGTCAGTTACAGTATGATAACATTTTACTCAGCAAAGTAACTGCTGAGAGCTGGGAACGTCGCTAGAAATAAGAGCTTCAGATGATGAGACAGGTTGTAAACAAACCAACAGTTTATCCAGATTATCTAAACCACTTTATTTGGAGGTCAAACTGAATGTGAACACACATTTTGAAATAATCCCCTGTTGCACAGGATAACTGTGTGTGTACACAACTAGGATATTATGGTAAGTAAAATAAGTCGGTCTGTGACCTGGTATGGAGGTTTACAACAGACCGTTTGGGTCTACTTTTGGCCTTTGTTTTCTCTTCCAAATAATTTTGACAGATTTCATTGCATTCAGGAATTGCTTTGTTGAGTACCATGTTACCATAACTGATCGAACCCATGGCCAGAGCTATGAAAATAAACCCAAGTTGAACTAAACAGTAGTTTTCCTTCTTACTACTGATAGGTCTTATTTTTATAGTCCTGGCTGTTATTCCTAAATTGTAATTACCTGAAATAAACATTATACACACATGTTTTGGTGAGAAACATTAAATGTAAACGAACTTGTTTCATTTACAAACAAGAACAAAATACAAAAATGACCATAAAGCATTGTTTTTATACCAAACAAGGAAATATGTTTTGTATGTGTTTTATAGGTTATGTAAGTTATACATGAACAAATATTCCTTTTGTTTTCCAAAGAGTCATTTACAGATAAAGAAATGCACAGTACGTTATCCAACACAGTGAAGTCAGCCATGTTTGGAGTTCATTATGCCCGAGAGAGGGCGGACACCCTGTTAAACGTATTATGAACAAACTGTTTTAAAACTCTAATAACAGAAATCCAAATAGACTTATTTAGGAATTGTGAGGGTAATGCTATGGAAAGTAAGTTACGATGTAAGTACGGTCAGCATCAATTACAGATGTAGAGCATACAGAAATCTATTGTATTTAACAGCGGGGACTCTGAGAGCTCAAACAGAATTAATGCGTAATT
>NTHP01000427.1:139175-150094 GCA_003416845.1 Oplegnathus fasciatus | reverse complement strand
TTTCCTTGAGATAACTATGACCTGGATGAATGAGAATATTCACAGGCTTTTTGAGCAAGGAAGTTAATTCTCGATCTTTAGGAAGAGTGTATATAAAAAATAAAAGAAAGTTCAAAGGTCCACTTAGCTTTTTTAGAGCTTTCAATTGCACAGTATGGTCTTCTTCAGTGAATGGAGCTGGCTCAGGTTTCATCAATAAAAGTGGTTGGTGAAATCATGCATCATACATCGGTGAAATGGCTCTAGACAAGTGACTGACTGAACACCGGAAACTGACAATATCAGCTGTCTTGAGAACACCAGACCAAAACTTCTCACAGCAACGACTGGGGAGAGGTCATATGTCATCATTGGCCAGGAGTCAGTGGCCGGAGAAAGATCAAGCAGGACATTCACATCTGACACGAGAGACCATGTTTGAAGAGACACAATCCCATTTCCCTCCATTTACAACAACCTGTCATTATGTGACCAAAGTTCCATCCATCACATGATGACAAGTGGGCTAACTTTATTTGCTGGAGGAGACTGTGAGATGCAAGTCAACACTCAAAACAGCTAGTAAGTGGACCACTGAGCTAAGTTTGTTTTGTCATATGATATAATATGATTGTATCAGGGCACCAGTGAAATGTGCAAATGTAGTAAGTTCTGTGGACCCAACCCCTAATTCAAGGAGGTCTCTACATACTACTTCCCTGCAAAATTCACTTTGACAGAAAGGTATTTGATAATTACCGTATTTGGAGGTGCACCTCTTGTCACAGTGCGGAGCTGCAGAGAAATTACTACAATTACACCTGACACATTTATTTTTAGCGTAAACAGGGCTTATCATCTCGTCTTCCTGTTCATGCTTTCTTTCCGAGCTTCTTTTTGTAGCATGTTCAGGCGGTCCTGTTTGTTTCACTGCTCCCAGGGATTCCCATCTGTCCTCGCACAGGAAGACACGCCTCACAATTTAACACCACAGCTAGCTGCCTGCAGGGAAGCTTGGCTTTGTCAAAATTTTAAATGCATTCCCCACATTTGTCCTGTCGACAGCATTTGCCAATGATGAAACTGTTAATTATTTCACAGACTGTGGGATGTATTGAGCTTATTTAGTGCAGCATATGGAAAAGACTATCATTCCTTTTGCATCTTGTCCACATTTCACAGCAGTTTGTAACTGTCAAACTCGCAATTTGTCATCTCCTCTCTCCTGAAATACTTATATTCACCCTTCTCAATATGCTAATTTAGTTGTACTCACCCAGGACCTGTGGTAAATTGCCCAATGAAGAAGGGACCATCTGATGTGCTGCGTACACTTGAGCAGTTACAGCTTGAATTCAATTTTTGTTGATTTTCATTCTCTTTGAATCAGTCTGCTGTCATAAAGAGGCACTACTCTCACATAACAATGTAGACATAAGCCAAAGATAATGAGCTGTTGTCTAAAATTAGTTCTGGGTTTACATTTGTGTATATTGTGCACTTTGGAGTTCATGAAGTCACAGGTGTCACTAATATGCTAACATTTGTCAAATGTCATAAATGTGCTGGAAGTATAATTGAATTCATAAAAGCTTATGATATAACACTTCTATAACAAAAATCACTCATTCTGTACAGTATTGAGTTTTGTTGTCTTTTACTGAGTCCTAAGATCAGCCTAAACTGATCTTAAAGGGATAGTTCGGTTTTTTGAAGTGGGGTTGTATGAGGTACTTATCCATAGTCAGTGTCTTACCTACAGTAGATGGTGGGTGGCGCGCTCACAGGCTTACACTGGCTAAAAACAACAATCTGTATCAATGTTTTACAAAAAGCTTTAGTATAATATTTTCATGGCCTTATGAGATGACAATAAGAAGCAATTCATTATAAACACGCTCTGTGTGGGAAGCACACTCCTTCATACATATTAAATATGATAAAAACAGCTGACTTCAGGCGGCAAATGTCCAGCGGCAATGGACAAACTTGATGTAAAATGGTCACACTACAGCAGTCTGACGGCAGTAAACCACTACAGCTTCCATAATCACTGCTCCTCCTGGTTGATGGGTAGAGCATTGTATCTGGTTTCCACACATGGTGCTTAGGGATGTTGTGAGGCGGCGCCACATTCACTACATCGAGGGGGGATTGCATTCCAGCCGAGGAACCAGCCAGCAACTCCAGATGACTATAACTGTACACACGCTCCATTTATAGTTTTCCTATTTGGTGGTGGTTAAACTGTTGACTGAAAATAATGTTTTCAGTGTCTGTGTATACAATTAAAATGGAGCCAATCAAAAAGCATCTCCCATGGCCACGGTATGTCAAGATACTATCATATGCCAAGATAGTTTGTTATTGTGATAATAATGCATGATGGACCTATTTCACAGACATTTTGACACGTCATAGCAGGGAAAGCACAGGTGTTACTAACAACATTAATGCTGGCTACATTCAATTTAGGTGAGCAAGGTTCAGGTTCAGCCCTGGTATTGTGCATGGAACTGAGCCATAGTTAATGTCATTAGTGACACCTGAGCGTTTCCTGCTATGACAAGTTAAAATGTCTGCTGTGAAAACGCCTATTGGTTACAAAACAGAACAGCAAGCTGTTTCATGTTTGATCATCCCTGAACAGAGCACTAACTTTAGCTGCCACCTGCTGTGAGCACATATGATGGTAAATTCTAAGGTCTTGATGCATGTTACAGTTAATATAACACCTGATCTGACCTGTAATGTTATGCATTAAAAACTTTTTGTCACGGCCCTGGGCCCTGCCTCTAGTTATCTCCCTTGTGTTTCCTTGTGTTTCCCCCTTCCCTGTGTCTCCTGTGCTCCTGTTTGTCTCTGTATCTATCTGTCTGTGTGTGTGTGTGTATGGCGTGGGCGTGGCGCTCCTGGGTCCCGGCTCCCTGATTGCTGCTGATCCACTCACACCTGCTACTGTTCACCCACACCTGCCTTCCATCAAGCTCATCACTCTGTGGTATATCAACCCCGGTTCTCTACCCAGTCGTCACCAGATTGTTATCTCTACTGCCTGCCTGCCTGCCTGCCTGCCTGCCTGCCTGCCTGCCTGCCAGCCAGCCAGCCAGCCAGCCAGCCAGCCAGCCAGCCAGCCAGCCAGCCAGCCAACCAACCAACCAACCAACCAACCAACTCTCCCTGGCTTCCTCTGCCTGCCACGCCGCCCTGCCATTCTCCATTCCTCTGCTTCCCTCTGCCGTCATCAGCCAGTTCCTCACTTCTACTCCCCGGTACCTGACAATAAATATTCATAACTTCACCTTGCCTTTGCATTTGTGTCCTGTGTTTGGGTCCACCCCTGCACCACCACGATGCTTTTTCCAGGACAACTCATTTTTCAGGATACTTTTCTGTATTAGTTTTTCCAGAAAGAATCTAACGTTTTTCAAAGGGAGCCCTGAGTTACTGGCTGAATGCCAGGACCTGAGCAATGAAGGCATGTGGAGTGTTTGTGGAAGATGGCAGCATTTTGTTAGCGTTTTCCATGGATCACATCATAGTCACTCTAATGGCTGGCTCGTTGTGTCAGCTGAATTTCTCTGCTGTCATACTTATGGATCTGTAAATAGATTCACTGACATGCTGTCAACTCTCAGATGTCAGCTTGTCACCACCATCGACCGTCCACTCTTCAGCTTCATTTGTTTGCCACTTCACCTCCTCTGAGTTTAGAACACTGGAGAGGGATTTCAGGTGTTCTGGGTTTCATAAAGAGTCAGATCATTACGCAGGCCAGTGTGAATCTCCCCAGTGTCATTAATGTACTCTGTACCAACAATGCTCCTGTGGTTCAATTAGGAGAATTAGATGGAAATGGGCTATGCTGCATAATAAACACCCACAGACTGCATAGTGGAGGTCATGGTTTACACAGTGTTTGAACCTGGAGGACTGGATGTACCACGACTTTTAAAGGAGTAGTTCAACATTTTGGAAAATGTGCTTATTTGCTGTCTCTCTGAGACTAGAGGCATGGGGAAACTGCTAGCCTGCATGAAGTGTTGTTCATCAAGAAATAATTCCAACACATAACTCTCCCTACAATTACTAATTGTTTTTACATTACTGTTCATGTATAAAGAAAAAAACATGACACATTGTGTAAATCACCTTGATGAGCACATTAGATACTTTGCTAGCTTGCCATGATTTGAGTGGTGTGATGCCTGGCTTCACTTCAGTTTTTTCTTTTTCTTGACCATTTAGTTTTTTTATTGGCTACATCTGATGAATTGATACTCTGTCTTAATCCAGTGGTTTCAAACTTAACCTGGCCTCCCAACAGCAGACTTGACATGATTGCCTTTACTTTAGGAGCCCAATACAGTCTTTCACCACATGGACTGATCTGCTTGCCAAAATGCTCTAGCACAGTTCCATTAGAACTGCATTGGTGGTTAATTGGAGCCACTCATTATTACTAAGCCACTGGTAACCACTAGATCCATTCCAGGAGTCAGGCCGGGTTCAGTCTCATCTGGTCTGGGAAGGGTCCCATTACTGCGGGTGTCAAGGGATATCACTATGCACATCAGATTTTGTTAGGTTTTTCAAGAATCTGGATCAGGTCTAAAACTTTTAACTGGTGACATCTACACAACATCAACCCCTCAGCCACTGAAGGAACTATCAACAGGCCTTTTGGTGGTCTCCCCCCTAATGCCCTCCTTAGGGTTTTAAATGATCTCTTAGCAGCTGACTGTGGCCAACACACTATATTACTCCTGTTAGATCTGTCTGCGCCTTTTGACACTGTTGATCATAGTATTTTAATTGAATGTCTTAAAAATTGGGTGGGCGTTTTAGATTTGGTTTTATTCTTATCCTTTCGGGGAGGTCATTCTGTGTGGAAATTATCAGCTCCCGTCCTGCTAAAATATGGAGTTCCACAGGTATCCGTTCTTGGATCTTTACTATTTTCAACTTACAGTATATGACACCACTTGGTCATATTATTAAAAAAACACAATGTCAGCTACAATTTCTATGCAGATGACACACAATTATATCTCTCCTTTGACATTAATGACACCAGTCAATTAAACAACCTCCACATGTGCATTGCAGATATCAATAACTGGATGTCATCGAATTTTCTACACTTAAACTCAGAAAAAAACGTGACTATTATCATAGGTCCAGACTCATCACAGAATTACATTTCCTCCCATCTTGGTCCCCTCTCATCTAACATTACTAACTCTTGCAGAAACCTTGGTATTATCTTTGATAACCACCTCAATTTCGACCAGCATATTAATTCTGTTGTCCAATCATGTTTTTTCCAACTAAGAAAAATCGGGTCACTTTTATCTGCCAAGAAACAGTAATTCCTGCATTCATTTCATCTGGGCCTTTTCTGTTCGGGCCCCTCAGTTGTAAAATGATCTGCCGGAGGAGATTAGGGAAACTAACACATTGTCTTCTTTTAAGTCACTTTTAAAAATTCACTATTTTAGACTTGCTTTTTATTGATTTTACTGTTCGTTATCTGTCGTATTTTATCATATTTCATTAACTGTTTGCTTATTGTCTTTAATTGTATGTAGAGTGCTTTGTAACTTGTTTTGAAAAGCGCTATATAAATAAAGGTATTATTATTATTATTATTATTAATGCCCTTCTCACACTGACACTTTGAGTACGTTACAGCTGTGCCATTTCTTTTTTCAATTTGATATAACCTTTACCTTACTGTAGTCTGGGGGATATTCAGTGCCTTGAAGGCCTTCTACTTTACAGTAACCTTGTCACAAGATTGGTTGAAATTTTCATGATGTAGTGTTCGGCAGGAAGTTGACAAGCTTTTGGACCTTACGGATAGAGTCTATTTTTCAGAAAATCACTTGTCACACTTTGACCACACACAGGTGATCTCTGCTCAACTTATTAGGGGAGATGAGAGTTCTATAAAACAAATTAATGCATTGTAAAGGTACTGAAGGTAAAGGTACATCATTTAATTTGTGTTCTATATTTGTAATATATTTGGGTCAATTTCTGTAGATAGAATTCCATCCCTTGTAATTCAATATGGCAAAATAAAGTGGAAAAAGTCCAAGAGGGTGGGAACTTTTGTAGGAACTTCCCTCCCCTGTGCTCCCAAAGATTCACACTACCCTCCCCTAAGCAAAAAGCAAAAAGATTGCACTATAATTGTGGTACAATCCCTAAGCTATATTTCTGATATTAACATTGGTTCAAAAGACTTTTTGTGATGAGAAAGGATCACATTGTGATCATGTTGCTGATTTCAGCATTCAGCTCAAAGCACTGCTGTGCCAAAGTAGAGCCTCAAATAGCTTCCACCTTTGCTGTAGATTCTTACTCTTAGTTTAATAACAAGAAATGAGATGTGTGTCTAATCCATAGACTGTATATAAAGATGGACAACATGACAGCTCCCCAAAAGTGAAGCCAAAACATTTCGATCGCCCCCTGGTGGCTGGCTGCAGTATAGGCCATAAATCCCGCCCCCTCCATGTTAGCAGGTAGGACATGGGCCAAACTAAGAAATCAAAGTACACGTGAAGTACATTTTTCCCAGAGATGGTTTCTGTCATTTTAGCTAGTTCTTATCACGCTGATGTTTGTTCAAGTGTTCATTTCAATTCAAGTTTGGTTTTAATTAGTCATTTGATGCTATAAAAACGGGGTGAAACGTCATGATTGACAGCTGTCAACCACAGTGAAGTAGTCGTGGAGGCACCTGCCGATGTCTTTTCTGGAATTGTAGAGTAGAAACGTAGAGAGGAGATGTAACTTTAACTTTAGCAGGTGATCATTAGCTAGCAGTCACTAATTATTGATTACCGATCAAGTTAGGTGGGTGTACAGGTGGGACCTTGATACCACGGCTCCTTCCCGGATCACTACTGCGCAGACTCTGGCTCCAAATGACGTCACCAGTGCAAGATGGCAGCGGCCGTATCCAGGATATTTTGGCTTCATTTTTGTACAGTGGGCGGAAGTGGAGACGCGTCGTCTATCTTTATATACAGTCTGTGATCTAATCAGATTGTGACTTTGGAACACTATTACCAATTTCATATTACTATGAATTTTTATTACATTATTAAGTCATATTTTTTAAAGATTCATTGTCTAGTTTACTTTTTTGTTTATTGAGCATTGATATTTTTTCACTTTTTCCAGCTGTGTGAAACCTCCATTAAGACTCAGAAATCAATTTCTCCAGTGCGAACACACTACAGACCTTATACACAGGATAATGTATAGTGTACGATGGTGTCACAGGTTTTCCTTTCATACTCTGCTTGCTGTCAGTATGAACACACACACAGAAGAAGTGCTTGTAAGCTCAGAGAATCTATGATAAACAGTCACAGTTGTTGAGTGAAAAAAAAGGGATTGGATTAGTGGAAACTGGCTTATCGAGAGAGGCAGGTGGCTACAAAGGGAGAGCCTGTGGATGATGCCAGCTAACCTTTAGCAGAAATCATTTCTCATTTACTTCAGATTTACTTCAGCTCAATCGCCCAGGAGCCCACCCCCCTCTCTCAGTGAAATGACTCAAGCTTGATACGGAGCTGTAAATGCTACTGTAACTTAAACAAAAAAAGAAATACATTTTTTGGCAAGTTACTGTACACTGCAAACAAGCTATTTTAGTCACTCAATTATTGGCTCCTTAGTTTTAGGTTCAGATAATTAAGATCACACCAGCTGACAAATATGTCAACCTCGTCTCCTCAGGTCTGGTCCTTGCCACTTAGTATAAAGGCAGAATGACCATATGATTTTTGACAATGATATGACGCCTGGCAATATCTGCAATCAGTTGTGTAAAAAGTAAACAAAACGATTGAAATATAATTACAGTATAGCGAAAATGTCTTCCAATTAACAATAAATGTGCCCTTTCCTAATGCATTTTTAATGTTTAATGTTATATGTTATAATCTCAAAACAAGGGGTTAAGTCAGTGACCATTAACAGCACTGTCCCTGATTCACATCTGGCCAAGAACACTGTTGCATGCAATTCCTCTTCCTCTCATCTTCTCTTTCCCCATTTGTCATATTGGCCTTCTAATAAAGGTGTAAAATTCCCCAAAATAATTAAGAAACAAAACAAAATAATGCAGACCACAGTACAAACATGAAGGGGACTGTCCTCCGTGGAAAATTACAGCATTGGTCATTTCTTTAAATACTTAAAATTACTTGTGTTTATGTTGTCCTGACAAGCGACCTCTTGTGGCCATGTGAATGAAGACTCTTTCTCTCTCAGAAGCAAAAGCAGAAGTGGAGCGACTATGTTATTACACACCAAGGAGGTTGGGGTGGACAGTTGGGTGTTTCTGACTTTGACACCAGCGATCACGGTTTGCATCTTGTCTCCGACCGACAGTTTTCTTTACCCAAGACCATTATATTTTCCTTAATTTCCATTTTAAGCCCCTTTCAGATATACGTAACATTGCTGGCTTCATCTATCAGTTAAAGTAATGGGTTTTTATGTGTCAGACATTGGGGTCTATTACGTAAATGTTCTGTAATAGCTTTATTTAGCCATGACAAGACTGTTACGGAAAGAGCCAAAATGGTGGCATAATATTTGACAGTGGTACTGCTGGAGAACAACAGTTAAAGGTGTAGTCTACAATCCTGGAGAAACCTTGTTGATATATGAACTCAACAGCCAAACAAATACACCCCTCCCTTCAGTGCTCCCTCAAACTCGCGTGAGTAACGCACAGCATTGGTGTTGTCCTATGCACGAGCACAAGTTGTAGCAAAGCGTCTGTGTTTGGGAATGAGAACGGTTTGGTGGCTCGGCCTGAGCCACTCTGTTTGTTTCCCATTTACAGAGCCAGGGCTGTGTATGAACACCAGAGGTTTTTTTCAGCGCACACACAGAACAGACAGCTAGCGGCAGAAAGTGTAGAATTGTAGACTACACCTTTAAGAAAATGATAATTAAGTAATACATTTATTACAATGCTCTTATAGGGTGGAACAAGACGTGCATTTAATATCTCTCTGTGTATTTGGTATTTGGCCTTGTACTGCTGTAATCTTTACGTTAATCTGATGGCATTCAATTCAGACAAGTGTTGGTGGTTTTACAGAAATGTCACAAGGTCTTGTGCTTAAAAGTAACTTGGGCGCTTACTTAGACGTGAGACCAACATCTAAAACCGCCATCACATTTATGTGACCAGAAACATGTCTGAAAGGGGCTTTAGTTGCCTAAACTAAAAACTACAACCCTAGAGGTGACGGATCAGATAACATTCATACGAATAGTTTTTGTAAAGGCTGTATGGGTTGTTTTGGAAGGAAATGACAAATGACCTATTTTGCTGCTTAGGTATGAGGACTGGTATAAAGACATTTGAGTTGAAATTAATCTTGACAACAAGTTGATTTGTTGTGGAAACAGGTGGACACATTCTCATCCCATTGGCAGATTCTTTAACTTGTGAAAATAAGACTTTAGGACCCCTTCAGATTATCCCATAAGATGCTGCTACATTTCTCCATTTTCCCCCCTCCACTGCTGTATTCCTCATGAGAGCACTCATTTTTCCCTCCCTCTATTTGAAGCATTGTGAACTTAAAAAGCACCCATGTATGTCAGTGTCCGGTGGGGACTGTCACAGTTGCGTAGGAGCATGGACGAGGACATGATAGAAGCCCCCAGTTAGGCTGTTTTTAATTTCTTTGGGGAATCCGGACGGAGCCGTGCTGAAGCGGGGGGATATTTTAAACATGTCTTCTCGCCCATTTTTGTAACATGTCTCTGTAGTGCAAATGACTTTAGTCGTGTAGTGAGGGGAGCTGGGGAAAAAGGCGCTGAAAATGGCTTCTATCTGCGGTCCCTCCTGTGGAAGTAGAATAGAATAGTAAACAGTGGGACAGTAAGAGGATGGCAGGGAATGGTTATGGAGGACAATGTGAATGTCCCCAGCTGATCAGTGTCCTCATTGTACTATGCACAAACAATGCTCCTGTGGTTCATTAGGAATATTCAATAGAAATGGGCTATGCTGCACAATAAGCACCCACGCATGGCAACTTAGTGGAGGCCAAAGACAGTGGTGGGGATGTGAATTTCAGCTGATGCAAAGTAACTGAGTCGGTTATTGGATATAACATTATAGTTTTTATAGTTCAATCAAAGAGACAGAGGGTATTTAAATTGTATTTCCTCTTACTTTATGTATAATACATTATGAAGATGGCTCTTAACTATTCCCTTTGTGCACTGATTCCATATTATAATAATACTTCAACAATGCACAGATGAGTGACATATTAAGGTAAAAACCAACAATAACAAGTAATAACAGCTTCAGTGTTTCTTGTCATAGATTCTCCAAGTGTTTGTAACTCTGCTGGAGGGATGAACAGCATTTTTCTAAAATATATTCCCTCATTTGGTGTTTTGATGATGGTGGTCTCTCCAAAGTCTCCCATAGGTGGGTTGAGATCTGGTGACTGTGAAGGTCATATTGATATGGTGCACAATAGATATGTGAAGAGTCTTTCGCGATTAGACCCCATTAGAGAAACCTCATTAGCCCCCCAGTGATGTCATCATTTTTTAGGGGGTAGTGATGCCACGAGTTATACAGGAATATCCCCCCAGAGAAGAAAGAAGAAAAAAAAAAAATAAAAACAAAATAATCAGAATCAGAATCAAATTTATTGCCAAGTAGGTTTGCACATACAAGGAATTTGACTTGATATAAATGTTGATGTTAAAATAAGATATATACAGTATATATATATATATATATATATGTATATTGAATGAGGTCATGTTGCCCATGATGCAGTGAATGAGGTCACATGGACCGTGATACCATGAATGTGGCCATGTGAGTGAGGTCAACAATGGTCAAATAAATGAGGGAAACTATATCACAT
>NTHP01000427.1:126401-139124 GCA_003416845.1 Oplegnathus fasciatus | reverse complement strand
ATGTAATGCAGCAGCATTTACACCATAGTGCATGCATGACCTGAAGGATAAGCTTTTTATACAGTCAAAAGAGGCTGTGGATAACATACTGTTATATATATATATATATATATATATATATATATATGTATATATATATGTGCTAGTGTTATATATTAATTTATGGATAAATGCAAAATGGTTCTTGATTATGAAATCACCAAAGTTGCAGCAGATTGATGTTGTACCAGACAGACATGATTCTATTTACAGCAACAACATCTATCTATCCATCTTCTCCACCAAAATACTAACAATGTGTTTTGTGCTGCCTCATTTAAATGAACCTCCCACCTATTTGTGCCTCTTCTCCCACCTGTGTACCGTGCGCTCTGTGCTAAGCAACAAAATACCACACAGACGGGCAAAGAGAATTAAAATGTCTGGAAAATGCCAATCTGTTGCAGCAGTGCTTGCATAAACTCAGGTCAAGTCAAGTCAATTTCATTTATATAGCCCAATATCACAAATCAAAATTTGCCTCAGGGGCCTTTACAATCTGTACAGCATATGACACCCTCTGTCCTTACACCCTTGATTCGGATATGGAAAAACTGGAAGAAACCTCAGGAAGAGCAGCAGAGGAGGGACCAGTCTCCCAGGATGGAGATCCCACTCTTAATAGATAATACCAAAGGATTTTTAGGGCCCGAGCACCGAGTGGTCCAAAGGCCCTATTGTAATTGAAGGAATTATTATTAGGGCCCAAGCACCGGAGCACCAGGTGTTTTTGTAAGGACTATTATTATTATATGGGCCCGAGCACCGGAGGTGGCTGGATTATTATTATTATTATTATACTTTTACAATGCATTTTTGCGTGGCTTGGTATGCTTAAAAACTCATGAAAATTGGCACACACTTTGCAAAGTTCTGCAGTGATTGGGCTTGGGTGTGGCCAGCAGGCTCCATAGAACCCCCAGACACACATCAGGGTTGGCATAATGTTGCTTTGAAATTCACGAAATGTGGTAGGATCATTGCTCTCATCATTCTGAACAACAGGAATTCAGCTATTTTATTTTAACTTTCTAAACCTTTGGGATGCTCAAAAACTCACTTTGCACCCATTTTCAAACTGGTAAATATTTGATATGATATCTCAATTGTGCTTATGCGTGGCATGTCGGCTCTATAGCACCCCTACTTTTAGCTTTCAAACACATTTTTGATACCCTTGGTTTACTCAAAAACTCACAAAACTTGGCACACACATCAGAACCAGTGAACATTGATAGAGTATATAGTGATTGGGTTCATTCGTGTTTAGCGGACTGCGGAGTGCTCCGATTATCACAAAATTAGGTACGCACATTGCTCCTATCATTTCAAACATATTTCACTTCAGCTCAACCGGAAGTCAGCTATTTTGAGTTTTGTGTGTTTCACTCCTTTCCAGGATGGGTTTAAGGCCCTCCGTCACCCCCGTTTTGGCAAACCAGATCGCATCTCCATTCTGCTTCTGCCTGGCTATAGGCAGAAACTCAAACAGGACAGTGACACAGTCTATTCAGCGGTGGTCCATCCAATCAGACTCGGCCCTACGTCACTGCTTTAGCACCACTGAGTGGTGTGTGTTTCAGGACACAGACACATACACGGAAGCGGTCATTGGCTGTATGGACATTCCCGAATCAGAAGCCCTGGGTTAACAGGGAAGTCCGTCAACTTAAAGCACGGACAGATGCCTACAACTTGGGTGATTTGGAGGAGTAAAGGAAATCCAGGTATGCACCCCGGAGAACTATTGGCAGTGCAAAGAAACAATATAAAGTGGAGTCGACACATGTGGTCTGAACTAAGAACCATCACAGACTATAAAAGGAAAGGAAAACCAGCAGTGCTGAGGTGATGTCTGCATCTCTCCTAGATGAACTTAACACCTTCGATGCATGCTTTGAGAGCAACTGCGCGGCTGAGGAGGTACAAAATGCCCAGGACCCCTGCCCACCTGTAATATCCAGGGCAGATATGTGTAGATCCTTCAAAAGCATTAATCCACGCAAGGCACCTGAACCTGATGGTATTCCTGGCGGTGTGCAGATCAACTGGCAGATGTCTTCACAGACATTTTCAGCCTCTCACTGCTCCAGTCTGTAGTCCCCACATGTTTCAAGGAGATCACCATTGTCCCAAAAAGCCCAAAACCCTCTGCCTGAACTAACACCCAGTAGTACTCACGTCCACCATCATGAAGTGCTTTGAGTGGTTCGTCAAAATCTTCATCATCTCCTTACTTCCTGACTCACTGGAACCAGTTCAATATGCTTGCAAGCCAGACAGATGATGCAATTTCCCAGTGGCCTCTCCCACCTGGACCTGAAGAACACATATGTAAGAATGCTCTTCACTGACTATCGTGAAGGTCTTTAGATTGATCTGCCCAAATCTGAGGTTGATGTGATTGATTCTCTAGGAGGAGCTCGTTAAAGTATGGAGCCTGTAAATTGCCAAAAATGACAACTAAATTCAAAATGGCCGACTTCCTGTTGGGTTTAGAGCATGGTACCCATTTGCTTTTTTGTTTGTCTGGACATGATACATGTGCCTACCAAATTTCAGCCATATAGGTGAAAAGTACCGGTTGTGGTCCTTTGTAGGGGGCGCTCTTAAGTCCCCTTGCCACGCCCTAAGCCAAGACCCATATCAGATTTTGATGTTCCGCACTTGTGATGTGTGTGCCAAGTTTGGTGAGTTTTCGAGCATGTCTAGTCCCTCAAAAAATGCGCTCTGTCAACTCTGTCAAACAGCTGGCTCAGAGAGGGATCAGCTCTCTGCTCCACCACCAGGTCACTGCGAGAAACAGACAAGAATAGCCACAGAGAATGCCCCACTGTCCTCTGCTCCACCCCACTCAGGTGCAAGCTCAGGCTATGACTCCGCACGACACATAGCCCATGTCACCACACAAGCTATAAACACACCAGGGAAACACTGATCACTCACCAGGTTTTCCTGTAACAGAGGGTGAAGACGTTACTATTGGAGGTGACGGACCATCGGCCCACACACAGCTACCAGCCAGGTTGTTCCCTAGAATGATGTCCACACTTTCAATTGGCAGGGCAGGATGCACACCCATGGCAACCTCACCTTGGACCAAACCACAGTTAAGCACCATTCTATGCAGTGGAACAGGCCATTAAACCCATATCACACATCAGAGCATGGTCTCCCGTATTACTGTGGTTTCCAGAGGAAAAGGCAACACAGAGCTCACAATGAATGAATTGAAAGCCCCAGTATCTCTCAGAATTTTTACCAGTACGGTGACGTCACTCCCCACTAGTGACACACAGCAGTCAGACACGACGAAAGCTGAGAAATCTGACTCCTCCATGCTGCATTTCACTCCAGCTTCCACCTGTTGACAGGGAGAAAAGACAGGACTGACAGCAAACGCAGAAGACTTAACCTGTTCCCCACTATTCCCATGTCTAACATTGGCTTTTGGACAATCAGCTTTCCAGTGCCCTCTGTCTTTGCAGAAATTACATATTTTGGTCGAGTCGAACTGTATCTGACCCCGTATAGCCTGTTCTGGCTTAGCCAGGTGAGGACTAGCTCCTTCCTCCCATTTGCCTGTTGCACGAAACCTACTGCCATCCCCCCTGTAGCCAACATCATCCTGAGCCTGGTGCTCATGGCCACCCCTGTGTGTAAGCACATACTCATCTGCTAGCGCAGCGGCTTCTATGCTCACTGATATACTGTAGATAGCAATGTGGCTGGGAACAGAATTTTTAAACTGCTCCAAAACGACCAAATCACACAAAGCATCATAAGTCTCAACCTTCAATGCAGTACACCATCGACTGAAATGAGTAACCAACTTCCTGGCAAACTCAACATGTGTCTGCTCAAAAAGTGAGAAAAAGGTATGAGAGTCTCGTTCACAAAACTGAGGAACCAAGTGCAGATTACTGGTAACCTCAAAAGAACAAGAAGTAGACCTACCAGGAACAGCCAGAAAAGCATGGTCCGCACCTGTATCAGGGCCACTTAAACTTAACCTACGCTCCTCCACCTCAAGTCTTATCATTTCTGCCTCCCTCCTCAATTTCTCAACAGCCAATGTTTCCCTTTCTGTTTGTAGCAGAAGCAATTCTTTTCTCTGCTCAAAAGTTAACCCAGATTCACTAGGGCCAGGCGCACTGAAAGCTTCCAGCCCAGGACCAACAGCATACAGCTGGGGTCTGACAACACCCAAGTCAGTCAAATTAGCTTTAACAATAGACTTAATGTTCTCTCAACCTCTTATCACCAACGTCCAATTTGAAATGCTCAGCAATTTTCAACAATTGCTCCAGCAAACAGTGCTCCAATAACTCCTCCGATGGAGCTCTCAAAAAGCAACCTGACAAAGCATGAATTCAGAATTTTTATAAATCGGCATCATGATGTAGTTCTTTCATAGATATCTATGTGTATAAACAATAACGTCATTGCCGTATTTATGCCCAGTTTAGATGACATTATTTTGCCCTGTCAATCCGAACTCCATTCAGAAAACAAGCATTTTAAAAGTTGTTTGCTTGTCGTGACTTGCTAGATACAGTGAATATTTATTGATTTTTGACACACCAATTATGAAACTGCCACTCACCGGAGACAGATGGAGAGGCGAATATTCGCGGGTTGTGTTTAAACGTGAATAAACACAAATGATCCCCCACGAGTAACCCACAGCATTGGTGTTGTCCTGTGCACGAGCACGAGTAGTGTGGCTTGTTTCTAGCCACTCTCTTTGTTTCCCATTTACAGAGTGAGGGCTGTGTATGAACACCAGATTTTTTTTTCAGCGCACACACAGAATGGACAGCTAGCAGACCTTGAGGAGATATTCACTGAATTTGACCAAAAGTGTGTTGGATTAGAATAACAGACTCCACCTTTAATTACTCAATCAATTTCTTTCGACTACCGCTATTATTACTGCTACTACTACTTCAAGTGTTTTCACTCCTTACAGATTACAGGCTGTATTTCTATGTGAAAAAGGCCAGATTTAAATGCATTTTGCAATGGTTTTAGGCTTTATTTCTGAGAGTCTAGTTACTCCATTACATCACAAGAGGGATCCACTAAAGTGAGCGCTAGTTGTAGTGTTCAGGCCCTGTCTCCTTTTTAAAAGTTTTTGGCAGGTACTCGGTAGCAGAGTGGTTAGAGTAAAAGTCAACACACTTTGTGCAAACTGCAAGGTCTTTTTAGGAAATTTAGGACCTCTCTCCTTTTTTAGTTTCATTAGCAGTTTGCTCAGCAGCACAGTGGTTAGAGTACACCATGTGTGGCAAAACTCTGTGGGAATTGCAGGGTCAGCGGTTCGACTCCCAACTGTGACGTGGTGCTCGCACATCAGAAGTGGCGGAAATTGATATTTGATGTGGGTTTTGGGCTTGGGTGTGGCAAGGGGACTTGATAGCATCCCCCTAAACAGTTTTCAAAATTGTTCAATGAAGTTAGATGCCTGGTACATTTCACCTGTATGTACAAAACTTGTTAGGCACATGTAACATCTACAGACTTACAAAAAACTCTCTTGGTGCCATTCTTCTCTACGCCTGAAAGTGAGATTCTTTTATCTCTGATCCAATTAAGTTGAAATCAATCAGTCAGGCCACAAGTCGATTCTTATTTAAGGCTGGTTTATTCATGTGTGGTCTGACTCCAAGTAGAACCAAGAACAACCCGAAAGTCTGCACTGAGACAAAGCAGACCAAACCAGACCAGGCTACAATTGCACGTGACAAGGTTACAATGTATATCTAGACCATACATGGGATGGACAATTTTTGGGGTAAATCCATTATGTACATTGTATGCGTGATAAGCACTGCAGCTGCAGTCAGTATTCATAAAATTAATGTACTTGATTGTTTTGTATATATAGATATATAAGACATTACAGTATACTGTGTATATAGGCATATAGGGCATACATAGATATGCATGAATCAAACTGGAAGTTTGTAATAATCCTTCCAATTTCAACTTTGATTGGCTCACCATGGGACATTTTCCACCACCACCACCAAATTCAAGAAAGTTTTCATGGAGAAGTGTTTAAATATATGTCACTTTTATAGTGGTTAGTAATTAGTATAGTATGTATTATGACAAATCTTAGGTTTCAAGAGACGACCATTGTATTTCTTAAATAACAATGCATTAATGAGTTGGACAGAAATAAATACAAAAATAATAATACAATACAAAATGCAAAAACTAAAGAGAGCCATAGCCCTGAATTCAGTTGAGCAGTCCACACACCTGCCTGAAGTCAGGACAGACTCTTCTGACACAGCGTTTTTCCATCTACATAATTTGGACACAGGTCCAGCAGTCAGTTATTCGCATACTAACCTGACAAGGAGGAAGTTCCCACTCAGCAGGACAAAATCTTGATCAAAAGTCTTGACTGACCCAGAAATTAAAAAGGAAAAAATTGAGTTGCCTGAAAGATTCTGGACAGAGGTGCAGTGCAGTCAGATGAAAATAGCCACTGCTCGATGACAGGCTTTTGAGGTTTGAGAGGACTGCTTTGGGGTTTCATGTAAAAATGATAATATGGATGATTAAAGATGATTACCACCACAGTGGAAGGGAGTTGCAGATTGTAATTTCCTACAGAAGGCAGTAATGTGGAAAGAGCGAGAGGACAGAAACAGGCTATTGTGTTATACGATTTTTAAAATCTTGCAGCAGGAAATGCCCTCTTGTGTAAATGGCATTTATTCACTGTAACAGCCCGCTATTGTCTCTAAAAGGGTGATTTTGTGATGGTCAAATTTGGGAGGAGGAGGAGGAGGGCTCAAAGAAGAAAGTAAACTGTCCATTCTATAACAGCATGTTTTCTTTCTTAAAGAGGGTTTAAATAACAACACTAAATACTACATAGTAAGAAAAAATTGGGGAATTTACGTGGTTGAACCACAGTAAATTAATTTTGTTATAGCACCTCATTGTGCCCCCAAAGCAAATGTGTCCTAATGTATCTTACACTACTACAGCAATTATTTCCATACTTGTTTTCATTTTGATTTGACTTGTGATAGGCCAGCAAATCTTCAGGTATGTAAACGACAAACTATATCTTGTTAGTGCCTTCCAAAATGACTTCACTGTTCCAAAAATAACTCAGATGAGCATTTTTAGCATTTAGTTTGGCCCAACCATCTACCCCAACCTCCTGCATACACCTCTTCTGCCTGTCCTTTATCAGTAGCAAAGTACTTATAAAGCACAGTCAGGATTCACACTGGAGAAATAATCTCAACTCAAGGTCCATTGACTAGCTCTTTTTGGAGCTTTCAAAGGCATCTAACAACCCTCTACAACTGAGCAAACCACACATTCTGTAATCACATGATCTAAGTGTGCCTTTTGGTTTGGTGTTCACAGACAGCTGTTGTTTAAAATCCCATTTGATTTCTTGTATACTGCCTGCAACATAAGTAGACCATAGCAACTCTTAGAGTATGTTGATTTATTTATTTTTTTTATATATAGTTATCCTATTACACTTAGTACATAGAGCATAATGTATACTTCAGTATAGAACTGGAGCACTAGCATTAGAATTAGTAGAAAGTCAGTACCAAGAGCAGCCCCAAGTTGTGCCAGTTATCATCTTTTCTTTTGACATTTATGACTTGTGTTGCAATCACAGAAATATGAATCAAGAACACTGTAATGCAACAATATAATAAGTGTTAATTTTAAAAAACAATAACATGTCAAATAGCATATTTCTCAAAGACTCTTCTATCATGCCACTAAAAAAATATTGCCTCCACCGTATTTTAAATATGTAAGTTTAATCACTTTCACAAGGTGTGTCCTCAGCCCTTAAAGAGGCACTGCACACTTAGACATGTTTTTTGAGCTACAAACTAAACGATATGACTATACTGTGATGAAACACATCTTTCAAAATATATAAAAACCGGCATTTATGGATTGAAAACCGCTCAACACACCATTTCCTGTTTTAAATCAGCCCTGGCCTTGCAAGGCCATTGCCTCGGCTCCGAGAGCTTCGCCTTCAGGCATTACCGGGGCTGGAGGCAACGGCTTGAATTGACGTGGCTCAGGACCACCATCATCCTCCACCACACTAATGTCCGCTTCAGGGGACTGTGGAGGGGAAAGTCCTCCACTTCAACAGAGCCCTCTGTGCTCCTGTGTCGCTCTCTGTTTTTTCTCTGGCCAGGGGATGTCACTGAGCAACTCCTGCCTCACACATCCAATTATATGAATGAATATAAAATCTCAATTATAAAACAGATTGTGTGAGGGGCACAAACTGGTTCTGTAGCAGCAGATAATACTTTTACTGATCTGAAGAGAGCTGGCAGCTCTGGCTCCCTTATAACGAAC
Source organism: Oplegnathus fasciatus (assembly GCA_003416845.1). NCBI lineage: Eukaryota > Metazoa > Chordata > Actinopteri > Centrarchiformes > Oplegnathidae > Oplegnathus > Oplegnathus fasciatus. The sequence continues at coordinate 130,706 of NTHP01000427.1, read as the reverse complement.
GTACAGCAAATACAGCCAGCAATGGAAAATAGAAAATGTTTCAGGTTACACACCCAATGTGTAATTCAGTCTGACTGTCCACACCAGTGCCAGCACACTGCCAGTCAGTCAGCATCTGGCTTGTTTGGGCCAACCAGCAGCCCGCTGGCCTGGCACTCACTCCGAGCTTCAGCGTCGAGCATGTTTGCCCAGGCACAGGTGTCGCCAATTAGCTGCCATCCCTGCTGGTATTTTGGTGGCGAGCTACAGCGAGGTCAGATTTTGTATATGAAGGAGGCCACATTCAGTTATCAGAGCAAAGCAACTGTCTCCAGTCAACCTGATCTGAAACAGCTGAAACCAAGGCTGAGTTGTAACCACAGCTGAAGGGCTTGTAAAGCCCACCATCTCACCATCTGCATGTTGTTGTGACTAAGTTATTTTTATGTTTTTTTTGTTTTTCTGTCATTGTTTATGCACACACTCACTCTATGACACATTTGTTGAAGAAAATAAAGTACAATTCTAAAACTGAAGCATGTTACTCTGGGCATCGTTAGTGAGTATAAACATATTTTTATTCTAAAAACATATTTTCTTCAAACTTCACAAATGCATTAGGCAGTAGTAATAGTTGTCTTAATGCATGCAGCCATATCAACTTGCTGGTTGCAGACACTATAATAACTGTAGGCATTATTTTCTGATATCAAATATCAGCAGCAACATCTCAGAGATGACTTCATCATATTATCATACAGTAGATGAATTATATAAAAACCCTACAAATTTAGCTTGCTTCCAGACTCCTGATGCACCAGCCATATGTCATTTTTTATGCTGTGGACACAGCAGGAAAAAACTCAGTTTCCAGTAAACTATTCGAGTGAGCCAGCCTGCACAGTACCAGGACCCTGGAACTGGCTCCCCTGGGTGGAATGCAGCCACTGTAATTTTCCTGCTATCAAAAGTCAAAATGTCTGCTGTGAAAAAGGTCTTTACAGAAAGATCTGGTGTTCTGCCCATTGATGGCTTTTTCTGCCGCTTGGAGAAAATTATGACCAATCAGAGCATTTTAGGTCGATTTAGTATGGCGATATCATACAGAGGGCGATGACCTGCAAAGCTAGCTGGCAATTCAGTCTGATTATCGGGCTAACTTCATTTATCTAGTAATCAAAAATGTATAATAGTTCTCCTTCAAAATAAAATGTAACAATATTAACACTATTTTCTGTACATCAGCATTCCCTCACCCATGACCCCACACCACCTTCAGAAATGATTATTGCATTAATAGAAAACAAACCTTCTGCACATCATAGACTGCAATCATAAAAAACCATAGGGCCCTGGTACGTGTTCATGTGTCCCCTTGAATGACAAGTGTTATGGAATTGGAGGGTACCAGACCAGATGAGGACAGCAGATGAATTCCCTCCACACTGCCTGTCCTCTCACAGTATTGAATAGGTGACAGTTCCATAGCACACCAAATCCCATTACCAATAGACTCCCATACATTTATGTTAATGAGCTCAGTATCAGATCTTGGCGTTGTTATCACACAATGACAGAATTGATTAAAAAAGAAAATGACAAAAAAGGAGTAGGTGTCCTTTGAAATCCACCGAAGACTGACAGCTTGTGCTAGTAGCAGGGCTTGAACTGTGGCTTGGGGAAGGACGGTGGATTTTGTCAAGATTGTGACTGGCAATGAAGGAGGAATTGTTGTTAGTGAATGTGTTGCGTGTGGTCGAGTGGAGGTGGAAGTTATTGGATGAGAAGGTTGTTCTCTTGAAACCAATCATTATGTCTTATCAAGGTGTTTTGTGCATTCTAATCTCTAGGGCAATGAGTAGATAATTCAGTGTTGGGGTTCTGTGGTCATTAATAAGAGTATTGATATCATCCATTCATTCAATTATTTCATTCAATCTAGAAAAAACAAACAAAAAAGAACAGGTCACAAAACAAACAAACAAACAAACGTTATTTCTGTTTTGCGCATTTCTGCCCTTCATTTACTGTGCACATGCACAGAAAGTGACCGCTGCATGCACCTCGCAGAAGTGTGCAGAGCGAATACATGGGAAACTACCAGACATTTAAATTATTTCTATTTCTAATTAGCATTTTTGACAGAAATCAACCTTCACTATGTGGTTCACCAGAGACGACAGACAGCATTTAGCCTATACAGTACTCACACAGTATAAGCATTATTGGACCAGAAATATCCGAGTTATAGGTTACAGTAGGCTAAGCACTGTAGTGATATTGAATCAACAACAGAGATAACCCGAGGAAGCATCAACCTACTGTTAAACAAAGTTACACATCATAATTATCACTTTTTTATTAAGGGGAGGAGAGTTTTTTTCTTGTATACAGCCTTTGTGTGATGCAAATAAAATAATCCCCATACAGACACAACTATTACCTTATGTAATTTACATAATCCCTTCTAGTGTGGCCCTATATGTGATCATGATGCTGCCTATTTGACCACCTCCACCAGTGATGAAGGTGAGGTTGACCAGTGCTGGGTTTTGGTGATGTGATGAAGGCCTCTGGGTGTCACAAATAGAAATGATTCCCCAAAAGCTGATAGGCTATGTTTTGGAAAGACATCCAGGGTTGGTCACTGAACTCTCTGACCAAAAGGCATGCTATAATTATCTTACAGGTATTCAATTATTAATGTAGCTGCTTTGAAGCCCATGGCCACTAGATGTCGTTGTACCACATGAGCATGTCAAATCAAATAATTAATTAGGGACACAAGAGCGTTATTGTCTCCTCTTAGATTGTTCATAAATTATAAATTGGGGAAATCTGCAATGTAATGCAGCATGGGATGTCTAAACTCCCATGCTTAAAACACATAAGGAAGGACAACAAATGTCTATTTGCAGGAAATTCTGTATGAGAGTCTATGCACTTGGTCACTCCTACATTTATAACAGGCTGTCATCACTGATGAACCTAACAATGAAGGTTAGGATCTCTGATTAAAAGTAGTTTTCTGTCAAACTTTTTCAAAATTCTAAAGATATACCTTAATCTTCAATTTCAAAAGTGCTCTGAAAATGTTTCCTTTGATTCTGCATGCTCCTGCAATAATGCATGCACGCTGCAGTTCAGTCGCACATGTGCACGATCGAGAAACTACGGTGGCCAACAAGGGCAAATGCGCAGTAACTTAAGAAAACACATGCAAATAGACAAAACACAAGCAAATTAAGAAAACATCTTCATCAATTTGACAACACATGCGCAGCATTTAGAAAATGTACTGCAAATACAGAAACGCTGCAAATACAGAAAACGGCAACGGAAGTGTTTCCAGAGGACACTAAAAAGGGCTGAACATGGCTTGGACACTCGTCTTGGCACGGTGTGTGACTCATTGAAGTCTGGTCCGTGTATCGTCTCTTCATGTTTGTGTTGTGGATTTCTGACCTCTGCTACTGCTCTACTCTGCGCATGTGCACCTCGCAGGACCTTGCAGAGCAAAAAAGTGGAATTCTATCAGTCATTTTAATGATTTCTGAGGAACCTGCATAATAATCATCTAAGCATTATGAACATGAAATTCTGCCAGATTTTCCAGATTAAATTAGATAATTGAATGAAGGATGATACACAGACTGTAAAAGAGGATGGAGCATTGTGATGACATCACTGTTTTACACTTGACATATTAGGGTTATTAATGTAATATTACCAGGAATGTGTAAATATGGCAAGTGGGTGGGCCAGGTAAAACCTGAGTGGAGCAAGTTTTACTTCATCCTCTCAGTAAATAACTGAAACAGTAACAGTGGCCATTGACCTTTAATGTTTATATATTTGGCTGTCCAAAAGTAGTATTATTTTACCAGTCCTTTGCATCCACAGACCAACCTCTATGTGGAGCAGCATTCATTAGCATTCACTCAATCGGCTGGTTCAGCTGGGTGGTAGTTGTGAGTTTAACATCCTGAATAAAGTGATCTGTATTTCTCTAGTTTTATTTATTTAATGTAATATTTCAGTAGTATGTGGTGCTGGCTAAAAACAGGCTAATCTTTGTACCAATTATTTTCCAAGTTTGATTCATACCAGATCTGCACTAGTACGTACTGCCTTCAGGAAATAGCTATGTGCTCGAGAAAAACCTGGACTCCTTAGTTATTGTCCTCGGTGACTTTAACAAAGGAAATCTCAGCCATGATCTCCCCAAATACAGACAATTAATCAAATGCTGACAAGAGAGGAGAATATTCCGGATCACTGTTACACAACAAATGGGCGGCACGGTGGTGCAGTGTCTAGCACTGT
>NTHP01000427.1:108938-126256 GCA_003416845.1 Oplegnathus fasciatus | reverse complement strand
GCCTCACAGCAAGAGGGTTCTGGGTTCGAACCCACCCTTCTGTGTGGAGTTTGCATGTTCTCCCTGTGCCGCGTACTCCGGCTTCCTCCCACAACCCAAAGGCAAGCAGGTTAGGTTAACTGGTGACTCTAAATTGCCTGTAGGTGTGAATATGAGTGTGAGTGGCTGTCTGTCTCTATATGTCGGCCCTGTGATTGCCTGGCGGCCTGTCCAAGGTGTACCCTGCCTCTCGCCCAATGCCAGCTGGGATTGGCTCCAGCACTCCCGTGACCCTCTAAAAGGATAAGCAGTATACAGACAGAAATTAAAGCTCTCTAAACCTGTTGTGAAGACAGCAAAGCAGTGGACCAGTGAAGGTATGGATATTCGGAATGTCCGGATTGTACTGACTGGGATGTTTTCAGGACTGCTACCACTGACTGTGATGTCATATATCAGCTTCTGTGAGGACAGCTGTGTACCATCATGCACCAGGGTGAGTTATAAAAATGACAAGCCCTGGTTAACAGCTGAACTCAGACAGTTAAGGTTGCAAAAGAAAAAAGCTTTCATGAGTGGGGACAGGGACGGGTTCAAAGAGTCAAAGTACAGGTTTAGTAAGGAGGTGAGAGAAGCTTAACGACTGTACTCTGAGAAACTTCAACACCAGTTCTTGATTCTAGGTCCGTCTGGAAGGGGTTCAGACAGATCACAAACTTCAAACCTAAAGCCCCCCACACTACTGACGACTTGCGCCTGGCCAACAACCTGAATGAGTTTTGCTGTGGCTTTGAAAGACAATGGGACATTCCTGACACCATCCCCCGTGACACCATCCACCAGCTCCACCTCCCCCACCACAGAAGGGGCCTGGGCCTCTCCATAACCGCAGACCTCAGAGGCCCCCTCCTCCCCCACAATGATGTTAACAGACAGAGTTAAGAGACTCTCCTTCTACCTTGAAGCACTGTGCTGATCAGCTGTCTCCAGTGTTCACAGACATCTTTAACACCTCACTGTAGACATGCCAAGCACCAGCCTGCTTCAAGAACTCCACCATCATTCCCATCCCCAAAAAAACAAACACCACAGGCCTTAATGACCACAGTAAACACGGCCCTCCATTTTATCCTCCAGCACCTGGACTCCTCAGGAACCTATGCCAGGATTCTATTTGTGGACTTCAGCTCTGCCTTTAACACCATCATGCTGGCTCTGCTGCAGGACAAGCTCTCCCAGTTGAAAGTGCCTGACTCCACCTGCAGGTGGATCACTGATTTCCAGTCTGACAGGAAGCAGCACTTGAAGCTGGGGAAACCTCCTGAAGTTCGCGGATGATACCACCCTCATTGGGCTCATCTCTGGTCAAAATCTTGTACATTCCTGCACAAAAACTGTACAGCTCTTCCATTTTAAAAATGATATATTGTACATTCTTTATGTAATATTTTTTCATATTTTAATGTTGTTTTTTCAATTTTATTTGTTTAGTGACTGTTGCAGTAGGCTACTTGCTTTTTACTTGATTTCATTTATTCTCTTACTGTGTATTGTTATGCACCAAAACATCAAGGGAAATTCCTTGTATGTGGAAACCTACTTGGCAATAAACCTGATTCTGATTCTAAACAACAGCTTTGTTAGGTATGCTCAAAATAAACTCTGTTGTAGGAGGCGTATATTTTATCCTGCATTCCAGGTACGAATGTCTTGCAACAATGTAACAAATAGACTGCAGCAATGTTGTAACAACCTAGAAGAGCACAGAGAGTGAGGTCGAGAGCATATAGCCTGTGCACGGGCTGGGAGAGAGAGAGAGAGCATCCCCAAGCACCTATCGGACCCGCCCCCATTGGGCATAGTGACTGAAACAATCTATATTTTATGGAACAAAAATAACTTCAAAGATAATCAAGAATTAAAAGTGACATGTGACTGTATGATTGAATTTGAGCAATAGCCTATATTAATTAGCAGGGTCTATATTATTATTACTATTAAAGAAGTGTAATGGCAACCAGGCCTAGCAAAATTAAATAATAATCCAACAAAATAAAGTGCTGAATTAGAGTAGTATGGTTCTCATCTTAATATGTAGGCCCTATATAAATTACTTTTGTTCATAATTAGGCCGGGGCTATATTAATAATAACAAAAACTTCAGTAGACATAAACCCCATTGAGACGTATTTGTGTTTATAGGGGGAGATGGTGTGGCTTGGCCTTATTGTTTAGTGATGTTTTTCCTTTTGTTGTATGTGTAGTTTGATGTGTGCTCACGCAACCTCCTTGTGAGGTGTAGCCTGTTTGAATAACAACAGATTTCGAAGCGCTCTGAGTGGACGGATGTGCGATGTCTGCTGTTCAGGCACAATAAAATTCTGCCTGTTCAACAAACTTTTTCACCATGACATCTGGGTATGCCAGCCGCCATTCTGGGTGGCACCGGCACACCCTGGCACACCTGTGCCAACGCAACTGATTAAAATCAACAGCTACAGTAAAAATACCATCTGGTTGTTTTGTCATGTGACTGTTGATGACCTTGTACAGTTCCTATTTTAAATTTGCGTCTGGGGGGAATGTAAACAGCAGCAAAACTCTGGTGAATTCTCTGGAAAAATAATATGGTCGGCATCTTAACATTTAAAATTCAACATCTGGGAACATCTGTCTTACCGGAGTCTTGCCTTCTGTTGGCATGGAACAGGATGTTGTGATGGAGCCAAGTTTCTGTAAAGATGTGGGCACAACAGTCGCTGATATTCTGTTGCTAGGTTAGCTTGAGTCTTATTTCATTCATATTATTTTCCTCTTATCTTGGCTCTCTTCCCCCTCTTCCTGGGGCGATTGCACCTCTTGCAATGGCGTTTAGTCCGGCTGGTCTGCCTGGGTGGTCGGAAGATGTTGTGGGCAGTAATTGTCTCAAGGTCTGCTGCACTTAATCCAATCCTTGTGCTTCCTTTTCCAATATTGATGAGTGTTTTTCTGTCATGGGTAATCATGGTGCTTCGGTGCCTTTTCTCTAAATTTTTATTGACATTGTAATTGTTAGGTGGTGATGGTCAGCATCCAGTCCTGTTAGATTTTCTGGTTGCCCATCTGTTAATGCTGGAATGGAAGAATGGAAAATGGAAAATGATTATGTATTTATTAGCAGGTTAAAGTTGTGCTACTTTTGACTGCTTGAGTTGGAAATGGTTTAGAAAAATATATATAAAAAATATACATTTGTGGAAATAATTCACAGCAGCAAAATGAGACAAGTTGCCTGTTGTGTATCTCATGTCTCATTTTTCTTAGTTTTCCTTTTTTTATGTATCTATTTTTTTACAGGACAAATAAATTCAGAAAAGAGCCTTACTCCTTAAACTTGTCACACCAAGTAAGCTCCATCAGCTCAGATAGACATTGAATCAATGTCAATATCCTAGATTGCAATGAAGTGGTAGAGACTGCTCTGACTGCTCTGTTGTGAACATTGAAATAAAAGATGGGGAGGAAGAGACTGAGAAAAAAGGAAGACAGAGAGAGAGCGACAGAGAGAGAGCAGAGCTGCCCTCTGTAGCAGTGTGAAAATTCACACAACAAAATCAATGTCGCTTAATAACTAAACAACTTCCTCTAAATGCACCCATTGATGTTGTGACAGCTCTTATTCGAGATGGCTCTTTGTGTGTCCATTGAGAGGCGGCGCTGCTGTATGGGATTAAAACAGTCTCATAAGTATTCACAAACAAATGTCAAGTTATATAACTCGTAAAACACAATGCACAAATAAATGCAGATTCTCCACCTATTTGTGTGGACCCTTTTGAGACTGTTCTTTTGCGCCGTTGTGTCACACAAAATTCACAAATACAGGGAAGACCAAGCACTTTCCAGTAGATGGCGGTAATGCCATCTAATGACAATGTCTATATGTATTGATTACACCCGATATAGTTTTACTGTAAATTCCAACATTGGCTGGAGTCTGCAGATATGAGTTATAACATTACATCTGCCTGGAGGGGGTACTGTTACCTTAATCTCATTCACAGCAGTTAACAGCTACTAAACCCAGAGCTGTCAACATTATTTTACTAAGGAACCGTTGGAAAATGTGTTTCTCAATTTAATTCTTACACTTGAGTTTCATCAAGGGCCCCGATTATGTCACTTTACACTGATCCAGCAGCATATGCCGTTTTCTACTGACCTACCACTCCTGATCCAGCGGCATAAGCCGTTTTCTACTGACCTACCACTCCTGATCCAGCGGCATAAGCCGTTTTCTGCTGACTTAGTTTTTATCTTCGGTCATATACTATAGTCATCTTCTAAACAGTGTCTTTGTTAAATTTGGGATTGTGTGAAAAATCTTAACAGTTGGCCATTAACTGCGGTCTTATAATACATCCATGTTTGGTCATCTTCTTCTTCTGTTTAGTTTAACAACGGCATCCATAAATGTTGCATTACCGCCATCTACTGGAAAGCGCTTGGTCTTCCCTGCATTTGTGAATTTTGTGTGACACACACGGCGCGGAAGAACAGTCTCAAAAGGATCCACACAAATAGGTTGAGATTCAAAAATATATTTCCATTTAAAAATGCTACACTGTTGTACAAATGATGTTATACGAGTGGCAAGTTAGAGGCACAGATACAAAGGCAGATTTACAGATACAAATCACTCTGCACTTATTTGTGCATTGTGTTTTACGAGTTACGTAACTTGACATTTGTTTGTGAATACTTATGAGACTGTTTTAATCCCATACTGCTGCAGCCTCAGCTCTCCAAAGGAGCCTTAGTGGCATATTAGTACTTTAATATCAAAATACAAGCCAGCATACAACCATTTATCATCAACTACTGAGGGAGAGTTTAAAATTCAGTTGAATGCACCAATAGATATTATAATATTATAATTATATTTACTGTACATGTGACAACTGGGAGTCTGTGCTACCTGTTTTTTGTTGCTAGTGAAAATAAAATCACTAGAGGTCAACCTCTTGAGAGCTAGAATGGGCTCCACAGATTTAACAGAATTTTTTTCTTTACAATATATTTTTTCCTCAATGTCTGGCAGTAGCAGAAAGGTCATACAAATCATTTGGAATCTTCATCTGGGACCAATGATTGTCCAGAGGAAAGCATGTGTGTCCGTGCAGTGTCCAAAATCAAAATGGTTCATGGGTGTTTTTAGTAAACTTTTTGGCAATCTATTCTTCAGATTTTTTTTTACATTTTTTCCTGGTGGTGTCACTAATAAAAAGGGAATCCAAGACAGTCCTCAACAGCATTTCTCATTTGTTCACACAACCTATTTATACATTTACCTGACAAGAACCTCTTGTGCTCATGTGAAATATGACTCCAGTCTGTCAGGAGCAAAAGTTGGAAGTGGCATGACGTTGTTATAAAGCCACAAAACCTCTTACGACTTTTTCAATTATGACCGACTGGTGGGGAGCCTGAAGGCGTCAGAATTTTTTCAAAAGCTTGTCCTCCCCCCATACTTTTCCAATGTTGGAATTTGGGAGCTATGTCTGCTGACTTTTGTAATTTTCTGAAACAGACAAACCCAGAAGCATGCCCACTTTGCATAGCGATTGGCCAGGCGTACAGGGGTGTGACAGGAATCGGGATTTAAGTGCAACACCATGAATACTTTCGAGGAAAGACTGTGCAGAAGTGTGCGCTGTCATCCTTATTTCTACAATTGATAGTATGTCGGCCCTCTCTATGAAAGCAAGCTTTTCTGTACAGGTATTCGGCACAGGTATGATCATCTTTGTCTTTTGACGTGGACGCCACTTTCTACATACTAGTTTGTTTCAAGCATACCCTGGCCTCATGGCACTCAACCTGTTAAAGGTCTGTCCTCCACTACTCTCAGTGCGTGAACGACCCAAACATTAACCCCGGCGGCAGCTGATCAGCAAACTGTCTTGTGAATCACTGACATCATGACTCGTGCGGCCATTTGTTACAGTTTTGGAAGGCACTGACAAACAATGACATTCTCCCATAGGGGCATCAGAAAACGCTCATGAAGATCATGATTATCCATATTAAGTGAAGAAGAAAAAAAACACCAGTGAACAATGAAAAGTATTAACACTAACACAAATTACCACATTCTGAAATATTGTAATGCTATGAATAAAGAGCTGAAAGAATGAAAAACAGGAATAAAAAGAATATATGATCGATTTTGCCTGTATGGCTCATAATACTACAATGTCTATAAAGAATACAAATACGGTAATCATTTTCAGCAGTTTGATTACACTTTCATACATAATTAAACATAATTTCAGTTGACAAATAAACCCAATTTGATATTGAATCCTAAAAATATCCTTTTAAATGACTCCATAACAGCAATTTTGTGGTCAACTTAAATAAAGGGAGACATCTCTGAAAAATAGGCCTGCTTATTACACCCCCACAGTGTGGAAGGTGAATGTCAAGGGAGGAGAATGGTGGAGCATTTAATAAGTGGGACATTGTATTATCACCCACACAGAGACCCCCATTACCTACTCAGACGTTGAATCGGCAGACTGTAATTACTCACAATTAGCAACTTAAAGAGGCTTGGAGGGTTCGGATTTGTGCCTTAATTCTATCGTTTTATAGGGAACTACATACGTACAGAAGCGGCTACTTCAAATCAATTAGAATATCAGTGCAGGCTGTACTGCTACATGCTGTAATGTTCCTTTGTTCATTTTTGACTCTGAGTTTACAAAACTTCACTGTCTTTGCTGGATTTAAATCGGTTGTGTAAATTTGTGTTTCGTCTGTTGTATTTTTGACGCTGAGCGCTTTGCTTTAGTATGTTTGCATTTCCCACAAAGACTTCACAATTAAACATAATGATGGAATAGAAGTTACCTGGATGCAACTCCGGTTGTATGAACACGTAGCCCAGTCACGGGATTGATAATTGCTTTACACTGACAATAATAGCTTTTATGGACAAGAGACATTAACAGCTGGGCTGGAATACAGGACAACCAGGCCCGTGGGTAGCACTGAATGAACCATAGAAAAAGAAGTTATTCGTTTGACATACCATATGACTGACAAGGGTGACAAAGATGGAGGTGGAGAATCAGAATGCAGTGGGACAGATGTCACCCATCACCATACCCCACACAACTCTTGTGCAACCTACTAGAATGTGCTATACAGGTGTCATTATGGTTCAAACAAAGTACTTGTTGGATCTTCAAACAGTATCTAACCCCAAGAGTCATGAGCTGCTCAAAATTCAGGAAGCTCTGTGGGGTTTGACTATAGGTGTATTAGGTAGTAGGTAATAATAATAATTTCGGTCAAATATCAAATCTGACTGGTCCAACCACTATAAAGTAGTAACTATGTCAGAACACTGTAAAGAAAGATATAAGAAAGTGGTTTAGAGAGTTGAAGGGAAACTATCCTTTATTACAACTTGGGTTTATTTTTCATAGCTCCAGCCATCAGTTCTTTCAGTTACTGTATCATAACTTTGTAAAGTAATCGCTGATATCTCAATATCTTGCAACATCTCTAAAAATAAGTCCAATGGGGCAACACACATGAGCAGCTAACAGTTAGATTAGCGACTACTTTATTTGTAGATGAGAATTTCTTGATATTTCTTTTTTAAATATTTTTTTACCACTACAAATAATATTTTAACCGCTCATTCTACAGGAAAACCATGAGTGTGCACTCATCACCCAACGGACAGTTTGGGTAAAACCCTTTGCCTTGTTTTCTCATCCAGTTAAGTTTGGCTAACCTGGGGGTTTGTATACAGCCTGTGTCATCATCTGACTGCTCCTGTTTCTTGCCCTGTCCAACTTTTTTATTGTGATGTTGTCATGTTCTCAGATCTCAGTTTTTACTTTGAGTATTATGTTAACATACCCGATTAGACAAATGGCCAAAGCAGTGAAAATGAAAAAAAAAAAAGTTGTAATTAACTGTAGTTTTCTGTAGTTTACATGATATTTAATAAATCAGGTTATTTCAGAAAGCGAAAATAACCTGGTTACTGAAGTAAATGCATTGATTGTCTTCTGCTAATGACAGTGAAATAATTGAGTATTTTACCAGTGCCTTGTTAAGATGCTGAGGAAAGTGCATTCCTCTGTAAGGTCACTATAGCTCAGTGCTCCCCTGAACTAACAGAAAATATAAATGGACTTTGCCTGTCCTGACCATTTAAAGCCTGTCTTGATTTACTAATATAATACATTTTATAAATGTAATAGTGAAATACATGTTCTGTGTATACTCCATGATTAAGGCTTTTATCTCTCTCTACTTTTGTTGTAATTAAAGTGTACTTCCTCTGGTTTATCACAGCTACAGCACCAAATATATGAAGTGTGGAGTTTAAAAAGTCTCTAGAGATATTTGTGTTCAACTTCTCATTGACTTTAGACCCACAGCAGCAGCTGTTACTTGTTTACATGGAGATATTCAGATTTGAAAGGCCAAGGTCAAATTGGCATAGGTGGTGAGTTTATTTTACATCAACACAGCCAAACATCACACAATTGTGTTTTGTTCCGACACAGTATCTGTCAGTAGACATCTGCATATTTTTCAATTCCTCGGGGATAGAGACAGTCACAGTTTTTGTGCTGCTTATTGATAGCAGCATTTTTGGCACTTCAGATGCTGTCGTGGTGCACTGATCAAATCCCTCCTGCTCAGACGTCAGTCATTTAGAAGTGGCTTTGCTCTCCTGGCGGAGATCATTAGAGATGAAAAAAAAAAGGTACACAATCAGGCAACAGAAATCTGACTCTGAAAATACATCCACAATTTCACACACTTGTCTTTCTTGGGGAAAAAACTCAGACATCTGGTGTTTATGCCATGTTGCTATCATGACAGCTATTCAAGCATGTCATTGTAGAAATGAATGTCAAGCTCATATGTCAATCTTAATTGTGACTCTTTGGGCTGCCTAAATGTGTGACAAACTTGGCTTTTGTGGTCTATTAGAGGTCAGATTATTGTAATTCTCATCCGTGATTGGACAGGGCAAAGTTGTTAGTTTCAGATGAATAAATAACAGAAGGGCCCTCAAGACACCAAGCAAAGGAGCTGAAGTAATAATATAAAGGTGGTGCCTTTCTATTCTCTGACAAAATATGTTGGGGGGAAATATAGTGAACACACTGGTGAAATACAGATATTTTAGTTTGTGAGAAGTGACTTACAAAAATATCAGCTAAATATCTGAAGCAAATACCATACAAGATATGAAGACTGACATCCTGTAGTACTCGAATTTGGCTATAATCGGCCTTGGTCGTTACTGGCAATCTTCAGTCCCAGTGGAATGTAATGTTGTTGGCTGTCTCTGCGGGTAGTTTGTGTGGCCATTAATTGTTCGGGGTTGCCTTTGGTTTGTTCGGGAATGCCTGTGAAAACTAAATTGTCTCTCATCTGCGTGCTTGTAAGTCCAGAATGGGCCTGTGAATATTCTCATTCATCCAGGTCATAGTTATCTCAAGGAAAATTGAATTGAACGCAACTGGATTTTTGGTTGTTTGTTGCTTGTTTAACCAGGCTAGACTGGTCCAGTCTAGCCTGGTTAAACAAGCACGAACTGATGAAGCCTCTTGGATGAGAGGTGAAATGTCTTCACAGACAAAACCAAAAATCCAGTTGCGTTCGATTCAATTTTCCTTGAGACAAGTCCAGAATGGTTTCTTTCCTGGTTTTGTAACCGAGTGTTGCACTGATTTGGCACAGTGCCTGGAATTCCCTATTCAGTACCTCAATTAAAGCAATTCTGGCATCAAGTCCGGTAAGTTTACTTTTGATGGAAATGAGTATGTCGCTCACCTCTATGCAGCACGGTGGCTTCAGAGATATAAATGGTGTTGTACCTGGGCTGAAGAGTGAATCCAGAGTCTTTTGTGTCACAATCTGCTCCTTAGTTCCCCTTTTTTTACCACTCTCTTATCCCCAGCCCTCCACATTTCTCTCGGTCCCTGTCTCCAGCCCCTGCTCACTTCTCCCAGGCCCTGTTCTTTCCCCTCTTTGCCCTCGGACTTTCCCTTCTTTCCCCATTGCCTGACTGCCCCGCCCAAATACACACCTGTTCTCACTTCCCTCATCTGCTCTGCAGTTACCTGGACCTCCCCACCCACCTCCTCACCTGCACCATCTTTGTCATGTGCCCAGCTTTGGGTCCTGTTTTCCTGTGTTTCTGCATTGTTGGTTCTTGTGTTTACCTGTGCCTGCCAACCTACTTCATTTGTAAGCCATTATTCTAATAAATAATTGTACTGCTCAGCTCTGCATGCTTGTTTGTGCTTAGGTCTAGCCCTGCTTATCCCGGAAACCCGCCATTCTGGGGTCTGGAATGGAGTTGGCTTTGCCCTTTTTTGTGTTGTCTGTCTTGTCTTTGTTCATGATGCAAATTTATTGTTCCACGTGGTCCAAGTTGTTTGATGTTATCGTCCGGTTTAGAGTGGAGAAAAAACAAAAGTAGAAAAAAAAATCACCCATCCAAACAAACTTTAACACCACCAATCTTCCTCCTTTAACTTCGGAATTAATTAACATCCCTTCCTTGAAAAAACTCCTTTCCAATCAATAATAATCAATAATATCAGAATCCTACAAACTGCTGTCCATACCATCAATAAAATGGGAACTAGACTAAATCACTCCTGATGTTGACTTCTGGAACCAAATCTGAGAAAAGATCTTCATCAAAACTGCCAACCTACAACTCATGCAGTATTACAGTAGTACACAGAAAACCCCCTGATGGTGTGTGTGTTATCAGTACATACAACTTTACCTGACCCAGTCCCCAGATAGTTGGCGAGTACCTCATTACTAGTTTCACAGACAATACTTTACATCTAACAGTCAGACGACTACAACAACGAGAGGCACGTTTGCGAGCTGTTCAATGAAAATCCCAGCCGTGCTGACTGTCAAGCTGGCCAAACTTTTGTAAGTTCTCAGCCTCCAAATTGCCTCCTCTGGATTGGTGCGCTGCCAACTAGGAAGTGGGATGGGCATCTGAATCCATGGGACTGTATTACAAGAACACTAAAAGGGTTAGATACAGGGGCGGGTGTTGGCTGAGGCCGTAGCAGTAACAATAACAACACTGTTGACCCTGCTAACCCGTTTTGGAGCAGTACTCTCCCTGACTATATAATTATTATAATTGGTGATAATAGTAGTAGCAGTGCCTTAGCACTAGCATTAGTGTACATTTATTTACCCTTTTTTTTTACTCCTCTCCCCATGCTTTTCCTTAATTCACCACTTCCCTTTCTCTCTCTCCCATCCACCTTATGGACTTCTTCCCAGTCCAACAGTGTGGAACACAGGCACGCATGCACACACACACACACACACACACACACACAGACATACACCAATATTAAGTCAACAACTAACATCAACTTGTTATTTGACTAAACTTTTGTTAATTATCCTGTATTTGTTGTTTTGTCTTCCTTGTGTTGTCCTGTTAAAGTCCTGTCTTTTGTCTTACAATATATATAAAAAAAACATTAGCAAGACCATTCACGAATCTTTAAACCTTAATCATGGATGTGTCGGACCAGACCATATGGGTTGTTTTTTGGAAGGTAATGACAAAGAACCTATTTTGTTGTTTACAGCAGATACAGACTTGCTGGGGGAAAAGCATGGAGCTACTACAAAGTATAACATACAGTATGCATTCCTTCACCAAGCTGGGTTTTAGCCCATATTTATCACCCAAAAAATGTCCAAAATTGCCCCCTCGCAATTTTCAACAGCCCCCTCAATCACTTCATCCTGGTGCCTGGCCTGCCACCTACCCATCCACCCCATCCACACACAAGCAAGCAAAGACTGTAATTAATACAATTAATAAAGCACACAGTAACAGCACTCAATAGCACACCGGAGGCAGGAACTCCAAACAGGAGATAAAAGTAAATAAAAGGTTAAGAACACAAGATAAATGAGAAAATACTAAAAGAGATAATACTAAAAGAGGAGATGTATTAAAACAAGTAAAACCAGAAATAAGAGGTAGGGTATTAAAAGGAAAACAATCCATAAAATAAATAAAACAAAAGAAAAAGGATATACCAAGAAGTTGTTTTGACTTTAGGGATAATTAAAAGGCCCCTACCAGAAGACCTGAGGGTTCTAGAGGGTTCATAGGCTAAAAGCAAATCTAATAAATAGGTAGGACCAAGACCATTAAGAGGTTTATAAACCAATAAAATGATCTTAAAATCAATTCTGAAGCAGGCAGGTAGCCAGTGCAGAGACTTTAAAATTGGTGTAATGTGTGCTCTCTTTCTGGTCCTAGTGAACACACATGCAGCTGAGTTTTGGAGTAATTGTAATTGAGCTATATTCTTTTTAGGGAGACCAGAAAGGAAAGCATTAAAACAGTCAATCCTTAATGTAATAAAAGCCTGCATTAGTGTCTCTGTGTTGGCTTGAGAGAGAAACGGTGGCACTCTGGCAATGTTGTTAAGATGATAAAATGCATTCTTGGTTATGTTTCTAATGTGAGCTTCCAAGCTAAGATGAATGAATCAAAGATAACTCCTAGGTTTTTTACTTGTTGACAGGGTTTTAATGCCAGTGCTTGCAGTTTCTCACCAAGTTTGTCTCTCTGAGCTTCAGTACCAATAACCAGTACTTCAGTTTTGTCCTGATTGAGCTGCCATCCACAACTTAATATCTAAAATACAGTTAAAAAGGGCAGCTATTGGCCCTGAGTCATCAGGAGACCCGGCAATGTAAAGCTGTGTGTCATCAGCATAGCTATGGAAATTTATGCCATGCCTCCTGATGGCGTTTCCAAGTGGTAGTATATAAAGGTTAAAAAGTATAGGACCTAAAATTGAGCCTTGAGGAACACCACAATTCATTTTATGGCTTTTAGATGAGCATTCATCCATACTTGCAAAAAATTCTCTGAGTAAGATAAGATTTGAACCACTTAAAAACAGTACCAGAGAGACCAATCAGACTGTGAAGTCTACCTAAAAGAATCAAGTAATCTACGGTATCAAAGGCTGCGCTTAAGTCAAGTAATACTAATACAGAGAGTTTTTTCATATCCATATTGGACCTGAGGTCATTTACAACCTTGACTAGTGCTGTCTCAGTGCTATGATTGGCCTGAAAACCAGATTGGTATTTTTTAAAAATACTGTGGGAGTTCATAAAATCATTTAAGTGATTAAAAACAAGCTTCTCTAACATTTTACTTAAAAATGGCAGATTGGATACTGGTCTGTAGTTATTAAGAAGTGAGTCATCTGAATTGTTTCGCTTCAGAAGAGGTTTAACTATGGCGATCTTCAGAGCAGTAGGGAAAACACCCATCTGAAGAGAATGGTTTATAATGTTTAGTAAATCTTCATCAAAAATGTTATAAACTGTTAAAAACAAAAGTTCTGTGGTATTAAGATTCATCAGCTGACTTTGACATAAGTTTGATCTAATAGTGTCTATTTTATCTCTGAAGTGGAAGCAAATTCTTCACATTCTGAGTTGGTAATCATACTGCTAGACTTCTTAAAAACAGGGTTAATTAAACGGTCAAGAGTTGAAAAGAGGATTTTGGAGTTATTCCGGTTGTTGGTTATCAATTTTGAGAAGTGTGCTTGTCTGGCATGTTTAATAGCCTTATTGTACTGTTCACGGAAAATGTTATAATTAACCAATAATTTGTCGTTTCTCCGTCTTCTTTCTGCGATTCTACAGTTTCTCTTTAATTGTTTAATTTCCTTGTTTCTCCAGGCAGGTGTTGGATTGGAAGTAATATTTTTCAGTTTTAGTGGGGCCACTGTGTCCAGGGTTGACCTTAGTTTACTATTAAAACTATCTACAATAAAATCACAACAGGAGGGTAAGAGGTCTGCAGGAGTGTCACATAAGAGATCAATAAAATTTGCAGGCACTTCAGTAGTAAGATAGTGTTTCCTGACAGTTCGTTCTGGAATATCTTGTTGTATGAAACCATGGACTGTAAAAAAGACACAAATGATCAGAGATGCCTACATCCATAATTGAAAAAATATTGGCAGACAGGCCGTGGGTTATTACAGGGTCTAAAGTGTGGCCTCTGTTATGAGTTGGCTGAGTAACATGTTGGATAAAATTCATACAGTTCAGCAAATTAAAAAATTCCAAAGCAAAGGAGTCTGATTGTCCATGTGCATGTTAAAATCACCTAAAATAATAATTCTATCATAATTGGTGTGGATAATTGAGAGTACTTCAGAAAAATCTGAAATAAAAGAGGAGCAAGTTGTAGTTCGGTGGTGAGGTGTCAATAAGAGTAGCTGGTCCATCCGTATTAAGCCATGTCACCGTTAAAACCATGCAATCAATATTATTATCTAAAATCAGGTCATTAATAAGAAATATAATAAGTCTTGTTTGAGGGTGCTTTGACACCTAAGCTGTTTGGTCCGTTTTGATCGAACCCTGGAGCGTTTCGTTGGATAGTCCGGTTTGTTTGGGGTGGTGTGAAAGGTCATTCGAACTCTGGTGCGGACCAAACAACCGAACTCTGGTCCGCCTGAAAACGGGAGTCTCGGTTCGCTACAGGTGAGAACGCGATCCGAACCAAATATAGGCAGTGAACCAAAAAACAGTGCATTGCGGATGATTACTTTCAAATCCACAGCTTATTATGACCAAACCTCGCCCGTCTTCTGTCTAACAAGGACAACACATCATAATCCCTCTCTCTCTCATCAGGGCCCGCCTTCTGCTTCTCACTCGCTGTCTTGTCAGCTGCTCATATTGTTCGCCTTCTTGTAAAGCATTTGATTGATGAAAACACCAAAGCAAAACCAGAAAACTAGAGACCATATAAATTTGCTGTTGCTCCATTATTTCAGAGATCAGGAAGTGTTGGAGAGTTTCACTCGGATATTTTGTCCAATAGACGAGTGACCGTTTCGACCGTGTGACATTTATTTACAATGTTTGGTACGCTTGACAGAGTACAGTGTGAACGCGAACCGGACCAAATGAAAAATGCAACAATGTTGCAACTTCAGCCCCGAATCACACCAAGACCACCGAACTACAGGTGTGAAAGCACCCTAAAAGAGATCCGACATTCAAAAGTGCAGTTCAGGGTCACTGGCACAGTTCTCTTAAGGGTGGGTTATGTGTGCATAGAGACATGAGATTATTAAAATTCACGCCATAAGTTTGTTTGGTGTTATGTCGGTGGTAGTGATTATGACAGGAATTATTGGAAAAGAGCCTGGGATGTCACTGTATTTAGGCTTACTGCAGGAGAGGCTAATAGTGTTATGAAAGGTAATGGACAATGTATCTGGCTCATAACGGGAAGAACTGAGAGAGGGCTTAAGGGGGGTGTTTTCTGACAGTCAGCGGGTGAGGGCCTTACAGGAGCGCAAGGTCAGTTCAATATTTGTTGCTAAAAGGCGTGAGCCTCCCTGGAAAGGATGAAGGCTGTCTGTGGACAATTTTACTGCCTTTTTAAATAGACCTCAGCTTTTTAAAACAAAGCGGATGTCTCTGTTCCTACAATAGCCCTTTAGCCAAATGTGGAGTTGGCACAGGCGGCTGAACTATATGTCACCAAAACGCAGCAGGGGAAGGGGTATGGAGCTAATTTCCTGCCAAAACGTAACAAACAAACAAAACGTGTTTTACAAATGCCCTACGATTCACTAACAAACACAATGTGGTTTGCACATACAAAACACCATTAACAAACTAATNNTAATACATCATGCTTCAGAAACAAATACAGCAAGTTTTACAAGTACAAAAAAAATATCACGCGACTTTTGGCACAAACTTTCCGCTGTGCTTGTGCTGAAGATTTTCTCACAAATGTCCTGAGTCATTCGCCCTCCACAACCGCAGGTGGCGCTATTGAGTCAATTTAGTTTGTTAGTGAATCGTAGGGCATTTGTAAAACACGTTTTGTTTGTTAAGTTTTGGCAGGAAATTAGCTCCATAAAGGGGGCTGGAAATGATTACCTGCTTTCCAGTGTCCAGCAGACTGTCCACGAGTCGCACAAAGTGGCCACGGCCACTGGTGTCATTGTTAAGAAGCATTTTCTGAATGTCATATACAGAACCTTTAAGAATTTCATTGCCAATGACTGCTTCATCCAGACAACCATTTTATTTTCTTACTCAAGATCTAAGATCTTTATTGTCATGTGCACAACCATTATATAGAAGCAGAGTGGCAAGATGTGAGTGTGCAGATCCTGGAGCCAAAGGCAGATGGAGCAGTTGAAAGTCCTGTTGGTTTTGCAACATAGCATCTGCATCATAGATGTTACCAACAGTTCCTGAGTCTGTTGTCCTGAGTCCTCAAATATTTTACAAAGGTACAAGGTAAACTTCCATAGCAGACAAAATTGTATTTCCTCAGCTCAATGTGCAAATTAAAAACACAGGATCTAGCCATTTAAGATATGGACCGTAAAATCACAATATTCTCCGTTCGGGTACGCCTTAGGACCTTTAATGACATTCCTCTCTGCCATCCACTATTAAAAAAAAGGCTAAAATGCTTAAAAAGAAAGATGGGATGTCTGTTTTCAGGGCAACATCTAAAACTCAAAGCCAAAACATAAATACTAAACCAAAATACTAATAAGCTTTCTCTGAGCTGCCCTGTTTTTAATTTAACTTTGTAAAGTGAACTTAAAAAAAGAGTGGGTTAAGTTGAAAAAGTAAAGTGAAACTTTAAGTCAGTGCGATTACAAAGACTCACTCTTCTGGAGACAATAGGCAGACTTTGGAGAGTTTATATAATCCACAATAGCTGTTATATTCATGAAGGCTGGAACAGGCAAGCTGCTCAGAGAGAGAGAGGACAACCTGCACACCCACACGGCCTTAAGTAGTGCTTCAGTATGTATAAGCACTGTCTCTAAAACAGTTGATATTGTTATGCAAATGTAAAGTGCAATAGGCTAACATAGATTTCAGAACAACATAACCCCTTGTGCCCTTATATTTTAGCTTCTTCAGCAAAACAGTCGAGGTGAAGTTAACCAGGAAAAAATAGGGTGCTGCTAAAGGCCTGCTGTTACTTTCTGTCTGTATGATGAAAGATGCAAAATTTTAATTTTACATCAGTTTATCTCATGTTGAATTTTAAATCTTAAGCTGCAAAGTAACTAATAACTTTCACCAGATACATGTTGTGCAGTAAAAAGTCCAATATTTCCCTCTGAAATGCTGTGAAGGAAAAGTATAAATGAAAATACTTACATAATGTACTCATACTGAACTGTCAGCGAGTTCATTGTAAAAGGGCTTTAGGTAACTAT
>NTHP01000427.1:89857-108924 GCA_003416845.1 Oplegnathus fasciatus | reverse complement strand
TATATATTCTTTATTCTAGGGACGGTGAATGCTCTCTAAACATTGGTGTTGTATTAGAAAAATTATTTGTCAATCTAAAAACATATATATGTACGGAAGCCCTGAGAGGTAAGTGAAAAAAATATTTTTTTCAAGGCTCATTTTTCTAAATGTTTCTTGTTGTAATACTAATTTGGGCCACAAGAGGCTGAAGTGCAACACTAATCCATGTTCTAAATAGGACTGAAATGCACTCTAAACACAAGGTACTTACTGTATTGTGTGTTAGCAAGTTATGTACTCCTACCCCTGGGCAACACATATTTTAATATATTCTAACAACAAAATAACAACTAAGTTGTTCACTCTAACACTATATTTTTTTAATAACAGTGACTTGTACATGTCAAGAGGGCATTTATATATGGTTCCTGGTAGCTCACTGGGTAGTGTGCATACCATTGAATTTTTGTCCTTTTTGCAGCAGCCAGGGTTCGATTCCAACTCTGGGCTTTTTGCTGTACATCATCCCCTCTCTCTCTCCCTGCCCTTCCTGTCTCTTTTCAGCTTTCACAATTCAATAAAGGCAAAATGGCCCAAAAAATAATCTTTAAAAAAAGAAAAAGACTCATTCCTTACTTTATATCAAGTCAAGCCAATTTTATTTAAAACTCACCTGGAAGAAATCATGAATGCTAGAATGGGGTATTGGTGAACTTCAGCCTCTTTTGGCCCAAATTAGTATTAAAACACTTTACTTACTTCTCAGGGCTTCCGTCTATATGTATTGTATTTCCCTCTTCATTTTTTGTAACTGTTAGATTAATATTATCATTATCAATCCTGAAATTCCATATCGGTGCATCTCTAATCATCACACACTCAAACTCTTTGTCTGTCTGCTGTGTGCTCTCTCTCTCTCTCTCTCCTCATCCCTCTGTCACTCTCTGTTTTACACCCTCTCTTTCTCTCAAATCAAAATTTGCTTTATTTCCATGACCATAACTAAGTACATTATTACCAAAGCATGTTGTACGTGGTTTAATGCAAGATTAATAATTCAGAATGTCATAAAAAGAACAACAAATGTTGACTGCAACATTAAACTCTCTCTCTCTCTCTCCCTCTGTCTTGTGCCTTCTATTTATGTCTGTCTCTCTCTTTCGTCTTTTGTTAGCAGGATACCAGCTGCTTTCCACAGTGTTGATGACAGGAGGTTAATACCCTTATACTGTACAGCTTTATGCTGATTCTCATAGAGATGGTTAGGTTGGTCTTGTATACTGGTAAAGAATGTGGTTGGATGAATAGATTACTTTGTTATATTATTATTATTATTATTTTCAATCTGTTTATTCTTTTCAACTTGTACAAAGAAGACATAACGGAGGATTAAGACGGCCAGTCTTATGGAGAAAAACAAAAGTAGAGTTAAAAATAAGAGAAGGCAGGAGCAATATGAAAGAAAGAAAGACCCAAGTAACTATTAATAGGGTAATGATACAATAAAACTAATAACAAAAATGATAGACACATGCTCATGCCAGGAAACAAATAAGATCAAACAACGAAAAAAACAAAACAAACTTTGGATGCAATTACAAGCCACATTTCTACCGTGTTTTCAGATGTACATACATTGTTTTCAAGTGCATGGGGAACATTCCTTACAGTATTAGGTTGTCAACGAAGCAGACCATTTTTCAAAAACGTCCCATAACTACTGGCGATCTTACAGCAAAGCCTCTCCATATGCAGCACATTTCCCAGATCTCTGAGCCACTGGTGGAATGTAGGGATTGTTTTTGCCTTCTATTGTAGTAGGATAAGGCATTTAGCAAGCAAAGTACAGAGGGAAACGGCTTGCCCTTCATATACATTAATAGAAGATTTAACAGAGCAAGTAATGGATCTGGTTTTATGGTCCTATTAAAAGCCTTTGACATACAGTCAAATATTAGAGCCCAGAAGGATAATGGTTTAGGACATGAACAAAACTCATGAGTTAGTTATCAGAACCCTACAACACAGAGCTGATAATGTACCCACAAGCTCGCAGGCCCAAGGGGAAGAGCACAAGCACCTGAGGGGTGCCCTCAAAACTTGTGGTTATCCCAGTTGGACCTTTGTGAAAACTGCAGCTGGTTCCAGAAAGAATACCAACAAAGTGGTTGAGGAACAAAAACAAGACAAACGAAATAACATAGTCATCCCGTATGTGTCTGGGGTATCGGAAAAACTCAGGAGGATCTTTAACAAACACCGTATCCCTGTGTATTTCAAACCCAGCAACACACTCAGACAGAGACTGGTACATCCCAAGGACAG
This sequence comes from Oplegnathus fasciatus, assembly GCA_003416845.1. Lineage (NCBI taxonomy): Eukaryota > Metazoa > Chordata > Actinopteri > Centrarchiformes > Oplegnathidae > Oplegnathus > Oplegnathus fasciatus. The sequence goes on along the minus strand of NTHP01000427.1, from coordinate 106,617 downwards.
AACACCACACACTCACAAAAGCAACCTGGTGTATGCAGTCCAATGCAACGAGGAATGCAAGGACCTCTACATTGGTGAAACCAAACAACCGCTACATAAACGCATGGCCCAACACAGGAGGGCTAACTCCTCAGGCCTAGACTCTGCTGTCTATTTACATCTCAAGGAGAAAGCCCACTCCTTTGAGGACAGCAATGTTCACATCTTGGACAGAGAGGATAGATGGTTTGAAAGAGGAGTAAAGGAAGCCATCTATACCAAAATAGAAAAACCATCTCTAAACAGAGGAGGAGGTCTGCGACATCACCTATCTCCAATTTACAATGCTGCCCTTTCANTTAAATACCCAGATCTCCACACCAGCTAGTTGGACCAGTCTAGCCTGGTCAAACAAGCACGAACTGATGAAGCCTCTTGGATGAGAGGTGAAACGTCTTCACAGACAAAACCAAAAATCCAGTTGCGTTCGATTCAATTTCCTTGAGATAATTATGACCTGGATGAATGAGAATATTCACAGGCTCATGAGTTAGTGTTCCCATCTCTTGTTTACACTTGTCACATAGGGGGGAAATATTAGGATAGCTGGAATGCAGCCTGGACTTAAAACAAGTGGAGTCTGTGGACCACCTTGAACTGTATTAGGGTGTGTCTGGTATTTATAGAGATATGGTGTACATTGTCAAGAACTGCATCGCATATGTCTTCTGAAAATTCTCTATCAAGTTCTCGTTCCCAGGCAATTTTGAATTTCTCATTTGGTACCGCTTGGTGGGCCTGCAAAATATTGTGTAGAAAAGAAACAGATCCCTTTTTAAAGGGATTGTGTTGAATGAGTCTATTGAGATTATTGTGCTTTGGTAGAAATATGTACTGTGGTATGTGAGTCCTGATGAAATTTCTTATTTAGGGCGTAAGAAGTGTGATGATGGTAACAAGTGGATCTACTGTAATTGCTGAAAGGATGCTACATTGCCATCAACATATAAGCCCCCGATTTTGCAGATTTTTTTTATCCCTCCACTCGGAAAAGACTGGGTCTCTCAAGGCCGGGGGAAAATCATGGTTGTTACAAATTGGGGTATCTACATAAACCTTAGGCAAGTTTAGAAATGATTGGATCTGTTTCCTTATTTTTAGGCAGTGAAGAATAATGGGATTAGTTACATACTTGTTTTTTGAATTTTTATCTTAACTGGGTTATTGTGCAGGAATGGATGTACGCCCACAGGTGGCCTGTTCAATTAGGAGCCATGACTGCCTGGCTTCCTGACTAGAACCTGCTGACAGACTTTCACAGCAGAATGATAACACATTCAAATTGGCTGCCCAGTAATATAGTTTAAATTGTGGTAAACCAAAGCAGCCATTTTTGTTTGTGTAGATGTTTTGGGGTTTTTTTATATTCTGGCTGCTTTGTTATTCCAGATAAAAGAGCATAAAAGTCCAACTTCTTAAAGTTTTGTTATATTATTTTATATATATTGTTATATTATATTGTATTATATTAACTGAACTAACAGGAACTGTTTACACATATCCCTTAATTTGGAAAAGATAAGATGTGTTTGGGCTCTTTTCAGAGATAAAACATGAAGAAGGTGAATATGCATATATATAATTAGTAAATTGATCATAACTTGTAATAGGACAAAATGCAAGTTTGACTGACAAATCTAGCATACACCCAGAGTAAGGCTGTGTTGATTTTGTCCCATTGGTTGCATTATAAAGGCTGGTGCTTTTATTTTGAAAAAGTAAAAAAGAGTAGAAGAAGTAGTAGTAGAAGAAAAAGACGCAGGTAAAGCCAGGGGAAGCTTGCCTAGGGTGCCGAATGTGCTAGGTCCGGCCCTGGTAGCGTTGTTGTATGTGTAGTTAGTGTTTTATTGTGTCATCTGTAGGTCAGTCTTTGTTAGTAGTGGTAGTAATAAATGTTTTATAAAGTCGTTGCCCTTGTTGTCTGTAACTTACTCTCAGTCCCTTTACGCATCCGATTGCTTTTGTTTCTTTTTTTTATTACCTGAGTTCAAGTTAATTCTTTCCCAAAGTTAATTGGTGCATTATAGACACTCTTGACTGATGACCAAGAACAACAGTTTATTGACATTATTATGCTGACTATGAAATGATATCACTGGACAAATAATTAATGTATTTCCACTTAATAATATTTAAAAGTGTTGGATTGACCACTCTTATTCATATCAAGTTTGCGCACAATGTAAATGTCCATTTAACTTGTGTAGGGTGGCTTGAGTACACACAGTCAGCATTCAATATAACACAAGATAACACAACAACAAATTAAAAATAGGTTAGGTAAAGTAAGTTACTGTGATCAGTTCACTGCTACTTTAATGGAAGTAAATGTAAGAAGTTTTTATTGGCAGCCGTCGTCTTTGCGAGTCATGACAGCACCTGACAACTTTTGAAGCTAAATGTTCTCACTCTGCATGTGCGCTGTGTCCTTATGTAACTCATTCAGACAGACAGTCAATCAGTTTATGTTAGGGGAGATGACAGTTTTATCAATAATTGGCAGCATTTTTCATCTTCAGAGAATATATCTACAAAGTCACAATGCTTACTGCAAAACGTCAAAGCAATGAGAGTTGCTGCCACAAATTATTCGGACAAGCGATCATTACATCAGTGCAGGTGGGAGAACAGTGTGCTGCTTAATATAGGTTCTGCATTAAGTGAAAAGTGATCAAATGATAACAGAGAACAAAGTGGGAGAAAGATGGACACTGGGAGAAACATATGGCATAACTAGATATCACACTTTGTAGGCCTTTTCTTTGGATTTTACTGTATACATGCTCAAAGTCCAAAATTGTGTGCATATTTTCGTATACCACAAAATGGTACACCAAAAATGTGATTAATGTGACAGTATATGCGTATGTATATAATGAATGGTAATAAAATATTTAGACACATGTATATATGGTATAATATACAGATAATTATGAAAAATGTATACAATCAAGGGAGTTTCTCTCACTCTTTGTACCTTCCTGGTATGATTATACCTCACTCTTTGCTCTCCATCCACTGATGTAGAGCCTCTGAGCCCAAACACAAAGAATGTTTTTGAACATTTATGATGAATTTCTGCACCAATCCAACACATCATTAGGATGAAGATTAAAGCAGGTGCAGTGACTCAAACAAGCGATTGCAACAGAGCTGAAATTAAACCTGGCTTTTTAAGTTCTTAAGCGTATCAACTGTTTGTCTCCAGACGGACATTCTCGTGACAAAGTGACAGAATGGTCTTTGATGCTGGATACTGGTCATTGATATTGATGTTTCCCAGGGGATGACCTCTATTAAAGGACCTCCGAACTTCCTCAGGCATCACCCAACTAACCAATTTTCCACTTGCACACATGATATTGCATATAGTCTAATGAGCTCAGTGCCATTCGCAGTCCCTAGGAGATTAACCCTTTTTTAATTTTGATGATTTCATGACCTGCTGTGTCATACAAAGAATGAACTTTATTTGTAGCCCTACTAATGGTAAGGTTCTAACACAGAAAATCTTGTTTTATCCTTTACACTGTACCATTTGTTAGACATTTGGTCTTGTTATTTGAATGAGTTTTCAGTGAAATTAAAAGAAAGTTATGGTAGCAACACATCAGTACTAGAAGTACATCAAGTCTTCTGTATCTAACTTTGGTGCAGATGTGTATCTGTCCACCTTTTGATTTTTGTAGTTGGGAGTTCAACAACAGACTACACATCATACTGTAGCTGTTCTGCTCAGCTATTTCTACTGATGTTTATCTTATATCATCATGTTGATTAGTTGCACCAAGTGTATCTCTACAGCATGGGCATCTCCTTCTTCACATTAGTAATTTTATGTGCCAGTCAAGTACTAGCATCAGGTAAGATAGTACTGAACTTGTAAAAACATCACAACAGTGGAATGTCAACTTAGAGATGTAAATGGAAGCCCAGTGTTAAGGGTAAATAGGAGCTCAGATGTGTCCTACATAATGGAAGTGATGTAGTTGATGGTCATGGTCTGATGTATTGTGTTGGGCACGGTTCAGGAAGTCAGACAGCTGTGATTTAGTGGTTTCTCTAGTTCTTCTCATCAAAAAGTGGAATCCAGAAACAGACATGAATTAAGCAAACAGTTAGTGGCTTTAGAGATTCTGTTTGATGGTATTTGATCGAGCCACGGGGAAAGAGTTTGAAAACTTTAGTTTGCTTTCTTTCATCGTGATTGTGGTGGATTGCCTTAAATGTGAATTAAAGTCAAAAATGTACCAAAGGAAAAACAGCTGCCAGCTCAATGTCTAAATCCTTCATGTGAAATACAAAATGTATTTAAAGGACCAAACATGAGCCATTGTTGTTTGAATAGTAAAAAGTTTTAGTAAGTTTGAATAGTGAAAAACAAACCACTCAAACCAGTAACAGTCCTGCTAATGCTTACGTACATTTTGAGGCCGAAAACATTGTCTGATGTGATGATGAACTACTATTGAAGACAAATGTCAACTGATTTCAATCAAATAGTAGACAAAAATATCAGAAAAGGCAAGCTGTGGTATTACTTATTTACTTTTCAGTAAATTTTATATATACTTAAGTTTCAGCTTTGTCTTAGTTTTGTATTAATTTCAAACATTATTGCAGATTCATTGTATGTAGGAGGTACAGCAAAGGTGTCAGTGATTTTCATGCTTTTTGACCAGTTGAAGGATGACAGGGTCCACTATGGGTTGAGACCCCTCTTTCATCTGTGTGTGTGAGTCAGAATATATTGTCATCCAGCTAAAATAAAGCTATTTTCTTACTTCCTGAAAAATTTCCAACCTCCAAATACAAGGTTTTCACTAACAACTGTTAATTTCACAAAATGCCACAGCACCATGTTGATATCCCTGTGACTAATACAGTAGCATATAGCATACCGTAACAGTCACATTACTGATGTCTAGTTTGATGGACAGACTGAGGTCTTAACCCAGTCTGGTCTCATTCAGGATTCCTGCATGCAGGGCCTTTGTCCTACAGGCTCTCACCATTTGTGTCTATCAGTATATTGACTGCTACAATACCTATGGAGGGCTTGTTATCTGTTCTGTGGATGCGGATGGCGCCGAGGTCAGGATGACCTCTCGGTCACCCTCTGGGGTCACTGTTTAATCAAAGCACGTCCAGTCTGACGTATAGGGTTGCGGCCTGTGTGCTGTCCAATACCCAGTCGCCACAGGAGAAAATGGGGTCGCCGGAGGTTAATTAAGTACAATTACTTTCTCTCTCTCCTGCCTGATATTTCCTCCTCCACTTGAGGAGTGTGTGCTGAAAGAGCTGTACACTCCGTTGCTCCATATGTGTCTAGAATCCAGTGCTTCAAAAGCTTCCTACTGTGTTTTGTAGTTCTCTGTGCATGTACAGTTTCAGCCTGCTTAAGTAAGATCCTGTTTGCATAAGAAAGTAAGGTTAGTCTGCATGAGAAAATCCAGACTGACAGCACCTTTTGTTGTTCTATTTTCTGAGTAATTACTCCCACAGATAACCATAATACATAATAATGATTTTTGGTCTTTTCAGTATGGCAGTTACAATTATTTCAACTGCAGCGTACACTTCAAAGTCAACAATATTAAAACAGTTAATAGCTTTTTCCAGAGCTTTTAACTGTCTCACACAGTCGTCATCAGCGGGTGGAGTTTGCTCAGTTGTCATGGAGATGGATCTGTTGCCGAGTCAAATGGCACTCTGCTAGCCGTTTCATGGGAACTTTAAAGGCGATTTTCACCTGCTCCATTATCTCACTTTTTTGCAAGACAGTAATGCCACTGCCTCTCCAGCACAGTAGTAAGCCATCTGCTTGCTTTGTCTTTTACTGACAAATTCCTAAATGGCCTTAAAATACACATGCATCAGGTCAAACGTGCTGTAGGGCACTCCAAATGAGAACACTTAATTGATTTGATGCAGTCACAGAAGCAGCTTTTGGCTGTTCAGCTTTCCTTCTGAAAATGATTTAAATCAGGAGAGACTTTGTCGAAAAGACGCTTAAAGAGTAATTGAATTACTTATTTGACATAATGCACAATAGGAAAGTTGAAGAAATATGTGAGGAGTCGATTAGACCCCATTGCCACGTCATCATTTAAGGGGGTAATGATGCCATGAGCTGAACAGGAATATCCCCGATGGAGTCTAGACACTGGTGCTGGTAAAGGGGTGCTGAAGAAGCTCAAGATCTGAATGGATAATCAGTGGAGCGGGACATGGAATGAGTTATGTGTTTGGATTAATTTGGCTTGTCCTTTGATGCAGGTGGTTGTCTTGTGAACACGCCTTCCAGTTATTAGTGAGTTATTAGTGGTAATTGTCTGTACATACATGGGAATACAGTGCTGCAGATGGCCAGCTGTGAAATGTAGTTTTGTTGTGTCAAACAAAGAACCTTGATGTTCATAACTTCATTAAACAGTATGGCTTTTGTGCTCTGTGCTCCTATACTGCACTCCACTAGCCTCAATCATGTCTCAGTGAAGTTCTGGAGGAAAATTGTACAAAGAACACTTACGTACCATAGCAAGACAAAAACTGTAGTGAGGGTGCACTATGAAACCCAATCCCTAAATATTTAACTTTACAATTCCATTAGTTTACCATTAATAATGATGAGTGCTTCTGGTGAAGCCCTAATGCAGGCAACACACTCCGACTTTCCTGATACTTTACCAGATTCTATGAAGGCCATTAGTGTCTTTTCCACAGCGTGGACCTCTGCAAATGACCAACTCCTCCTCTTTGAGGGTTCTGTTTTAGGGTCACCACTGTCAGACTCAGGTCGCTGTCTTTCCTTAGACCTTGAGAATCCTGTGGTAGCAAGTTCAACACTGCCTAGCTCATCAGAGGTCCACTGTCCTCTGTTGGATCTTGGGGGTCCTGTTTTAGGGTCATCACTGTCAGACTCAACAGTTTCCTTTCTTCTCTTAGGTGTTGAGGATCCTGTGGGTGTAATGTCATCACCAAACTCATCAGTGGTTGGTGGTCTTCTTTTAGATCTTGAGGATCCTGATGATGCAGAGCAGAAAGATGAGTCCTTCTCTGCCTCTGTCTCTGAGAGATCACTGTCCATAGCTTCCGGCACTTCCTCATTGGGATCGATTTGGATTTGGTCCAGGCTCATTCCCTTGAAGTCTGACAGTCAGCCTTGTTCTAGGGCAATCAGCACTTTGCTGACTTCAGCCAAGTGCAGCGTTCCTTCAGGTAGTCTATAGTACTGCCTATGGACCCGGATGTTATGGCCAAGAAAATTTGCAAGCATGTCCATCTCATTATCTTTCAGGTTTAGGACCGTTGACAGTGTGGATACGTGCTTTCTCAACTTGGTTGCGGACAGAGTTTCAGGATGCTTAGCCCCACGTTCCGTTGCAGTCTGTCTGATGGCATCCGACCCCCTTAATTGCTGTACACACTGTAGCACCATCTTGTTGTTAAACCAAATCGAACCAGCCAAAAGAACAATAAGACAACAGTGAGTCAAATCCAGTGTAAGTCCAGTGTAATTCCCAACATAGTATCAAATCAAAGTAAGTTAAACTTAGCTTGCAAGAAAACCTTTGGCTGGTTTGATTGTTTTATTTAAATACAAGATAGTTGTCAAGTTCTCCAAGGGTTTTGTTCAGCTCCTGCCCAAACTTGAAAATGGCCTGGTTAGCCTCAAAGGACGCACAGGACAACTCACTCTTCTTTTCCTCTTTTTATTTCCAATCCACTTATCCACTTCCACTTTCTTTTAGTAAAAGTTGTAAGAGTTATTTAGAGTTATTTAGGTTGATAACCTTGAAAGAAAACAAAGGGGAAATGTACACAAATGTCATTACTTCCTAATTAAAGCCATACACTCTTATACACTCTTTCAATTAGACATTTCTTATTCGCTGATTCCCTTGAAATATATAATTACAGTATTATATTATACAGTATCATTTAATTATGCTTAATCAAACAAGAAATTGATAATTCTGTTTGCAGCATTATGCTTAAACAATAAACAACATCACTCATAACCAAGTTAACTCATCACAGAGCTACATAATACAACCATAAATCAAGCAAGCCATATGATATGTATGCTAACGGCTATTCATCATCATGTAACATTAACTTAAATTACTATAATACCAATACCAATATCAATACAAACTAAGACTTCTCTGATCAATCAATATTCATTCATTTCATACCAGTAGTGTGTTTTGGCCAAGCCGTGAGCTGAGCACTCCTTTCTTTGTCCGTGTTTGTCATTCTCTGCCGAGACGCCGAGTGTTCATGCAGGTGAACTGACCTCACTTACTTAACTTCCGTGACTTGTTTCCTCTCTCTTCAGCGGTGCGCCGATGTAATGGCTCCGCCAGAATTGGAAACTGAAACTTAAGTTCTGGTTGGAATCGTTTCCTCGCGCTACCTTCAGATGATGATCATCTTTTTCTTCCTTTATCATATCTGACTCAACAACAGCGTTACAATGGGTACAGTTAATTCTATTCTATTTTCATTTCAATTTTAACTTGATATCATAAACTGAATGTCCAAAAATGTATTAGTAAAAACAGAATGTTAGATGTTTTGATACCAAGAATGTTGATGTTGATAATAAGTTTTAGCTGTCATTAAATAAACAACAAAAATAAGCTATTTAAACTCGATTGAATTCCATTAGATTAATTTGATTATGAAAAAAGATTTTGCTTCAAACAATAATAAAAAAAAACTTAGAAGCTGATTTAAATAAATATATTTTAACTATCTTAAATTGATTTGTAATTGTGATATTGAATTGGATATCAAATTTTGTATTGAAAAATGAATAAAAGCTTTACTGGCCTAGAATACTGTACAATGACTACTGAGCGCCCACTCTCCCCGGTGTTGGCTTTAGCCAGCAGTAGATGAAGACACACGCAGAACATTAGTATTCATGGGCATGTTCATCACTGTCAGAGCAAGCAAGGTTTCTGTGTCCACACTGGCAGCTCTGCAACTGAGGAGAGGAGCTGTACTAAAGAGATTTAACACAGCTCAACAGGGAAGCACACAGTACACATGTAAACACACACATACACACACACCAGCAAATGTTTGGAGTGATTGCAGAGGCACAACCAGATATCAGTTTTGCCTTTTCTCAGATACACAAGACGCAAAACCCACTTTCTCATTTTTATTACCACATCTCTCTGTTTTCATAGTCATACTAATGTGGATTAAAAAACATGCCTTCCATCAACACTAAGCCAGCATTTTCCACCCCCAAAATGATGATAGAATCTGTGATCTTTATTTGTTATTTTCAATAGATTGTGGCAATGTTGTTAGGCTATGGGATACAGTGTCAGGACTCACAGATAATGGCTACAGTAATAAGTTCCAGTAACAATACAAATTATCTTCAAAAGTTTTATTGCAGCTGGTCTTCCTTAGATTACCATTTTAATATGTAACAATGACTGGGGGAAAAAGCATAAATGATAATGGTTTAATGTCTTTACTCAAAGTCATATATAGGCTTCCAAAATGTTCATGGAAGAACATACGCTGTCTGTGGGTTTCTTTCTTTCTTCTTCTGGTCTCATTTGGTTTTCTTTGAAGTAAATGGGGAGCTGTGAAAAGTCACAAATTATTAAATTACATCAGCATTCATTCAACCGTGTAATTACCTAAGCAATGTACATTGTTGGTAGACGTCTGTGCTTCTAACCAGAAAGGTTAGTTATCAGCACAGACTACGTTAGCAGCAGGTACTGCTGCAAAGTAAGTGAGGTTTAGGATGTATATATATATATCAGGATGTAAGTTCTTGTGCGAAGCCCGGTGATGTTTACTTTCAGGTATAGGGTAAGAAATGGTTTCTGAATGCGTGTTTGATGAATGTTTGATTTTGTTTCGTCTCGTCTAGTAACATTGGTTGGTTTTGATTCAGTACGCTGATTTTGATGCAGGAACAACAGAAACAGGACCAACAGGAATGGTTTACACAGATCCGCCAGTCTCCAAACGATACAGATGGGGTGTTTGGTCTCATTTAGCAGATAGAAATTAGAAGAATATGAATACACCTATACATATCCAGTAAACTGATCATAGCTTGCAATAAAAATGCAAGTTGAAAGGCATACGGAATACTGAAGTTCTACGGTTGAGAAAATGTAGTGCCAAAGGAAAGGGCTGTCTGACGGCAAGGTTAAGTGCTGAAAATGTTCTAAATATAGCTTACACTTAAACTGATCAGTTTATTTAGGTGGCTAAAATACGTTTTTACTGTTGTGCTCCAACCGCCATCTACTGTAGGTAAGACACTGACTATAAATAAGTACCTCATACAACCCCACTTCAAAACAATCCGAAATATCCTTTTAACGTTACTGTTAATTGCTGAGGGGGACGTGGGGCCCTTACGTAATTTGCAGGGCCCTACGCAACTTGCGTAGTGAGCATATGGGGCCGCCATGCTCTGGTAGAAACAAACTGCTGGCCTAACACCCACCGCACAGCAAGGTGGAAGCCAATGACGTGGCAGAAATTTTGGAGTGGCATCTGGGGTTTTCTTTAAAACCGAGCATGCTGAGAACCATAATGGTTAAAAAACGTTCACATATTGTGACCATGCATCAAATGTGTTGTGTGTATCTTGGAATATATCAAATTTGGTAGTTTATGTGGATATATTAATTGTTCTTCAACGGGGCGCCATGACACACGAGGATGTCTGGATTCAACCAGGTAGTAAGTGGATGCAGAGTAAAACACCATGAGTACCAAAATTAGGCAGGTTAACACCTCCTGATAATTTATGTTTTTGCAAAGTAGGAGCTTTGATTCTGGGTTTTTTTGCTCCACAAAAAGGTGCTAATAACAGAGTGCAGCTTCTTCCAGTAGTCATCCGGTGGGGCTAGATGTATCATCGAGCTAATAAAATTGATGCGAGGCAGTACATTCATCTTAATGAGTGAAGGCCTAGACTGAAAGGAGGTAGGGACCGTACCCCATCTCTTTAATCGCCATCAATATCAGTTAGGACTTTATTGTAGTTGATAGTGGTTAGTGTGTCAAGGAAAGGATAGATAGAGACCCCTTAGTATTTGAAATTGCAAACAACAAGAATACTAAAAGAAGGTGCCTGCCCCTTAATTCAGCCAATGGCATTAATGCTGACTTTGCCCAGCTAATTTGTTTGAGATGTGAGAGGAATTTAGAGGGATTTTTGGTAAAAATCAAAATATCGTCATCAAAGAAATGTGATGCGGTGTGTTATGTATGATGACTGGCTCAAGGACCTCCAACTGTCATAATGCCTGAGCAATAGGCTCCAAAGAAAGGGAAAATTAAAGTGGAGATAAGGGGCAGCCCTGACGAGAGGATCTGGAAACTGAGAACCTAGATGAGCAAGTGCTGCCTGTTATCACTACTGTGGAAGGGTTAGTGTACAATAGCTTAATCATAGAAATAAGGCCTTCACTGAGGCCCATGTATTGGAGTACAGACCATAGATAGTGCCATTCCAGCCAGTCAAATGCTTTGTAGGCATCTAATGAACGAATGGCACTTTGGTCTTCTGACCTTGAAGCTGAATCTATAACATGAAGCAAGCGATGGACATTATCAGATGCTAGTCTGGATTTCATAAAACCGAGTTGGTCGTGGTGGAACAGATGAAGCATCTGACACTCCAACCGGGTTGCCAAGACCTTAGCATAGAGTTCAACTTCGTAGTTCAGGAGACTTGAAGGCCTGTAAGAAGATGATAGCAATATTTGAGCTTGTGGAAAAGGAACCTCTACTGATGGAAAAATTAAGCATATTCAACAGTAGAGGGCTTTCCAGAGACTCAATACGCTGTTTCCTAACTTTATTAAGATTTGATGCAAACGATATTGTTTTAATCTTTGATGCAACCACTGACTGCATTCCATAACAGTCGAGGGTTGTCAACTGACGCACTATTTATATTGATGAATACATTCAGTTCAGCCTCAAGTTCTTGTCTGAAAGTGTCATTTTGAATCCTGTTTTTGTCCCCCTAACAACGGAGTCAATAGAGACTCTAGTCTGCAGTGTAGTTATACTGTACAAGCTTCACTGATAAATCAGACAATTACACTGAATTACATTGATATTTAAGTTTCAGTTTCACCTCTCTTCTTATGTCGATACGCATGCTCTTTCTCACTCTGCCACAAGTGCATGCTTTCTATTTCTCTCTTTCCCTTTTTTTCTCTCATGCATTCTTTTTCTCTACTTGTCTCTCATTTTCTGGGAGTCAGTTATATGATGTTTAAATGTAAGTATTATTAAATTAATATCCGTTGCTGGTAGAAATTCACCAAAGCCAGGCAGTGTCCTAATTGTGACCAACCCTGGTTAGGAGGCCAGTCGTGAAGGAGGGTCGACTAATATGTGTTGAACCATACAGATAGACCACTGATGCAGGTTTAACCCGCAATACTGCATCTTTCAGAATAGGGTATAACATGTTATTCAGGAACAAGTTGTTGCCTAAATAGCACCATCGCCGCTATAGCAGTGCAGTTAGTTCTAAACTTCCTGGGTTATTTCCCTGCTTTAGGAATGTTTTACATCCCTCCCCAAATCTATGCCTGAACATAATTGTATTTTGAATGCCTGCAGGGAGCTGCCAAAATGTGTTTTTGCTCTGACCTACAATGAGCTGTGGCACCAGGTGTGTGTCTTTCTGAATTGTGTCCAGTCAATTGCACCACAGGTGGACTCCAGTCAGGTTTGAAAAAACCTGAACAACTTATTTAATCAGATATGAAGACTGGTACCAGTCCTTCAAATTGTACATATGAAGAACACTTGAGTAAATGTACTAAGTTGCTTTCCATCTTCAGGGATATGTTCCCCGGTCACATGACAGGCTTTTCTTCAGCTTGGTTAAAGGTCTGTTCTGACAAGCTCTCCACCCAGAGTCACATCTGTTTTGAGTGGTTCTGTTCTTTTTATGTTTTTAGTCTGGCGTACAAGACATCTCATTTCAGGACACTGGCCTCCTGGACCAGCCTGCAGCTCAGCACCATCGATAACTGCATATGACATTTCTCTATGGGCTGTCCTGGCAATTAAAACTGGGCCCCATGCTGTTCCTCTGCTTTATGGATCACAAAATCTTGATTTATTGGGGCAACGTATGCAGACACATCAGGGCCAAAAGTATAAAATATTCTAATCAAAAAGTTAATAAAAAGATAGTGTTTGAAATTGAAATTGAAAGTTCTATTAATTTTCAATCACCAAATTATAAAGATTTAAAGAAAATAGTAAGTTTATTTAATCTTAAAGTTGTGTGACAAAATAATCTCAGAGAGCTAAAAAAAAAGACTTTTAATTAAAAAAGGAGAGAACAGGTTTTTAATTTAGAAAATTGCAGGTGAAATAAGAAGATTCGACGACTGAATTAACAAATTATCTGAAGAAATTTTACAAATGAATAAAGATTAGCTTTGAATCAGATTTTTTTGTTCGCTTCTGTATCTTTTATTTTCCCTTTTTGAGTACAGTAGCATAGCAAATTAAATTGGGACCATATGATTTATATGGTTATGATTATAATGAGCCTCAGATCTGAATGAAAGATAGTAAAAAGTCAGTTAAAGAAAAAGATTTGCAATTGAAAAAGAAAGTATCAATTAAAAATATTTATTTTAAAGATTTGTTATTAAAGGTGTAGTCCGCAATCCTGGAGAAAGCTTGTTGATATTTGAACCCAACGGCCAAACAAATACACCCCTCCCTTCAGTGCTGCTTCAAACTTGTGCTAGTAACACAACGCATTTGTGGTGTCCTGGGAACAAGCACGAGCTATGACAAGGCATTGGTATTTGACAACCTGGGAATGAGAACGGGTTGGTGGCTCGGTCCGAGCCGCTCTGTTTGTTTCCCATTTACAGAGCCTACAGAGCGCATTTTCTGTTTCAGATGTCACATCCATTTATGCTTCTAAACAGTAACTGAGACACAAATGTTGTGTTGTCGTCACCGTCAGTGCTTCCTCCTGCAAAGGAGGTTTTGACCCCCGTCCTGCTCCTTGAGGCATATTTGTTTTGTATCCTCTCACAGAGGAGTCACAGCAATCATGTACACCGTAACTTCAATGAGAAGGGATCTCTGACAGAGAATCAGTTTATTTCCCGGCTTGGTTTGTTTGTTATTATACAGGAAATGTTACAATTTTACAGTTCATAAAGTCTGCCTTAATTATCTGCAAAACACTATCACCAAGACAACTATATAGAATGTCAGATCTTGATTCATTTATTTACTTAGCCTATGTTTTTAGGGACATAGTACACAGATAGCATGGACTACCAGGGCGGTGCCATTTTAACAGAATTTATAGCCAAAGCTACCACACCCAGCTCTATATGGGCCCACAGAAACGACACAAAAACACAGAAAAACAATACAGAAACACAAGTAGTGACACAATAAAAACACCATAAAACAACATAATGAAAAGCACTCGATTATTCATGACTATGTGACTGATCCGTCTTTAAAAAATGCCTCCGTTGCCAGAACTGAGCACCTGATGAGCCTGGTTATGAACACATTTATGGGAGTAAGATTAGCAAATTTACTGTTTCTTAAGAACATGGCAGTTATGAGATCTTGTCAGCTTCATTTCCCATATCTTAATGGCACAGTTATACAGTATATCTTCGTAAGAGGCATGATTAGCTGTTTGTTGCACAATAACTTAAGCATGAAAAGATCATGGACTGCAAATAATAATAATAATAATAATAATAATAATGATAATAATAGCAGTTTTGAGAACTCAAAGAATTTATCAGAATTATGATAAAATCTTAGACTTTGGCCATTGTTAAATAGGTTCAGATGAATCTGTCTCAAAACATGACATGGCCGTATGTACATAGAAAGAGTCACTGGTCACTGTAATTGTTCCTGCTGTCCATACTGACCTTACAGAGATCCCTTCCTAATGTGTCTCTAGCGGAAGTGTTGAGGGCCAAAATCCGCAGTCAACTTTTTGTGCAAAAATGCATTTCAAAGTTGAGGCAAACCTAATACTATGAGGCTTCAGTCTAGAGACAGAGTTCATCAAGTGGGTATTTTAGACAAAATTCCCACTTTTTTCCACAATGTCAGAACAAAAATGCTTCTGTTCAGCTCAGCAAGGAAACACCGTCACACTGTTGATTTTTCAGTTGCAGAAGCATGATCGAGAAGATGAGGACATTAACTCCAAGTGGAGATCAGAGGAGGAGATGGCAGCAGAAGCTTCAGATCTAAGAAAACAGCTCGAGAAGCACTAAATGGTAAGATAAAAAAAACAACAACAATCATCTACTAGTGACTAATACAAATAATTCTGAATAACCTTGAATACAATAGGCAGTGACCTGGCCACAGATTAAGGTTAGTTTAGGATTAAAGTGATTTTGGATGGACTGACAGAGTGTAGATTAGCCAGGGAAAAAAACTGTCTATAAATCCATCAATCCATCCATTTTCTGCTTCTTCACCACGGCTGGGTCGTGGTGGAGGGAAGCTAAGCAAGGTCCCCACGTCCCTCTACCCTGCAGTGTTTTCCAGGGATTTTACAATGTTATTCCATGTTCCACGTTTTCATTTCCCAACTCACAATGGCTTTTGGAAAAACTTAAAAGCATTAACTAAAACTGTGTTTACATTTCTTTCCAGGATGGTGTTTAACATTCCATGCCAGGGTCAGCAGCAACTGGAAGATAACACCTGAGACTAACGTGGAACTATATATTCACTAATATTCACTAACATCTGGATTCTTTTCCAAAATAAAATGCAAAGAAACAACTTGTGATCACTGGCTACCATTCTTAGAAACAGTACGAGAATACTAGAACAATGAGACCTGATTGGTGCATTAACAAAAAAGTAATCAGTGCAAATATTAATCTATTAATCATTTAAGTTATTTAACACATGACAATAGACATGCTGATTAGAGCTTTCAGCTCAAATAATGGGAATTTGTAACTTTGGACATATTTTACAGAGTAATCAATACTTTAACAATAGTTATATGGTGACAAACGGGTGACAAATTAAAGGAAAAACCTGAATCCTTGACCCTTACAGTGAGGGGATCTGGTGGCTCTGTTATGCTGTGCTGGCATGGTTTGGCTCCACTTGTCCCCTTAGAGGGAAGGGTCACTGCAAATCAATACAAAGTTGTTCTGAGTGATCACCTTTATCCTATGATGANGATGGTTTTGGATGCATTTCATGTCTGATGGATTAGTAACAGCATGAATTTACATATATCAGAAATTGTGGTGCACAAAGGGAACGCAAAGTGATGTGGAAGATTTCACCAGGGATTAGTGATTATATACAGATGGGTGACGAATTAAAGGAAAAACTTGAATAAACGAGGGGTTGAAAATATAACAAATGCAGATGCTTTCATATAGGTGAGAAGCATTTTACTGGCATGGTTTGAGTCCACTGGTCCCCATCTCAATCCTATGATGAAACATTTCTATCCAATGCCCCCATCCATAGGGCACGAGGGGTCACTGAATGGTTTGATGAGTATGAAAATGATGTGAATCATATGCTATGGCCTTCACAGTCACCAAATCTCAACCCAAATGAACACCTATGGGATATTTTGGACCAATGTGTTAGACAGCGCTCTCCACCACCATCATCAAAACACCAAATGAGGGAATATCTTT
>NTHP01000427.1:0-55775 GCA_003416845.1 Oplegnathus fasciatus | reverse complement strand
ATATACACATATATACATACATATATATATACATATACATATATACATACATATATACATACATATTTACATATATATATATATATATATACATACATATATACATACATATATATACATATACATATATATACATATATATACACATACATATATATACATATACATATATATACATATATATACACATGCATATATATATACACATACATATATACACATACATATATACACATACATATATATATATACACATACATATATATATATACACATACATATATACACATACATATATATATACACATACATATATACACATACATATATACACATACATATATATATATACACATACATATATACACATACATATATACACATACAAACATATATATATATACACATACATATATACACATACATATATACACATACATATATANNATACATACATATACATATATACATATATATACATACATATACATATATACATATATATACATATATACATACATATACATATATACATATATATACATACATATACATATATACATATACATATATATATACATATATATACATACATACATACATACATATACATATATACATATATATATATATATATACATATATGTGTTCTTTTTTGATGTGTTTTTAAGCATTTTCAATAGTTATACTAAACTGTTATTCTAAAATTAGGTTTTTAAATGCAGAAAAATGAATGCTGGCTGTCAAATACAGTCTGTCAAGTCAAAGTCGATTTAATAAAGTATGTGCTGATAATACCATTTGATTCCTATGACGGTTTGATTTGAAGTGTCCGTATTGAGCGTTCAGGGGTAAATGTAGTCCAACTCATCATTTATTGCTGTTAATGTAAGTGAAGAAACATAACAAATGCATTATTTGGCTGATAATTTGGGCCATTTTGACTGGACAGTGTGAATTTCGTATATCGAACACTCACCTGGGCTGAGAAAGGAGGGGATGCAAATCTCGGCAAGGTAATAAAATATACCTCTGCTGAATAATGCATCCACATTGTTACTTTATTTCTAGGGATTTATGAGTCAAATGCGGATATCAGCACATATTTTGGGCCATTTTGGCTCCACTGTGTGAATTTCATACATTTAATAACAACCTAAGCTGAAATAAGAGGGGATGCATTACTCAGCAGTTAATCAGTTCTACCGAATAATGCCTGAGCTTGACCTGAACTACAAATCTCCTTCCTCTGACTGGATTATTTTACCTGATCAACACATGGATTATTTTTTATTTGCTTTACTGAAAGGAAAATGATGTAAAGGCATGAGGTAAGTTGACAACAAGTGATGTTAATAAGTTATATGATGACTGACTGCAGGATTGACGGAGGCAAATTTTGGGTTAGCTAGATGTGGTGAACACGTAACGTTGAATGCGACCCCTCGGCCTCGAAAAACAACATGTTGGCTGATTGTGTGGTTGGTTAATTGCAGACAGGACAAAGGCAGGGCTTGATGCAAAACAAAAGTTTATTAACTGGATGGCTTACTGGCAGGAAGACAGGCAGGCAGGCAGGCAGGTACAGGCAGGCAGGTAGTTCAGGTACCAAAAAATCAGCAAAGGCATGAAGTCCAAATAGAGCAAAGCAGGCGAAGAGTCCCAGGAAACAATGAACACGGCAGGTAAGGAGTCCAAAGAACAATGTGAAGCTGAGTCCAATAGCAATGACCAACAAGCAGGAAATGAGTCCAAAGGACAATGTGAAGCTGAGTCCAAAGCAACACTGACAATCTGACAGAGGAGTAGTGGATCTGGGCTGGTATATATGGTGAGTGGCTAATTAGGAAATGAGGTGCAGGTGGGGAGATGGGCGAGGAAGCTCAGGTGAGGGGAATGAGGTGATGGTGAGGTTGCAGGGCTGAAAAGTCTGAGGGCATCTGGTGGAAGGATGGAGAATGGTACAGGAAGACAGACCATGACATAATCTGCTCAAGTAGTTCTGACATGTTTTATCAATTCTATGACTGTTCCTAGATCTTGATTTCTAATGAACATATTCTGTCCATCATTATAGCTGGTCTTGGTAAAGTACAACATTTTACTACTTGTGCATTTTTTTAAAGCAAATATGGCAATAAGAAAAAAAAAAAAACTTTTCTTGCACAAAAATGAATTGTATGTGGTCAAAGAATACTGACAACTTAGATATTGGACTCAAAATCCACCCGAAGCCTGAATGCAAAACATTGTAGTAACAGTGTAGTTCAAACAAGTTTAGGGGTTTTCCCCTCCGCTGGTGGAGGGGACAAGTGTATATTCTAGAACCTAAAAGAGTCCTTAATAAAAACACTGCAATTTTATCAAAGACAAGCACGACAATATCAGGTGAGAATAATTAAAAAGGAGGGGACAGTTTCTTAAGGGAGCTACTTTAAGTAACACTTACTACCTAAACATAACATGAAACACACACATGCTATTTGCAGGTTGAAAGAGTTGTTGGTGAGTGTAACCATTCCTCCTGTCCATACTGGCTGTAAAGTGATCGCTTCATAACACAAATACACTGTAAGACATGGAGGACAAAATCCACAGACCTTGTTCTAAAGTTCAGATGAAGCTAAGCTCAACAGTCTGAGTTAGAAAATCATGTGGGTATCTTCCAAAGTTACAGTTTTTTAGTACCAAATCCCCTTTTTGATAGTGTTTCATTTCTGAACCATGTTAAACAGATACATCCTGCTGTGAGACCCCTCAGCTCAGCCTCATCCTTTGCACTGTACCATAAATCAATGACATGAAATTTTAAGGTTCAAGGTTAATTTATTGGCCATTCTACAACACAGGGTTGCCCTACGAAATGCAAGTTGTAGTCCCTTTATGCTACACAAGAAAAACATTTTTATGTTGAAGTACAGAGGATGAGTTGAGGAGTCTCACAGCCTGAGGAAAGAAGCTGCTCTGTAGTCTGGTGGTATGGCAACGAATACTTATGTATTGCTTGCCAGACGGCAGCAGGGTGAACAGGCTGTTGCTGGGGTGGGTAATGTCTTTTAGTATACTTTGGGCTCTACGCAGGCACCTCCCCTCACCAATATCACACAGTGATCCGTAGATGGGTACCAGTGATGTTCTGGGCGGTTTTAATCACCCACTACAGCCCTCCTGTCCTTGGCTGTGCACAAACCATGCCAATTTATAATGTTTCCAGTCAAGATGCTTTCTATTGCTCCTCTGTAAAAGTTGACGAGAACTTGGAATGGGAATTCTGCTTTCTCAAGTTTCCTTAAGAAATATAGCCGTTTCTGAGCTTTTTTAGCCAGGGTGGAGATGTGAGATGTTTATGACAGGTTCTTTGATGCTGATTCACAGGAACCTGAAACTGTTCACCTACTCCACCTCAGCTCCATTGATGTAGACAGGGGTGTGTGTCTTCTCCTCTTTTTATCTAAAATCAACAATCAGGTCCTTGGCTGACATTGAGTAGTTGATTGTTCTCTGTGCACCACTCTGCAAGATTGTTGATTTCCTCTCAATACGAGGTCTCATCATTGTTTGAAATCCAGCCAATGATGGTGGTGTCGTCCGCAAACTTCACAACAGAGTTCTGTCCATGTTGGAGATTGCAGCCGTGGGTGTACAGCGTGAACAGGAGGGGGCTGAGCACACAGCCCTGGAGGGCTCCAGTGCTCAACACTAGAGTGGAGGAGGTGTGACTGCAAATCTGAACTGTCTGGGGTCTGTTTGCAAGGAAGTCCAATATCCAGTTGCAGAGGGTGGTACTCAAGCCTAGAGTCTTAAGTTTGCCAGTCAGTTTCATGGGGAGATTAAATTGAATGCTGAGCTTAAATCAACAAACAATGTGTAGGCTTGCTGGGATGATGTTACTGATGTGCTGGAGAACCAGTTTCTCAAAGCACTTCATCAATGAGAATGAGTGCCACAGGGCAACTACCGCGTTTAGACGAGACAAAAAAATAAATTTTCTGTTATTCTGGTTTGAAGACACCAACAACGCTTTCAGCCTCCAAATGGCGCACTATTGTACTCAGAAAAAAATAGAAAAAAATATGAAACTATCTTGTAACGCATTTGATCCCTGACATCTCACATTCAAATTAAGTTTACCTACATGCCTTGTAAATAAACTGTGTGGAACTTTTCATTTTGTGTTGATTTTGGCGGTCCCTGAGGACAAAGGTGGTAGTGTTTCACCTAACGTTAGGTTACATGTTCCCTCCGCTTCACTCCCTGCTGCAAGGAGACTACTTCTCCGGGAGGAGAGTGGACGGCAGCTCCGGAGATGGACCTTCAGTTAGCGGCTGAAGGAACTTGAATTCAGCCAGAGCAAACCCCAGTGCTGTTTCGTCTGATGTCATGTTAAGAATAACTATTAGAAACTAATAGAAATAGCCAGTCTTCTCACTGTTGGTCTTGTTTGCTTATGTAGGTCATATAGAGGCATCGGTATTAAATTGAGACTGTTTCATAACCACTTAAAAACTCCGTAGAGTGCTTTTAACAAAATATGAATCATAAAATCATAAGCCGTGGGTGCCATGATGCTCTCTAGTGTTTCACCTCTCTGTCCTCTGTACGAATATCTTCAGCAGCT
This sequence comes from Oplegnathus fasciatus, assembly GCA_003416845.1. Taxonomy (NCBI): domain Eukaryota; kingdom Metazoa; phylum Chordata; class Actinopteri; order Centrarchiformes; family Oplegnathidae; genus Oplegnathus; species Oplegnathus fasciatus. The sequence continues at coordinate 51,157 of NTHP01000427.1, read as the reverse complement.
TGTCAGGCTGCACATCTGGCTGCCAGAGAGGTCTGGACTGCAGAGGATGGTGGTAATTCACAAATTCTGCATTTATCTGAAAACAAGAATGATTGGTACAGCAGCTGAATAATTTCACAACTGTAAGCTGAATAATTTCACAACTTTTGATTGTGCTTGTTTTAAATATAATTTATCCCTGTGAATTATTTGTTTGGCTGCTGCAACATCCTATTTTAACTCATATCTGTGTAACTCCATCCTATTCTAATTATCTATACAATAACAAAATAAATGTTATTTAAACATTTTATGTTATGAAGCTTTTGATGAGGCTTAAGAGAAATCAGGGCATTTACCACCTATGTAAATCTGAGACAGCCCGAGTGTTAATTCAACCATTTAAACGGGCATGTTAAAAAGCAATACAATTATTAAAGCTATTTGAATATGGCTCACTGCTACCACAGAGCCTTTGGAGCACCACTCCATGTAAAGCACAAGCTAATCAATAGCCATGGCTGTTGTTGTTTTTCACTACTGTACACCTGCCTTCCACAGTATTATATATGATTTTATTGTTATATTTTATTTTATATATATTCGATTACTATATTTTGAATTTTTGTACTATTTTATGTTTTATGTTCTCTTTTACTTGCATGGTTTTCTTTTATACATATAGTTTGAGCATTGTTAGAGGGAGCCTGAGAATTAAGAATTTCATTACCCATGACTGCTTCACTGTAATTGTTGTCCATATGACAAAAAAGAACTTGAAACTTGAAACTTTTGTTAAATAATTTTGTTTCCCCAACTGCTTGGTGAAGCTTCAGAGAAATGAGGGTATTCCTCACCTACATAAATCTACTGTAGGATGACCTACCCCCATTGTGACTGACTGAGCAGTTTGCCTCTACTAGTAGAAACTAACCCATGTCCCTCTGGAGAGAGAAAATGAACTCCAACAACACATCTTTTGCATCATGAAACTTTAATATTAAAAGATAAGGTTTTAAAAGCTATTTGATGGCTAATGTTAGCGTGACTACTGAATGGTAGCGATCATTTGCATCAACATTAACTAGCTCAAGTTGCTTACTGGCAGATAAACTGGATAACAGCTTACTTACTTACTTGATACCTTTTGATTACCTTCACTGTGTAGAAAGCTCTGGAAGTCCATGACAGATCCTCTTACATGCGAGAGAAATTAGCGGAGTGTGTAACGGTCCTTGGCTGTTGTTGAGCCTGTTCCTAGGAGGTGGGGCACTCCATTTTGAACAAAACAGAACTTCTTTCATTCATTTCAACATAACTGAGACAGGTAGACTTTACGTCCGTCAAGACTAAAAGAATTCTACAAGATTGAAATGTGTCTGAAAAAGAAATATAAATGAATTGTGTAGTATACACTAGCTGTATATCTTTAAATTGAACAATCCACCATCTCCCCTTTTTCCCCTCAGCACAATGTTGCTGTTCTGCCTGAGTTTCATATTGATGTATAAACATGTATTTCCTCATTCCTTTCGAAGCAGCACAAACCCATTTCCCAGGATATACAATGACAGAAAGGTCAAGGATTTAAAGCAATGCAGCGCCGGATCCAGGACTTTTATCAATTTCACTCAGGTCACATGTGTCAATCACTATGGCAGACTTCCCCTCTGTTGCATTTCACTGCATTTTAAATCTACGGCACACTGACAGAAAGAATCCACTCTCACTCCTCTTAATAAACCCAGGAGACGTAGCATATGTCAGCATACGTCATACAAACAAGCAAGGTGTAGAAACTGCGTCCTTTTTATCAGAGCAACAATGCGGACTTCATGTTGTTAATTTGATCTTAATGAAGTGTTTCCCTCTCCCTCCTGCCTCGTTTTTCCTCTCAAAGTCTCAAATTGCTGTACTTATGGACAAGTCTGCAATGAGCATGTTACACTTAATAACAATATTGGATTGGGTTGCTCATTCATCCTTGACAAAGGAGCTGAAGAGACAATTCACAGACCCCCCTCCGACCCTCTCCCTCTTAACTATTGTTGTTTTGCACAATACATGCAAGCACACATCCGTCCCAGGCCTTTGGGATTAAAGTCTCGTACAAGAAGCACTTCCAAACACTGTGCAATAATCAATTTGATGTTGCATAAAGGTCATTTAATCCTCTTTTACATAAATGGAGAACTCTGATTAATATTTCATACATTCATTGATTCTCAGTGACCTTTACATGGGTGAGGGGGTCAATTATGTTACACAGAAAATCGTGAATGAAAGCATTCCCTCTGCTGCGTTAATGTTTTAACTGCCACATTCATTATAGTTATCAGGAGAGGCATGAAGAATGCACAGTGAAGTATGTTGTTTTTTCCGACTGTCGGTTGATTTGTTTACTCGCGGCTCATATTTGGATAATTAGATGGGGCAGGGAGAGTCAAGACAGAGTTCACACTGCAGGCTAAATAGGAAGAGGGCTGGCCTCTGAGTTGTCAAAGAAGACTTGAGGCAGAACACACAATGAAGACAACTGAGATGATGCAGCACAACAGTATCTCTGATGTCACTGGGATCAGAGATCTGGGATGCTTTATTCTCTGATGCTTTATTCCAGTGTATTGTATAAAACAGCTTTGAAACCACATGTTGAGGAATATACCATAAATTCTTAAACAAAAGTAGGTATTCAAATTATGACATGAACAAATAAAGGTGGATCCCTAGATAAAAATATTGAAGGGAGGAGCATTAGGGAGGGGGGACTTTTATTTTTTCCAGCTGATTTCAGCACTAGCTGCAGTGTGCACCAACAACCAACAGGTGGCACATGAGAGCAGTCCAGACTGCAACAATGAACACAGCAATGGCTTAAAAAGTGTGTATGATATTTTTACAAAGCATGGCTCATCATTTTGTTTGTTTTGTTTGTATAACTGTATATCGCAATGCATCATGGGTCCAAAATAATTACAGTAGCTGATAGCATTTTTCCACAGTAACATGTTGTAAAATTACAGGCGATTTGTTTTCTGACTGTAGATGATGCGTATTACAGTTTAATACTGTTGATATCGGATCCTGTTGCACAAGGCGGTTTGAAAGAGGAGCTAGACATCGTTTGATGACGGAAGCAGAGGAGCAACAGCGGTGTCCATCCACTCATCCATAATACGTATGTAATGATGTAATACATCCATGTCCTGCACACGCTGAGGGCAGCTCCCCTCCCCTGCGCATGCGCTAACTCGGAGCGGACGCAATGGTAGACAAACCAAGCAATGAGAAAACTGCCCATCCCTCCTTTGTCAACAACAGCTTACAGGACAAAGACAAGTAAACAGAAGAAGACCAATGAAGAAAAGCAAGCTAAAAAGAAAGAATTAGATCGAGCGACGATGCAGGGAGGGGCTTTGGAGGTGAGCTGGACCGCAGCGGAGAGAGAGGGGGAGGGACCTTGGAGTTGTACTCGTTCAAATTTTCAAGCTAAATCCACTCTCTTCTCAATCCTACCGACTGTCATTGTAATGCAATAACAGAGCTGAATCACAAAATACTGAAACTTTTGATTTTTGCCACATCTTTCTTATCTTGGCCAGAGTCTTCTTTGAACAGGGAAAAATGGACACATTTCTGCAGAGAAATGTATCTTCCACCACAGCAGCTCTTTTGGGTATTGTGAAATTACAAGTGGCTTTTGTAGATACAGAACCACTAATCTTTCAGTGTATTTTATTAAATTCCATCCCACTGGTGTATGATTGATGATTGAAGCTTCAATGGAATTTAGTTAATTAACTAAAATCTCCACACATTGTCCAGTGTCCACAACCAGTCATTATTCACACTCAAACATGCAGTGTGGGAATAATCAACTGGAACAGTCAGCTCAGTAGGAGCCATATGGCATGAGCCCAGTGAAGGGTCAGTATTTGTAGTATTGAAACTGAGTGTAGGAGCTCTGATGTCATCATCTTTCCCAGTTCAGTCAAAAACAGAAAAACATCTTGGCTGATGTGAAACGATCAAGTGTTCTTGGTTTGAGCACCTCATTCACAATATCTTCTGACAAAAACCTTTTGAGCTGTGCTGCTATAATCAGTGGCCCTGCAGTGTGTGTGAATCAAAAACTGCGTGTATAAATCACAGTTCATGTGAGTAACATGACATCCTCTGCATGACTTCTGACATTGCTTGAAAGACTTCATCATTTTTTCATTAAAGGAGGTGAGGAGCTCCCACACACTGTCACCGCTAACACATTTATTTAAAGTAATGGATTTTTTTCGTCATTACTTTATGTTTTGTTTATGTTTTTTGGTTGAGTTTGCATAAAAAGCAGAAAGCAGCATCAGTAAATTAACAAATGAAAGCAGAAATCAGGGAAGCTTGTTACTAAAATATGATATTAGAAGTCTCTAATAATGTGTCAAATAAAGAACGGGCTCTTTTTATAGTGGAGTTAAATCAAGGTCTTGTTTGAAAATGTAAAATGGCAATGACACACAACACTTCTGGGAGATGTGTCACATTTAAAAGCCTACCAAGAAAAGGAGGGTTTATACCTGTTGAGCCGTTCCAAGGCTTTTAATGTGAAACATCTGTGGTGGAAGTTTGGAGTTTTATTGACGGAAGCTCAATTGGAATTAACTACTGTGATGAGGGACAACAATATTTTTGTTAAAAAGAGAAAGTCAGAGCAGTGGAGTGGCTGTATAAAAATGTGTAATGTTGTGTTATAGTGCTGTGGAAATGTACATTGATTGATGAATTTATCAAGACAACAGGTAAACAAGGAGGAAGTTTTGAGTTTGCAGTAAGACCAAACAGCATCACATCAAATTAAAGCAGAAGCACATCAGAAAATGGGGAGATTTCTTATTAAAATTTGATCAAATATAATATTCTACAGACATTAGGTTTCTAATTTCCGCCTGTTTTTTTATAAGGCCTTGTTTATTTTGCAGTTGAAGTAAATACTGTAATGTATCTTGTGCCTGCATGTATCTTTCAAAATACCTTGGCTAAATATCTTAGATAAAAACTTTCAAAAGCCCTTTGTGTAATCTCAAAAATCCAATGCCTTTGTGAAATAAAGCTGTTTTACTTCTGAACAGCTGACATTTTGGACATTCACAATTTTCACACCATACTGTAACAGTAATTTGCAGATATACAGCAACACATTTTAAGTACATGGACATCAGACTGTTTAGAGGTATATTACTGCCAGGGAAGACAGGATGGACAGACCACATGATTCCTCATAGATTATTATCTTAGTATCAATAGTAAACTCTTTAGCTTTGATTGTGTTTGATGATGGATTTAATAGCTTGTCTTAAATGTTGTTTCCAGGCACAGATTCAGAATTTCCTGGCTTGTTAACTTTGGTAATTGTGTGGAGGCTGTGCAAGCATCACCCATCAGGGTTCTCCTGGGCTTCTGCTTGTAATTTGGCAGATGAATTCAAAAATAATTCCTACCTGCTTTATGGAGGGAGATTATTAGCGGAATGTGTCACGGAGGAGGCAGCTAGGAAGAGGCAGCTAGTGAATGACAGAGCTCCAATGCACCGTTTGATGGGCCGCACACACATCCTGCATTTCATCATTACTCGGATTTATACATTTCTATAAATGTCCAAATCTTCAGAGAGAGCAATGATTTTACTTTGAAATTGTTCTTATTAAAGCAAATGAATCAGGTCCTGCTGTTGTTTTGCTCGTCTCTCTCACTACAAACACACACACACACACACACACACACACACACACACACACACTCTGCAGTTTGTGTTGCTATTTTCACTGCTTCTCATTTAGGCTCAGTCCTTACATTTTGCTGCCAGAATTGGTGCGTTGTGTGTGTTGATTAATAATAGATTACAGCAGTAGGTTTTTGAAACCTTTTACTGGAGACCCATTTTTTAAATGCCATAATGTGGTGATCCAAAGTTAATGGGGTTACACAAAAATATTCAAGTGCAAATATAATTTTATTGTCAGATTCAGACTGTAGTTTCAATTCTGGAATACGTCCAAATTTGCGTGAAGCAACTTTTACAGTTGTGTGAAAATATACATAATAAGATGAATGATAAGGTGTGCTTATTATGAACCATCATTGATAAATAATGCAGCAAAGGCATTGCAGGGAAGCTGTAAAAAGATAGTCTTTACTTCACAGCAGTTACGTATATGATTACCATTGATAACCCCTTCATCTGCATTTAAAATCTAACCATAAGTGAGCAGTAGCTCGTATTGATGTCATCTTGGAGTACGCAGACAATGGAAATTTGAGGGACGAGGTCAGGGTGGTGCATGAGCATTCAAAGCATCGGACACAAAGGTATGCATTAACTACCGCATATAGAGCCGACAGAAAAAATCCAACCCATCTACTAGAATTTATGTTTATATACAACTAATTTGGAACAGCAAATATGTTTTGAAATACAATGCTACCTGGATTATTTTTTGTATCAACATAATGAGGAAATGTTTTTACTAAGTCAAGTCAAGTCAGTTTTTATTTATATAGCCTAAAATCACATCACAATTTGCCTCAAGGGGTTTTACTATCTGTACAGCATACAACACCCTCTGTCCTTAGACCCTCGATTTGGATGAGGAAAAACCCTTTAACAGGGAAAAAAATGGAAGAAACCTTCAGGAAGAGCAACAGAGGAGGGATCCCCCTCCCAGGACGGACAGACATGCAATAGATGACGAGTGTACAGGGTAAATCAACAACAAAATCACAGTGTATACAATTTTGATGACAGAAATATAGATTGCAGAACAAAGGTGAAGAGTATTGATCCAGGAGGACATTGAGCAACTTCAGGGATTGCCCGAATAGATAGGACCTGAGCCACACCACCTCCTTGCCACCATGGAGACCTGGAAAGAGGACAGGCCACACAAACACATAAGAGGCAAGTTAAAGTTTTCAGCTTAGATTTAAAGATCCAAAGGCCTAAACAGAGTCTGATTGTCTGATGTCAGCAGGAAGATTATTCCAGATAAAAGAGGTGTGATAGGCAGCCAGCTGACTTCTTTTTAACTCTGGGGACACACAGGAGCCCAGTATTCTGAGAGGGGAGAGCATGGGAGGGGACATAAGGTTTAATGAGATCAGGCAGACAAGAAGGGCCAAGCCCATTTATAATTTTGTAAATTATTAGAAGCACCTTAAGGCCTGATCTGACATGGACAGGGAGCCAATGAAGGAAGCTAAAATTGGTGTAATATGGTAAAATTTTCTAGTTTTAGTTAAGATCCTAGCTGCAGCATTTTGAACCACTTGAAGACTTTTAGTGCCCACGTGTGGCAGACCAGATTACAAAACGTTACAGTAATCCAATCTGGATGAAACAAAGGTGTGAATTAGGATCTCTACATCACCCATAGACAGAAAGGACCACATTTTAGCGATGTTGCGTAAGTGGAAAAAGGCAATCTTGGTGATTTCTTTAATATGCTGATCAAAAGAGAGCGTAGGATTGAACGTAACACCTAGATTCTTGACTGTTAGGGTTACTTAATCAAACTGGTGTCTATGTTGAGCAGGGCCAACAACCAGCATCTCAGTTTTATCAGAATTTAGGAGCAGGAAATTACGTGGCATCCAGGATTTCACAGCAGATAAACAGGCCTCTAGATTTCTAATTTGAGCATCATCTGCCTTAACAGGCACATACAGCTGAGTATCATCAGCATAGCAGTGGGAATTTATTCCAAAACTGCAATTTTGCAACGTGGTGAGATATATAAGGAGAAAAGTAAAGGGCCAAGAACAGAGCCCTGTGATACTTCATATTTCACATCAGAAAATGGTGATGTAATATTATTATGAGAAATGCACTTGGTTCTTTCACATAGATACGATTTTAACCATGCAAGGGCCAGGCCAGAGACGCCAAATTGGTTTTCAAGGTGGTCTAGGTGTATGCCATGATCAGTAGTATCAAAGGCCACACTGAGATCCAGCAATAAGAAGCACCGAGGTGGAATTAGAATCCATAGTTAGCAAAATGTCATTTACCACTTTGGTAAGTGCAGTTTCAATGGAATGACATTGATGACATAACATTACTGTTAGTTATGTGGGCTGAAAGTTGCTGAGACACAACTCTTTCTAATACTCATGAAAAGAATGATTAGAGACTGGTCTATAACTCTTCAAAGATCCTGCATCAAGGTGTGGTTTCTTAAATACAGGTTTCACCACAGCAATCTTAAAGCTAGTTGTGACAGTGCCAGTTCTGAGTGATAAATTAACAAGCATTCTTTATATCTTTAAAAAGTTTTGCTGATAGGGGGTTGAGGAGACAGGTGGTTGGTTTTGAAGCTGAGACCAGTTTAGACAATGTCTCAAGAGAGATAGGCTGAAAATTTGTAAGGACTGAGACTAGCTGGGATTCAACATATGAATATTGTATGACCGACTGTGCAGTGGTAGCTGGAGATGAGGAAGCAATTTTGTATCTTATCTCATCTATTTTATTTTTATTTTATAACAGAAAAAAATCTAAGAAGTCATGAGCCGAAAAGGGTGAGCAGCTGGCACAGTCTATGTGTACCATCCGCACATACTGTAGATCGCCACTTTCTTTTTGAAGCATTTCCTTATATATTGTGACTTGTTTGGTGGTATTTATTTATCATCTTGTATCCTACCGGGAATTTGTACTTTGAAGCAGGTGGAACAGAGGAGACACCACAGGTGCAGCCCAATTCAGCGTGGGTCGATTTAATTGTTCAAAAGGTACATCCAGGTGGTCTGTGTAAATTTAAGAAACCTGATGTGACTGCATTATTTGTTTTCAGGTGGTGATCAGTAACTGTCAATCAGTCACATGTCAAATGATAACATGATCTGGAAGAATAAACAAAACCACAGCAGGATGTAAATAATAACCAGACATAAACTCATTTATTCCTTTTAGCAGTCTGAATGTCAGCAGTCTCGACATGTTGTCCATCACAGGGTGCAGCAGCAAAATATTAGTAGCATGGATATATTTAGAATTGATCTTCATGGGGAGAAAGCACTGCTGAAAAATGAGAGAATTGCATTTTGCTTTTATTGTAAAGTAACCACAAGTCTTAAGTGATAGTTTAGCGTGTGTTTGATCAGTTTCAGTCAAGGTTTGAATCTACATTTTGCCACTTCTGATCACATTTTTGTGGACACATCAGTTTTACACAGCTAAGAGTTGTTTGAAGAGCTGCAGGTGCCAAACTGCGAACACAGTGAACCAGGGGAATAGTTTAATTTTTCCACAACATTGTTGGATTATAAGAGAAGGATGAGTCAGTATCATCAGCCAGGCATTGTAAGACAGCTAATGCTGGACAACAATGACATACATGTCATTACTGTAAAAAAAGAAACACATAAAAAGTCTAAATGATGATTCATGCCTCTGTCTGTTACTAGAGACTGAAAGAGTCCATAGATGCTGAGGGAACCCAGGAGATCCAAGAACACAACCACAGGCAGACCACCATCAAACACACACACATCTCCTCTCCAGTCAGAGGCTTGCAGTGTCTGTGTGAATTATGCTGCATATTTTCATTATCTCCTCTGCACAACTTGTTTGCTCCATCTACTGGTGGGTTTGTGGACAGCAGTCATTTCCACACCGAACATCTGCTTAATGATAGATCATTGATCACATCAGAGAAAGACCATGTTTGCCTAATCTCGCCTTCCTTCACCCCCTTTACCGATTTCTGCATGCATTTCTAAACTCCTTCCCCCACACTGCTATGTAGAAAGCTGAGCTCCTCAAACACCAGACCTCTGTGTGTCCTACCATCCAATAAAATATCCTTTGGTGAAGCTTTTTCAGTGGCTGGTACTCCCTCCCTCATTATATCCCTTTAGCTCTAGTGTTGCCAAGAATCTATTTTTTTCATTCCTCACCCCCTGTAGGTCTGAAGGTGCTGTGTAGTTACCTCACAAAGAGAGCAACAGCTGTGGTCACCTTGAATTCTTATCAGTTACAATGGTCTCCAATGGTGACAGTTATTCTAAGATGTTCATAGAAACCTCTCATACCACTTCTGCAGCATAATCAACTTCTCCAGTAGCTATCCATATGCTCAGTATGTTTCAAACAGTCTCTCAGCTGACACCCCTCTCCAATCTCTACAGCTGTGAGGCCTGCTCATGCCAGCATTTAAAACAGCAAAATTTCAGAGTTAAATCAGTTCTTTCATTCCAATGGATTCACTGTGAGCACCAAATCCACTCACAGAGGCGAAGTAAATGCACGATGCAGAGTTTATGCAAAGAGAAATCTGACACACAAATTTGCACCCCCACCAATTCCAAACCATCCTGGCAGTGCTGATCTTTAGAGGAACGGACATTTGATGAGTCCGGTGACACGGCTATCACATTAGCTGTGTCACACCATCCAATTTTATATATCCCTGCTCTGTCAGGGTATAGACTGCTCCACAATAGAGATGTGGCATGGATTGCAGTCATCCGTGTGAGAGCAGTCAATACAAATACATCTTAGACAGGGCTGGATTTAGCCACTCCGAAACAGGCTTATTGTCAAATTGGTTTTCACATACGAGGAATTTGCCTTGGTGTTGTGATGCAGTGATCAAAATATAGTAAACTGCAATAGAAAATACAAGTACCATGAAAGTCAAGTAATCATAACTATAAAATACAAATGTTCAATAAAAATAAATAAAATATGTATGTTACAAGGTTAAAAGAGCAGTGAACAGCATTTAAAATGAAGAGAATGGAATGTTGAAATATAAAATATTGACTAAGGGAAGTGCAAATGGTCATAGTATAAAGAATATGTGCAACGTGTGAATAATAATACAAAAATTTGTATTAATGTAAAGCATCAAATTAGATGTGGAGGGTTCACAGAAGTGCAAATAATAAAGGTTTTACACTAATGTAACATGTAGTGTGTATGACACCACGACAGTTACTGCAAGGGACACAGGGAAAAGCCACTTGTTCCACCTGGTCAGCCAATCAGATGGCAGCAGAAAGAGTCACAGAGCAGTTGAGTTTTATGTTCCCTGATCAGCTAGTCAAATGTAAGAAGGAACATTTCTGTCGGTAGTGCAAGTTTTTTTGTGTCTAGCCCAGTCCAGCACCCCATCTGGGCCTGCTCTTAAATGAAATTTGTTAACTTATTGTTCAGTTAGCTAACACATAGCTATGTGATAATATGTGATAAAGGAGAAGATCATTTTTTTTGTACTGTCTGGGATTCCTCATTTGCATAATTCTTCCAAGAGAATTGATACAAACAAAACTGAAGTGATACCTGGCACAAAGTCACGTAAACTGTTGGACATTATAGAAGGTTGCTTATTTACACACTGCTCGCTAATGAGCAAGCCCCTGCTATGCTTGAGAGCACTGACATACCCATAGTGACAAGTGAGAAGTGTCACCATTTCTTTTACGCTGCACTATATGAGAAATTAGACTATATAATGGTTGATGCTGAATAGCACACAAACACAGTTTGTGGGAGATGGGGATGACATTGTTAAATTCTAATGAATTAGACATTTTTGAAGAGACATAATTTGTTTGTCTTTTTAGTACAAAATTCCCTGTTTGTGTTACTATCATTCTGCCATGGCTTAGGAAGGACAGTCCCGGATAAAAGGTAATTTTGCAATTAAAAAAAAAAATATTTTGGAAGATCCATTTGATTTGGCTAACCCAGACTGCTGAAACAGGGTCAGCAGGACAGGAGGCATGATTACAGTAAATGTGACTGCATTTATATAGCGCTTTTCTACCATATCGGACAAAGCGCTTTACAGTGTTGCCTCTCATTCACCCATTCACACACACACTCATACACCGATGGCTACAGAGCTGCCATGCAAGGCGCCGGCCTGCCCATCAAGAGCAACTCGGGGTTCAGTGTCTTGCTCAAGGACACTTTGACACATGGACTTTTTAGAGTGTCAGAAAACAAGAGGTGTTGAAGTGTCATCCACCAACACACTCCTCTTTGTCTACCAACAAGGTTTGCCTAAAACCTTGAAAAAAAACAGATCAAATTGTGCAGTTTGATTTGTTTTTGGAAGATAGATGCTTTTCTCTTCACATTACTTTAGGAAGGTCGACAGAATAGATTTGAGGAGAGATTAACTAAAACATGTTTGATTTGGACACTGCAAACTTTTTTCAGTGGTTAATTAAAGTCAGTTACATTATAGATTGTATATGACAAATAGAAAGGTAAAGTGGGTGGGCCCGCTTGCCCTGGCAGTACATTTTACTATTGTAAATTTGCACTGCAATACAATAATCACCAAACAATAGTTAACATATCAGGCCATATTTTAATCATGCAAGCACAATGACCAGCACAAGGCGGTAGGTCTTGGGCACATGGACTGTATGGGTGTCTCCAAGTGCCCCTCCAGTTTTGGTTCATGCAGGTAAAGCAGAACAAAGTGCAAAAGGGCTGGGTGAAAGATAATATAGTGTAGATTGGAGGGTGTGGTTATTGATAAATACACTGTGAGCCAATCACATCACTGGTCGCATTGCTCTGAAACAGCTGTGCCAATCACAGTGAAGAATGACAACAAGAGTTCATCAAATGGAAATAAGCTGCTGCAAGAATTCTTATCATTGTCTGGATGATGCAAAGCAGTTTTTAACTGCTATTTAGTACAATGAACAGAAATAATAATTTTTTAAAAATAGTTTGGTTAAGCAGTTCATATGATCACATCTGATTCTTTTTCAGTCTTTACTATACTGTATCAAGCGTTGTAAGGGGTCTCATCACATCATATCTAACCCTAACCCGATACTGCAGCGGTTAGACTGTGAATAAAACATGAAACACTGAAAACACTGAAAAAAGCTGGAAAGGAGGGAATGACGCACATGATTAACGTCTCCCACATTAACCACATAGACCAGTCTAATGTCTGTAGAGGTGTGTGTGGTTATTTTGTAGCACCTAGTGTCAATTGCACGCAATTCAAACAAGGTAAACTCAGTGAATGGCCGTGCGTAATGGCACTGCGCTCTGATGCAGCACTTCTCAAATGGGATGGCTGCAGATTTTATCAACATTTGTCCTGCTGCCTTCAGAGGGCTGCAGGGATTTAATGAAATGACAAGGAGAAACTTTTCAAACAATATGAATCAGCTGTAGACAACAGATATTGTAACAATCACTCATATTGATTTCTAGATCAAACTTTACAATTTAAATAATATATAAACACCTGACTTGTTCACAACTGCTATCTCCATGGATGCATGCCGTCGAAAGGTGTCATACAGGAAAAGCTGCAGTAGCATTGCTTTGAAGATCTGATGGTAAATAAAACTCTGTTATTTAGCCTACGGTTATTTAGCCTACAGGTCATTCCATACCAACTCACCTAGGACCTCCCAGTTCATGTCATGGATTTTCTTGAAAAAATTAATGTGAAAACTTCTAACATCCTACAGCTCTACTCTACAAGAACCAATCCAAGAAACCCAAAGGATTATTTGCACCATGTATTCATGTAAATAAATGTTGCTGACTAAAAAGAAATATTTTTTTTACCCGAAAGAAGAATCTTTAATTAAAAAAAATTAATAGCTCCACTAGTGTTCACTTTGTTGCAAACAAATTTTGATTCTGTGTAGTATTAATATAGTTCTATCACATCTAGAAGTTATTTGGTCCTGCATAAAAAACTGAGTGCCACAGATCTTACTAAATATGGCTTCAGAGCAGAAAAACTCACTTTTTAATACATTTTGACTGTATATTTTCCCAAGAAGGATTATTTCAATTTCCTTGAAACTTTTTTATTGGAAAGAGTTAATATTCATTGCAGATATATATAAAAATTAAAGATGTAATATAATTCCACCATTTAATAATTTTTTGAAAATAGCTCATTTTTGGTACTTTTCACTGGCTGTAATTCATTCAGTGGTTTCATTTCACAGATATTTCTACTACGTTGACTTCAAGGTTTTCTATCTCTGTGTGACACCTTTTGAGCCTGTTTTTCATTGGGTTCAGGAAATTTGCAAGTTACAGAGCTGTTACAGAGTTATAACCGTTACAGAGCTGTAACTTGCGCATTTCCCGAATCTACATTTTCACATGAATTTTTTCAAGGAAATCCATGAGTTGGCATGGTTTGACCCCTTACCTCTGTGATATAACTGGGGTGGACAAAATAACAGAAACACTTGTCAGTGTAATGCAGTACAATTCAGCTGCACCACAAAGTACATCCTCCAAAACACAGTACAACATACTGTACATATAGTTAAATCAACACCTCTCTAACAGTTTCAACTGTAATATTATAACCTTCATGAAGGTAGGATTTATTGCAGGACTGCTGAATTAGACTGCATTAGTTTCAATAAACTGGCAACTGATATATACACATACATACTGTACACACACACACACACACACACACACACACACACACTGGTAGGGATATTCGAGTAACTCACGCCATGTCTGTCGACCCTTGTGAAGCCACAATTGAAGAGCCAAGCTCAATACAAGGTGTGGATGTTATAAAGGTGTTAACATTAATGCCTTAAAGGATACCAAAATATGTGATGTTAATACAATCTAATAAAGGCAGAACCAAAAATATGCATCATTAACACATTAATTGGTACAAAAGATGAAGAGTGATTGCACTCAACTTTAGGCTATCAGAAATAATCAGTATTTATACTGAATGAATTGAAACAGAATTTAACTTGTTTTAACTTAAATTCACCTCGAGATGCCACCCTTAAAAAGGGACATGATTGCCAATTGATTAATTCAGTCTCAATTCTGGAGGCTGCTACTATGTTCTTGACCTGGTGCCTCCAACTAGGTATAGTGTACATTTCCATGGCTTGAACTGAATAAATTCAACAATATAATCATTCTATTTTCAACACTTTGTTTTTCTGAACCACTGATCTTAAAGGTGTAGTCTACAATTCTAATCCAGTACACTTTTTGTCAATTCAGTGAGTATCTCCTCATGGTCCGCTAGCTGTCCGTTCTGTGTGTGCACTGAAAAAAAGTCTGGTGTTCATACACAGCCCTGGCTCTGTAAACGACTCACACTGAGCCACACAACTCGTGCTCATGCACAGGACAACAGTTTGACCGCAGGATCATTTGTGTTTATTGTGAATATTCGCCTCTCCATCTGTCTCTGGTGAGTGGCAGTTTCATGATTGGTGTGTCAAAATCAATAAATATTCACTGAATGGGCCTTTCCACGAATTTTTTGTTTTTAGGTTTATTTCAATAAACTCATAATGAAAGAAGATGTTTAAAAATGTTATTTCCCCACCTCAGGTCATTAAACAAAGTATTTTATAAGCTGTTTTTTCCTGACATGCACCTGTTACCAATATTAAAGTAGTTTTCTGAATAACATTTGAAATTCTATTGCTTTTCATTGTATGCTAAAGACTTCATTGAGTTATTTTTGATAAAAAACGAAAACATTACCAATTGGTGAGTACTTATCATTTTAACTTAATAATCAAGTTATTACATTGTTATTATAGTAAGTATAACTGTAAAGTCTGTGTGTAAAAGACTACTTTCATTAAAAATGATTGAGTAACAGTAACACATGTTGTCTGCCAGTGCAACACTTGATGACTCGCTTGCATTATTGAAGGACATCTGCTTTATATTAAAACACTCACAACTGAGATTCTTCAGTGTGGAGCAAAGGCAGCTGACATCACGGTATGTAATGTTTCCTGGGGCAAGAGTGACCACCTGGTGGAGCCTCATTGTGGATGGCACAGCAGGGATGTTCACTGGCATTTCCTCCACTGCCCTTTTGACAGCTTCCTCTTCCACATAAAAAAGCTCGATGGTTGTTTGGGAGGCTTTCAGTACCTGGAAAAGAGTAGCAGCATCTGGAATGTTGGTACCTTGGCTGACAAGCCTGTCAGCTGTCCTCTTGAGCGCTCCTTCATCCCCATCAGGGGCAACTTTCCCATGATTGGCTTCAAAACAGTTTCATGTCCCAGCCTCAAACCCTCAGTTGAAGAGCCCATTACTAAAGAGGCATAAATGTCCTTGTTGCCTATACTGTGTGCACTGAAAAAGTGGACAACAGAGATGGTGGGATGCTCCGTTCTGACATATTCAAGCACTGGCTTCAGGTGCTGCCATATTGCGTCTCGATGGAGACACAGAGGTGAATCAGATGGGAGTACTGGTTGTGTACAACACACCTGTGTGTAGGGTTGCCTGCTGGTGAGAAGAACCAAAATGCACAGCCTGTATCTCAGAGTTATATTTACAACCATAATTCTCTGAGAAATCGATATGGATTCCTTGGGTGTGAGACTCTGCTTCAAGGATCTACAGTACAGGTACTACTGCTTGATGCTGAATGTGTGACTTTTGTACTTTTGGAGGAGTGTGTGAAACAGTTCAATAAGTTCCTCCTGAGTGCTCTCCACTTGCTGTTTGAGGGTGACCTTTGACAGCTGCACATTCTTCTCAACAGAAGCCCACTGAATGAAGGAGACATGGATTTTGGCATTGTATTGGCTGGACAGGGGACAGCAATCTGAGCACTCCCCGTACATACACCTATGATTCAAGGTGTCACAGCTTACAGATTGAGCAAGGACATCAAGATTTGACTGGTCAATGACACAAAGTTGGTGCAGCTTCTGGACAACAAACCCTAGATTTTCATGAAGCTTTCACGTGCAGGTTTCTCTATCTGCCAGTGAGGGATGGACAACCCAGAAAGGGCGCAGATGGCAAAACAGCGAATAGGAGGTGCTGCAGTCCACATTTTCAGAGAGGAACTTGCGATGTTAATTTCTCAGTGTGTCTGTAAGAAACCTCTGCATCTTTTTTTTTGGCTCTTGTTATTGTTTGCCTTTTCCCTGTTGTAATTCTACTGATGTCATCACGGAGGTAGAAGGACCTGATTTTTGCTTTGAGGGCACAAGCAATTCTGATTGGCGGCTTCCTGTGGTATCTGCTGACAGCAGACAGGTGACACCACCTCCTATATGAAAAGCCCAGGGACTTTTCTGCCAATTGTTGAAGCCTGTATTTTTTAAAGATTTTCCCTGTCATTCTTGGATTTTGTGTATCTGCTTTTTATGTTCTCAGCTAACACAGTATGAAACAAACGTGCTCTTCTTATATTTGCGTTAGAGGACTGCCTGAACAGCTTGTTGGCTTTTCAGGTCCCTTTCTCGTCCGCAGGATCCTCATTCTATATTATATCTTGTTTCTTTAGCCGTTTCTTTAAGTCAGCGATCTCGTTGCACAATTTCTTCTTAGTCCGTTGTCTTATGTTCTTTCCAGGTTCTTGTTGACTGAAATAAAACAAAACAAAGAAACTATTCAGTCACTCAATCACTGGACTACTACACCATCATAAAGTGTGTTGTAATCATGATGTCATTTGTACACTTGTGTACATTGACATTACAGGTTGGCAGAACCAAGAGTTTTCATGTCGAGGCAATTCCCCAGCCATTTGTCCTCATTACCTAATATAGATATACCCTTTTCTCTTCATCCCAAAACTACACACACTTAACAACAAGCGTTGAGCATAGGAAGCACATGTTCACTGTACACTTGTATGACCTAAAACTAGCCTTTCTCCTGACCTTGACGACCTTGAAGAGCCTGCACCCGAGGAAGCAAACTGCTCTGGGAGATGGGATTCAGGACTTGCTGGTGGAGTGGCTTTCCTGGCTTTACTCCTTTCATGAGCTTCCTTCCATTTTTTTCGCTGTGCTCTTTCACTCATATCTCCCTATCAACCTCTTCTTTCCTGTCTTAATGTCTCTCTTCCACTTTTCTCTCTCTTTCCTTAGGTACTCTGCTCTCCTCTCAGGGTCAGCATTCTGAGCACGATAAAGGCAATGGTTTTCAGCAGCAGGCAGTGGTGGCCTGCTAGCCTGAAAATATTGTATTTGCTGTGTTATGTATACATGTACAAACTTTCTGTCATGAAGCCTAATACCATGAATTTTAACAATAACAATAATAGGTAACACTTATTTTAAGGTACGTCTGCTTGTTAACATTAGTTAATGTTGGTAAACAGTTAACAATGTGTAAGTAAATTATAACATTCATTTGCAAACACTCCAGAATAGGGTTATTAACAAGTTTATGTGAATTGCTCTGCTTGTTAACATTAATACATACATTAAATCATTTACAATATATTACTATGGCTTTGGTAACAGTAACAAGCAGACCTATCAACATGCATACAAACATGTTAAAAACACTTGCAAACAAATATTATCATTAACTGACATACTGTTACTGTTACCGCCTACTAACACATTAACTAATTTTAAAGCCAACCTATTAACATGTAACTTGTTAATAACAATTTCCAGATATTTAGGGCCTGCGCACTGATGGTGCGGAGGACCCTATTGCATTTGCAAAGATTAGTTTTCACATCTATATTTTGTATTTAATATTATTATTTTGTATTTAATAAAATACGCATTTCAGTAGGCTACACTATACTTATATCAATATGGATGTTCTCATCCAAAACCAATGTGATATGCAACCCTGTTACTACTGCGGAACCCTATTACCCAACAATGAGTAACAGGGTTGCACAATAGACTGTATATAAAGATGGACGACATGACAGCTCCCCAAAAGTGAAGCTAAAACATCTTGATCGCCCCTTGGTGGCTGGTCTCAGTATAGGTCATAAACCCCTTCCCCTTCATGTTAGCAGATGAGACATGGGTACACGTCAAATAAATTTGAAGTGAAGTTGTTTGGATGAGCAGTTCTCGAGAAAGCTGCAAGCAGTAATACTGGAGGCCAAGCAATCGGCCCGTTCCTAACAGGCACATTTTGAATGGACACTGCACTAGTACCCTAAACAACAAACAACGACGCCTCAATGATGCAGCCCGTGGAAAAAGCAACCTACTTTCCTACTGAGTTCATCTTGTTAAGCAGACAAATTCCAAATAACCTCCATTACCTTAATTCTAGATCCATAGATGCTAATATTCATTTCTTCAAAAGCCCACATTATAATGGGAGATATGAACTTCTGTCAAAGAAACAACCCAAATCATTCAGTCAAAAAACTACTAGAAAACCATGACTTCCATCCAGCAATAGTCCCTCCTACATCCACACACATGGACAGTAGATGTCTTGATCAAATCTACATGAGATTGACACGTTGAGTGGAAAAACACGTCAGTGAAAACTTGCTGCTACTCTTAATAACGTGTATTTTGGCGTTCCATATGTGTACACTACAATATCTGAGGGAGTACTGGCCATGTTTTGTTTTGTAAAAAGGAAGGTGAAGATGATCAACCTGTCTTGTATTATGTGAATGAATTTGGGAATTGAATTTGAAGAAGTTGCTAAATGATGATGGCAGAGAAAATGGCAAGAACATATATTTATATATAAACACACGTATCTGATTAATATTTATGTCATAAACTGAAAGAATGTTCAGTTTTCTGAACAGGGGGACAGAGACCTCGTTAGAGTTTGAGAGAGTTGCCAATCTTACAAATCGTTTTTGCAGCAAATAAAGTTTATGAAGACTGGGGGGGTATATATTTGCCCAAACAATATTACCATACATGAAATGGGGATAAATCATGGAATAATATAAAGTTAATAAACAAGAGACATTTATGAGACTTCGTAGTTTACTGATGATCCCCAGTGACTTCACAGTTTTGTTATGAATAAAATGTATATGTTTTTTCCAATTTAATTCCTCATCAACTAAAATGCCTAAAAACGAGTGTGAGAGACTTGAGAAATTTCCTTTCCATCTACTGACACTCCAGCATAGTCCCTAACATACCTTCAGCCCCTTCCCGCAAATATTATGAAATTTGACTTTTTAATATTTAGACAGAGCTTACTGAGTTGAAACCATTTTGCAACTCTCACCATTTCGTCATTTGTATTATTTACAAGGGTGTGTAAGTCAGTATGTGATAAAAATCATGTTGGTATCATCAGCAAACAAAATGGAGAAAGAAGATTTACAAACTAATGAAAAATCATTCATGTAAAGAAGAGGTAATGAGGGTCCTAGAATAGATCCTTGTGGTACACCACATGTTGTATGAACTGTGTTTCAAGCAAAATCATTTGTTAATACATATTGCTCTCTTTCACTCATGTAACTAGTTAACCATTTTAATGTATCACCTTGGAATCCGTAGTGTTTTAATTTGGCTAACAAAATATCATGGTTAACGGTGTCAAATGCTTTAGAGAGATCTAAAACAATACCAAGTGCAAATTTGTTATCATTTGTAGCTGCATGTATTTTGTCAACAAGTTGTAAAAGTGCCATGTAGGTTTCTAAATCCATATTAATGCATCATATAAGATGTTATTCTCATTTAAATACATTAAAATTCTGGTATAGATTAATTTTTCCAAAATTTTTGAAAAGCAAGGTAAAATAGATACAGGGCGATAGTTTGTAAAGTTACTTGGATCATCAGTTTTAAATAAAGGTATAATTTTAGCTTTTTTCAGATCCTTGGGAACAATACCAGAGGTTAGAATATGTAATTAGATACCTCTTTTACTAATAAACTACTAATTTCATCATGGCCAGCATAGGTGTTTTTTAGATTTGTAATAATATCGCTTACTTCATTAAGTTGTGGTGGCTCAAATTGTAACTTACATGGATATTGTTGTTCTGAGAAGTCTAAAGGACTACCGAAAGCATTATCAATTGTATTAGAGAGAGAAGCACCCACATTTGCAAAAAAAAAAAAATTAAAGCCACATGAAATTTCATGTGGATCACTAATTACTTTATCTCTGTTTTGAAACTGAGAAACAGTGCCTGATGATGTTTTTTTTATTTAGTAGTTGATTAATAATATTCCATGTAGACTTTATTTTATTTGTTGATTCTTGAAATTTCTTTGAGAATACATTTTTTTTGCTGAACGTAAGACATGTACAAATTTATTTTTATATATTTTTTATTTTCTTGTCTTATTTGTTATTCTTTACAGCTCAGAAGTGGATTACCATACTACAGGAACCTCTGAAACAATTAAATACAATAATAGAACCTCATCAACATATTAAAAAGAATTACACCTACTGTAATTTCATGATCTACGTGATCTCTTTTTTCCTAACAACCCAATTACATCATCTTTAATCTCTGTCATTAGCATTAACATTACATCATCATTAATCATTATCACTACATATGTTTGTTACTGGGTGGGGGGAAAGCTGATGGCGATGCAGGTAGACGCTCCCCTGGTGTCCTGAATTGTGGACTACCTGACTGGTCTGCCACAGTATGTTAGACAGCAGGGCCGCATGTCTCACCCTCTACACCTTGGACTTCAGTTACAACTCCATGTTCTACCACCTGTGGAAGTTCTCTGATGACTCCGCAATTGTGTGCTGCATCAGCAAGGAGAAGGAGGCTGAGTGCAGGGACATCGTGGACTCCTTCGTCGAGTAGTGTGAGCAGAACCACATACAGCTTAACACTAGCAAGTGGAAACAGGTGTAGGCGGAAAACACCCCCTACACCTGTTACATCCAGGGGTTGGACGTGGATACTGTGCTAGACTACAAGTACCTGGGAGTGCACCTGGACAGCAAAGTGGACTGGGCGAACACTCATGCTGTTTTACAAGAAGGGCCAGAGCCAGCTCTACTTTCTGCGGAGGCGTCATTCAGTGTCTGCAGTACCAAGCTCAGGATGTTCTTCCAGTCTGTGGTAGCCAGCGCTATTTTCTTTGCTGTCGTGTGCTGGGGCAGCAGGGTGAGGGCAGTCAAGGCCAACAGAATCAACAAGCTCATCAGGAAGGCTGGCTCCGTCCTGGGGTGGAGCTTGATTCTTTGGTGGTGGTGTCAGAGAAGAGGAAGCTACGCAAACTGCAGAGCATCATGAACAATGACTCTCACCCACTGCACGATGTGCTGGTCATGCACAGGAGCACCTTCAGCAACAGACTGTTACAACCACAATGCACCACAGAACGCCACACGAAAATCCTTTCAATCAAACTTTACAACTCATTGAACTCTCTGACTAACGGACACCATGGGTCTAATGTGCAATATCATGGACATAATCATTAAACTTTGAAATGAATCATATACACTTACCTGTACTTCACTTTGATATTGTACATACATTGCCATATGCCATTGCTCTTACATATCTGTGATCCTTACAGTGAACTTGCTATTTTTTGACATTTTGTAAATATGAACATGCACCTTACCATTCACCAGTTGTTATTTATGTTATCACCATAGTTACCAGTTTACATCTCTGTGTTGTGGTGTTTTTTATATTTTGGATTTCTTTACCATTACCATCGTTACATCACTGTTAACCTGTTTATTTTTTGTGGCATTGTGTACAGTTGTTTTTGCACCTTACTGATAATCGTTATACTTTATTCTGTATATTTGCACTCCTTCCTACTTTGTATTGCAACTGCTACACAACAGGATGAATAAAGTAATATATCTTATCCTATCTTCCACACCAATTTTATCATGTATTCTTTTAATACACGTGCTCCAATAAAAAACATACTGTATGTAATGCTCATACCTTTCACCTTGTAACTGTATAATATACTGACTAATTAATAAACTTATAATGAAGCAACTGTCATTTACTTCATTATAAGTTCTCTTTCAAATCAAACAGCTTAAGATATGAGTGCAAAGTATTGTTCTTGCAACTGCATTTATAAGTTTTTTTACACTTAGTTTAACCACGTCATGTGATATGCTACTTCAGTACACTCTAAGAAAAATATTACTGGGACCACTACAGAACATTTCATATCTAGGAATTAACATTATAGACACTCCCACTGACTATCCATGTAACAATTTGGTGACAAGTAACATTGACGCTGACCATACACCATATACTAGGTTACAACCTAGTCTATGGGTTCAGTGAATCCTTGAGAGTTCTTTTACTCCTTTATTTTTTATTACGATGGATGATTGATGCATGAGTTATGTTATTATCAGGTACTCTGACAAAACATGTCATGTTTAATATGCATCGTATCTACTGATGAAAAATTTAGCTATATACTCAAAAACAATTCTGTTCTTTTTTGGGGGTAACACCAATTAATGGTTTGTTGTGACCACTGTAATGTCATGCCCACTGAAGTAATGTAAAGCAAGGCTGCTCCAACAATGCTTTTGCATCCAGGCACACATTAGATACTTAAGGCTTTCTAAAATGTGGTTTACGTTGTGAAATGCTCTATTTTAACCCAAACCATGATATTTTCCTAAACCTAACCTAGTAGTTTTGTTGCCTAAACCTGACCAAACTGTGATTGAAAACTGAAAATTATGAAAATAATAAGTCAACTAAGTCTAAAAACAACAAGACAAGATATACATCTCACAGAATTTGAACCCTGGTCTCTTGGGTAATAGTCCTGTGATTAAGCCATTCAACAACCAAGACCTCCTCCCACCACACACTTTGCCGCTTATTATACTACGCCACCTGTCTTCCTAAAGCCAAAAGGCCTGAAGACTAAGCAAATGAGGGGGAGTGGAACTACCAATGAAACACAGCCTGTGTTAACATTTTTTGTGGAGCCGGGGGGCGGGGGGTGACAGGGCCGGGTTCTAATAGCCAAATAGCTGCCGTGTGACTATTTGTATCCAGGTGCAAATAGACACTCCGTAAAATTTACTGCTCTATTCCGCTTAGCCATAAAGGCCCATAGTCAGTTCTGTATATATGGAATGCGTTCTGTTGGGAGAACACATTCAGGCAAATAGGGTTCAACCCAGGATGGTCTACCATACATGATAAATTGTCTTCAAGTTGCTGCAGCCATCTTGTAAACTAGTAAGAATTACACAAGAGCAAAGTTCAAGAAACAAACATAAACACATAATGACAATGTTGCTTATTGACCAAAATTGCTCCCAATAATGACAAAGTGGAGAAAGTGCCAGTTAACATTAGCTACCTAGCTACATGTCAGCCATTGTACCAACACACACATCGGCTAACTGTAACAAACAAAGTTACACAAAACTGAACTTCTGCAGGAGCTTCTACTTGTTATGTCAGATTCTGGATCAAACATGAATGGTTGAACCCCTGTGTTTCTGTTACCAGCCATATCGGTTCTTTGGCTTCTTTTTTACGAGGGTAAACACCCACTGTAACCATGGTATCAAGGAGCCTTGGAGGGAAAGCCACAACCAGTTCTGGACAAGGGCGTGGGGAGCAGCAGCTCCTTCAGCAGAAGGGTATATAGGCATTCTAGAATGCATGATCTGTGATCTAGAATCGAGAGAAATCAGGCTTAAAGTGGAGGAACTGTGTTTGTAGAGGATTGGGCAGACCACACAACTAAGCAAAAACAAAAAAAAGCAGAGAAGAAAGTGCTTGTATTGCCTTTCCTCTTCAACTTAACAGTTTCCAGCTGCTACAACAGAAACAGATTTGGCAATGACGAAACCCAGAAATGATACTTTGTGATGTCTGTCTTTGAAAAATAACTGTCACAAACACAGTGAGCTCTCATCATCCCTCATAGCTCTGTAAATTATTCTCTGGGGCTTTTCTTCATTCACTTGTGTTTGGTTCATTTCCTCTGAACAATAAAACTGTATTGATGGCCAACTGAAGGGGAGTCAACAGCAAGGTTATTGCATCTTTTTCCTGCTTGCTAAGCAGTGAGCAATGTGTGTGTGTGTCTGTGTGTGTGTGTGATGACAGGATCTTATCACTTTATCTTAGTCTGTGTCCCAATTGCATATTATATATATAGTACTCATTTCCTCTACTTTTCCATTTTTCTCCCAACCTGAAATGTCCAAATTCCCTCTGCTCTGCACTGTTAAATCTACTACTGGCCTGGGGAGTGCTGCACATAGACATGTGCTTCCTCTGTCATGCATGGTGTCACCAAATGGTTCCCCATAAACATTGGTTTGAAGGTCAATAAGTGTCTTCAGTCGCAGCTAAGTGCTTTCACACAAGTGGGTGATCACAGGAGCATCCTTCCTGGTGCCAGGTTTTGAAAATCCTGATGAGCTCCCTATGGTTGGTCTTAGGCTTTGTTCAGACTGCCAGCCCAAATCCGTTTTTTGGCATATCCATGTTGTATCCAGATTGATTTTATGATGTCTGGACAGAAACCTTTTGAAGGAAAGGTGGCATGGAAGACCTTTAGCTCCGTCTTCAGCTGGACCTCATCTTCCCCATAGAAGCCACAGAGAGTGTGGGTGGCTTACTCTGCTTCTGGACTGCTTGGACTGCTCACCCAGTTGGCACTGTCAGGCAGTGGAAAGACTCGAGGATTTTGTCAGTGGGACTTCTGCTGTTGCCCCTCTTGAAACGCCTGTGCAGCTCTTCATTCATCAGGTTGAGAAATGTGTAGAACGCATTGGTCCTGTAGAATACCTCCACAGTCTCGCACTGATGACTGATTTGAGTAGCTGATGAGCTGTGTTGAAAGCGCACTGGCTATTTCCACTTCCTCTCCTGACCAGGCACCACTGTGGGTATGGGAACGTTAAGACTCTCTGCCTCCTCAAATATTTTCTGAAACTCCTCTTCAGACCTCATGGTTTTCAGTGTGTCAAGCACTCAATTAATGACCTTGTAGGCAGTTGCGTGGTCCACACGTTCTTGCTGCAGAGCATCTGATGCCACTGCAGTGGTTTGGAAGACTGGGGTGGCGACCAGGCAAAGAATAAATTCTAGGTTGAGCACATCTCTGTACATCTTTGCATCTTTGAGCCAGGTCAGGTGGATCACTTTTGCTGATGATGTTATGGAACTTCATGACAGCTTTCAGAAGTTTTTGAAGGGCCTTCAGTGCTCTCTCTCTGCACACCCACCAAGTATCCGACAACATTCTGAAGCTCTAGGCCATTTTTATGGAGAAGAGAGAGCACAACGTTCTGCAACTCCTGGCTTGTAGTTGTATCCAAATGGCACATCTCAATGAATCTCTCCATTATCTTCATTTGATGAACAAATCAAAGAACAATGATACTTGCTCCCGGTGGGACATATCAGAAATTTCATCCAACAGGATGGAGAACACTTCCGCCTCTTTGACTTTGTTTTGTATATTCTTCCCGACATAAGTACCCAGTGCTGTAGTGATGTCATTTTGACTTCTGTTTGACAAAAATGACATCTGAGGCCTTATTTTAGTGACTCTTGCACTGGCAACATTATCCAAATGCATTTTGAGCACACTGTCATAGAGGGAGAAGACATTAACAACTTCCAGGAAGTTACTGTTGTCACTGGAGATTGTACTACTTGAGTTTTTCAACTTATATATGCCAGTCTTCCATGCTGTTCTACTTTTGTAGTTCCCTTCCGTGAGGAAAAGCTGACAGCTGAAACAATGCATTGAATCCGTGGTAGGCGAGTGCTCCAAACACGTGTACCACTGTTTTTTGAAGGACCATCCTGTAGCATTTTTGGGATATACAATATCCGTGAAATTTTGTGGTGATGTACTAAATTGTATTGTATTGAAATAACAATCAGTAGCTAGGCTATGATTTTAGAGCTGTCACAGACGCGTATCACAAGTGAGAATAAGATACCGTAACTTTACACCCTACACACACGCATGAGCACACACAGAGCGCAGATATTAAATATTTGTGTTTTCTTTGTTTTTAGATGCAATTAGCCAAGCAACCCTGTCATTTAGGGTTAGTCTCCCAAAAGCAGGCCAAGGGCATAAGATAATGTCAATGTTGGTAAAATGATGTGGTGACCGAGACATTATGCTTAATTATTTGCCATGTTGCAGTGGTGTAATATTTTAAGGTAAATACATGACATAGAGCCGCAGGTAGTCACATATAGCCCCGAGGAACTACTATCACTCCGGGCCTCCTTGCTATGCAACAGCAAGCCTGCTGCGGCCCTACTGTCGGAGCTTCAGCTGAGGAAAAGAGGAAGACTGCAGCAGAATAAGGAAACATCCATTTAATCCACCTCTCCCCTCCATCATCCTGTCAAAAGTCCACTCACTCTGGAATAAAATGGATAAATAAATAATAAATTGCTACATGCCCGGTGCCGACTGGAAAGGGCTTTCAGGGACATCTGCATCATCGCTCTGTCCGAGACCTGGCTAGATGGGTCGGTCTCCGATGCCAAGCTCAGCCTGGACAGCTTCACCATCATCAGGTCAGACAGAACGGGACAATTGGGGAAGACGTGGGGTGGTGGGGTCTGCCTCTACATCAATAATAGCTGATGACAGATGAATACGTCCAAGAGCTGAGAGCCCTTCCTCCACTGGATCCCAATGAGCTGGCCCCCTTTTTTGAGGAGGATGTACAGCGCCAGCTTAGCCAGCTTAGCTGAGTCCCGTTGTTATTATGGATGTGAGTCCCATCACTTACACTCACCACCAACACCGGAGCACCACAGGGTTGTGTGCTTAGCCCGTTTCTCTACCCCTTACCTCAAATACTCTGACGACACTGCCATTGCTCTTCTCACCATTCTGGTCTGGACTGTCCCGCTATACTTCTCCACCTGTTTCTTCAACATGCTCTCTGTCGCGAACGAGGTCAAATTCACACACATAACCTACACTGTTGCCAAGATTATAAATCTCCCTACATCCAACCTCTCAGAGCTCAATGGCAAGGCCATCACACGCATTGCAAATACAATAGCACAGGACATCACACACTCACTCGTCGCCACTTCACTGTATGACCATCTGGGCGCAGGTACAAGTCACTGAGGTGTATAAGGGCTCATTTTGGCAAAAGCTTGGTACCCACAGCCATAGCACCCCTAAACAGGGTGAGTCGCCGAGGGAACTATGAGTCTTGCTTTCATGTTGTTTGCCTGTCTTTGCTGTGTGCTGTTGTGTTGTACTTGTGTATTTCTGTCTGTCATTTATGTGTGATGAGGTGTGTAAAATGTATTGTTGATTTTTCCTGTGCAGTGCTGTGAAAAAGAATTCCCCCCGGGGATAATAAAGTCTAATCTAATCTAATATAGGCCTAGTTGCAATCAGAGTTATTCAACACCCACACTCTACAAGACATTCTGGTGATTCCAACTAAATCAAATGAAAATATGTAATCTATAGCCTCAGGTGAAAGAGAGTGTACTTATACATATTCAAGTTATTTTTAGAACATTACATTGAGTTTATTGATGGTTCAAATGAAAACCCAATGTGCAGTATTAAACCTTGGTTGATTTTGGATCATTGTCTTTCAGGAAAGTCCATTGATCGCCAAGGCATCACATTCTTGTCCAAAATGGATGGGTATTTCAAATAGTCCATGATGCTATTCACACAGTCAAGGATGCCAGTTCATGAAGCAGCAAACAGCCCCACATCAGGACTGACCCACCTCCATGCTTGAAAATGGAGATAGTGTATCAGTTTTAATATGCCATGCCTATCATACAGCAGCTATTGCAGACATGCAGAATTATAACTCACTGTAGCAGCAGGGCAGTTAGTGCTTGTTTGATCACTGATGAGTCAAAAAAAAGGTCACTACAAAAAGGACACTTTTCAAGTCAGAGGGCAAATGGGCAGGGTGTCGGGCCCCACCTGAGGTCTATCTGTGCACGTGCCTGGGCTTCAAACATGCAGATAAACAGTACATATGTGAGTTGATGTGGATTTTTAAAAACTTAGGGTAAAATCAATCAATCAATTCCAACACAAATTAACTTGTTTCAATAATCTTCTTAAAATATGTCAATATCTTGAAACAAGATACGGCAGAATGCTGCACTAGAATCAGGAAGGCAATGCTTGATTTTAGAACATTCTTGAAAAACATTTGTACTGGAAATAGGTTAAAACAAGACACTATGAACGCTGAAGTCTGTCTGTCTTAAATGTTGCATCTGTATTGTTGACTGTTATTATTGTTGATGTAACTAAGATCTAATCTTTATCTATGCATTTATTAAAGGGGATTAGTTCTCCAACAGAATCCCCATTGCTGCTTAGATCCTCTGAGAGCTCCCTCAAAGAGCAGAACCTTTTGTGCAAAATCTTTTCTGTACAATACAATAATAGTAATACAATAACACATAGTGTATAAAATATACAGTATGAAACACTGTCAGTCTGGACTCTGTCTACACCCTCTTCCTGTTCTTTCTTCTGACCCAAAACAAATTGCCTTCTTTTCAGGGATCTGGGAGGGGATTGGGGACAAGAGTGCAGATCACAACATGTTGCGATGTGTAATGAGTTATATGATCATGAAATCATAAACAGGATATGGGGCTGCCTGAAGCCCACAAACCCTCCCTGGTGCTCAGAGCTACACCTTAAAGTCTCACAGAAGCAGGATAAATGGATTTCTGCCTCCTATCTTCAGTGAAGTCAGCTGTACCACTGAGGTTTTCCACTTTCTGTGTGCTTGCATATCTTCAGCTTTCCTCATGCCTCGAGCTCACCTCGCTATTTTAATTTGAACCTGTATCAGTCTCAGCTACCATCACCAGTATGTACACCACAATAACTTTTATCTCAATAAGGCGTTGGCCCTTGATTTTGAACAGAAATCAAGAGTCATTTTCAGCAGCAATCTGCCTTATTTTTTCTCTTATCAAGAACGTGATACTTAAATAGTGGATTTGTATTGAGAAGAGGAATAATCTCAACCCATCTGCAGAATTCTTCAATTGTTTTAACCCTTTCTTAAAGAGTGAAAAATGGGTGCACAGTTCTGTAATTTGTGCTCTTTATTTAGTCATTTTTCTGCACAAAATTATTTGTTCACTTTATCAAAAAAAACTTCTTTGAGATAAACAGGCTACACTTGTATATTTTTGTGGGGCATTTTTGCCTTTATTAGTAGAAAGCAAAAAGTAAATAAGAGAAGAGAGAGGAGGGAATGACATGCAACACTGGTCTTCAGCCTCACTCGAACTGAGGACGGCGCAACAACGTGGTCAGCATCTCAAACCCCTAGACCACCACTATGTATTTTCCAAATGTTAGAGTCCTCTAAGTGCATGTTAAAGGGGCACTACACCAATTTAACACATGAAGATCAGTTTACTTATAAAAAGAACTACAAAGACTCAGCCTCTGAAAACAGTATAATGTATTTCATGTCTTCTGTGGTTATGGAACAGCTTTGTCAAGTCTAAGAAAATAACCCTGATGATGTCATAATGTGTCATTAGAGCTATCTTGGCTTGGGCTTGGCGACTACACATTTTTAACAGAGAGCCTGTGTTACAAACTCAGGCAGTAGAATTTGAAAGACATAGGCATTTACCAGGCATTCCTACAGGGAATATAGGATCCAATGTTTTTTGGAGCATGACCCATACTAGGGACTAGAACTCAGGATACCTCAACTTTGTTGCTTTGATTTTGACCATTCTCCCCCAACTTAACTGAACTTCAGGTCCCTCTTTTCCATTGCAAATCAATTTGTTTTAAGAAATTTCAGTTGCACTTTATTTTACAGTACACCAATAAGACGTAACAAGCCGTACTTTGCATCCAATTAGACAAAAACTAGAACTAATTTGTTCTTTATTAGACAGTAAACAAACACAGTTACACCCTAATTAGACATGATACACTTAAATTATGCTGTAATTAGAGACCACATATAATGCTGTATTAGACCCAAAATATACTTAGACACTACTATGCCTAATTATACTGTAATTAGAAACCAAATAGAAGATCCTAATACTCTATAAGACACCATTTTACAAGATCATAGTCTAATTAGAAATCAAATACAATGCCATATCAGATCCAAAATATGCTACAGTTAGACGATATTCTACCCTAAATTATGCTGTAAATAGACACCACATTTAATGCTACCAACATGGGCCTGTGAGAGCTTAATTAGACAACACAGGCTGTAATTTGATGAATGTAATGCCATATTATAGCCTATCGGGCATAGCCTTTATAATACTCAGACAAAACACTGAGAGCTCAGAGGCAATACATTTATTTGGCCTTTATTTAACATAGTTTCACTTTCTTACAGGGTCATTTGTCGCTCATTAGAAGAAAACTGTACCGTAAACTAAAGTCAGACCACAGCGGGTCACATCTGGTCACTAACATTACTTCACACGTACCTCGTAGCCTGGATGTTCTCCAGAGTACCGTGGACTTTGTATGTAGTAGTGCATAGCCTAATACATGCTTCCTCGACGCTCTACTCCCATACCAGTTAAGACATCAGACCATTTAATGCCATGTCACCATCCGATCCCAGCAACATTAGGCTATGGAAGCTGCCAGGACATTGCATCTTCTTGCATTTCCCACTATTAGACTTTCTTACAGGGTGATTTGTAACATATTACAACAGAACTGTACCGTAAAATAAAGTGAAATCCATCTTTATTTCCTATTGTTAAACTCTTATTAAACTTTCTTAGAGGGTAATTTGAGGGTAAAAAAATTATTGCACAACAGCTCCTGCAACACTTTATTTTGGTGCCCACAGCCATACAAACCGTAAAAATCAGGAAATACATACATCTTTATTCCATGTAGACTCACTGCCATTTTCACATCGTGCACCTGCCAGCTGTGGTCTCACAAAAAAAAAAGTTCAACCCGATTGTAAGTAACATTTTTATTTTGAAATCGCTGATGAAGGCGACTACTCCGCAACTCAGGCGTGTAAAAAAAATAGCTGCAAATGTAAGAAGAGGCAAGAAACAAAGAAAACAAAGAAAAAGTTATTTGAACAAATTGTGTTTAGTAGTTCTCATTATCTAAGGACCAATGCAGGCCTCCAGAGATAGATTGTCCATCACCACCACAAATGCCCCCTGAGTCACCGCTGTAGCATCGGCTAGCACCGGTTAGCTGTTCAAGCGAACGTCACTGAGCAGTTATTTGACTGACATCCGTTCATTGATTTTGGAGATAACGTTGTTTTCCTGAAAGCTTTGATAGCTCAGCAAACCTCCAGGGACGGACTTCCAGAGACCAGATGTGACCCGATGTGGTTTGACTTGATTGTTGTGCACATGACAATAAAAATCTTGAAATCAGTTTTCCTCTAATGAGCGACAAATGAGCCTGTAAGAAAGTGAAACTATGTTAAATATAGGCCAAATAAATGTATTGTCCCCTGAGCTCTCAGTGTTTTGTCTGACTATTATAAAGGCTATGCCCGATATAATATGGCATTACATTCGTCTAATTACAGCCTGTGCTGTTAGGGTAGAATAGAGTCTAATTGTAGCATATTTTGGATCTGATATTGTATTTGATTTCCAATTAGAATATGACCTTGTAAAATGGTGTCTAATAGTGTATCAGGATATCCTATTTGGTTTCTAATTACAGTAGAATCAGGCATAATAGTGTCTAAGTACATTTTGGGTCTAATATGGCATTATACGCTGTCTATAATTACAGCATAGTTTAGGTGTATGGTGTCTAATTAGGGTATAACTGTGTGTCTAGTTTGTGTCTAATTGGATACGAAGTAGCCTACAACTTGTTACGTCTTATTAGTGTACCATAAAATAAAGTGCGACCGAAATTTCAAAAATCCACTGTCATTTTTCTTGATTCTACTGCAGCAATCTGACTCTGTCTTGTTTCAAGAAAGTAACAGTTGTAAAACTGGATTTCCATTGTGTGAAATTTTTTAGAAGATTTTTAGGATTTAAAAATGCCTTCCAACATTTTGGAAGGCATTTTAAATCATCTTAAGATGTTGCAAGGAGCCATTATTTTCAGTTTGATTAAACTTGGCAAGCATTTCCCCTTGCTTCAAGTCTTTGTGCCCAGCTACGTTAAACATGTTGCAGATCTGTCTGTAAATTAAAAAGTATTTTCCAAAATGTTGTCATGTTCTTGTGTGAACCAGAACAGAAAATAGGTCTTTAATGTAAAATGAAAATAGCTACATGCCATATAGTGTTGTTTATAGAATGTAAAATCTTCCATTGCTGTAGAAAACTGCAGCTTTAAATGAGCTGCAAAGCACTGCAGGACAGCTATGTGAAATCCTGCTCATCCAGAAACAACCCCCTTCCCATTAAGACATCATCCGGTGGAAAAAGAGGATCATTAGTAAACAACATGTGTCGTATTTTCCTCAACAGTCTAAATTTAGACAAATTTAGATCTTTTGCCTTGACACATCCTTTTGTGCGACATGCACCATAGTCTACAATGATGGCTCGACCCTGCATTACAATCACCTGACCTTAAAGCAGATTAGCAATGAGCATAATTCAAATCAAGTTACAAGTCAACATGAAAGTCAGGTGTCTGAGTATGAGACAAGCTAAAGTCCAAGCAGTTTGGAGATTGAGTCAGAAACAAGTCCAAATGGGTTTATAGTCCGGGTCAGTTGTCTATAGCGAGAGTTAACTGTGATACAACTTGTATCAGTGAAACAGTCATTTGGATTTAAGTTGGGCCCTAAGCTAACAGTAGGCCCTTTTCTCTCAGACATCTTGACTTGGCATAGCAAGAAAAGCACCAGTAAAATTAAGAACTTTAATGATTGTCCATTGTGCTCTATTCCATTGTCCCAGTAAGTCTGTGAGTCAGCAAGACAATGTTAAGGCCTTGGAACAGGTAAGCCTAACTGCAATGCATTAATGTTATTAATTACACCTGTGGTTAAGAGCTATGCCATGTCAGGCTGCTGTGAAGAGGGTCTGTGTCCCCTGCTTCTAGTTTTTGTGCTAAGCTACACTATTGATCCTCTCATCTGACTGAGAGTAAATTTTGTCCTGCTGATTCCAGTCTGACCTGTGGCATCATTGGGCATAGCATGCTCACAAAGAGAGCATGGTGCTTCAGTGTGGCCTGTCACAGAGTGAGCCTAGCTTGGGCTGCTTGACGCTTTCTATTTAAGTTCAGATTTAATGTTACAAAGCTGGGTGCCCTGGTCACATCGTTGTTGGTTTGATTTTTAATTGAATGTTTGTAACTCTGTATTCACTTATTGTGTCATGTTTAGAGTCCTAGATTGGTGAAAGCTAGTTAAACAGTAATAAGCTGGCTAGCAAGCTATCGATATATTTTTTAATAACTTTATTGAAAAGCAAACTGTCAACAAGATGCCTGTCCATCACGCTCAGTCTCGTGTGTGTCACGTCACATTTTGGACGATGCTGGCTCGTGCCTATGGAGTGGGAGCACAGGCGCAAGGGCGAGCAACAGGATGCTGACTGCAGTTGACTTAACGGCCACAGGTGTCAGTGTTAACATGGATTTTCTGAATGTTACACAGCCCCTTTCAAAGTATGTATCTACCACTTCAACCAGTTTTAAATAGAAATCAACTTGTTTCAGGTATGTTCTAAAATCAAGTTTCATCTCGTGCAGCAACCCCCCTTATTCTATCTTGCTTCATGATAGTACCCTTAGAAATTTCTTCAAACAAGTTAATTTATGTAGGAAACTGCTTGGTGTCCCTTACAGCAGATATTTAACCCAATATTTGTGCTAAGCTGTGCCTTTTCTTTCAACTGCATGTCACAGTAATGTTAAATCTCATTTTTACATGAAGTTGCATACCAAACTGTTGCCTGACAATTTATTTAGCATATCCAAAACACAGGCATCTCCAAGCTGGCAGCTCTCACTTGGTGAGTGCTCGTCACTGTTGAGTCTGATTCACTAGTGACAGGTATCTGACACAACACATTACTACAAGAAGAGGATGAAATCACAGCAGTGACAGGATCACAGTTGTGCCGACACCAGCGACATGTTTATTTATCCCTGCGTCTGATTTTCAGATGCACCTGTTCCTCTCAGTCTGTTTTTTTTCCCTCTTTATCCCGTAAATCTCTGCAGCCTGACTTCCAGACTGCAATGTTGACAGAGCTGCACAGCATGTAGCAAGGTGCCTCTGGCAATATATAAAAGCTACTTTTCATCAGAAACATCTTCCCTCTGCTGGTTTTTTCTGACACTTTGTACATCCAATGACACGGGTAAGATCATTTTTTGTGAATCACTAGCACATTCTCTGGTGTTTGAATGATTATTTGCTAAGCTGTTGGAAAGTGGGAAAGGACATCTTTTCATGCAGACAAACATGAACACGAGACAGCGGAAGGAAGTAGTGCGCAAAAGGGAGTTTAATTTTTTATCTTGTCTCTCTTCTTTTCTTTCTTTTTTAACAAGTGGGCTAAATGCTTCCTCACTTTGTTCCTTTCAGGTGTGATTCATATGCTACACTCTCCTTAACAGACCTGGCACTTGTTGGCATGCGAACACAAAATGGTGGGCAGTCACAGCTTTCTTTGCTAGCCAGTGAGCATATTCAGAATGGCATCTAGATCAATACAGAGTTTACACTTCTCCATGCCAGAAACACTTCTTCAGAGCCCTTCGGGAGTTCTGGGGAGGTTATCAGTTTGTAGACTGCTGACACATTATCTGCTGTGAGTCTTTGGGTAGAGACTAGGTCAAAACCTAGTATATGGCAGGACCATATCTGTTTTTAAAGTGTACTGAGGTAATGTATCACATGATATGGTTAAGCTACGATTTGACTAAAAAAATGTTAAAATGATAAATGCAGTTACAAGAACAAAACTCAATTGAATCAGAAGAGTTCAAAATGAAAAGGGTTTACTGACAAATCATCAAGTACAGTGAAACCGAGGTGGTCCATGGAGCATCTGCTCCTCAAATGCTTGAATCTCACTTTTATACTCTCTCTGTACTCCTCCTATGCTGTGAACCTCCTAGTGACCTTGGCCTATTTCTGAGGTGCATTCCACAGAATTCTGACTAGACACAAATGTTTTCCAGTGTATTCTTTTTTGAGTGTGTCCCTTATGTTCAGTAAATAATAGTGTCTATTAAGATCTATTTCTTTGAACTTCCCTAAACCAATGGTGTCACCTGTGTTTGTGGCTTCTGGCCTGTCTACACTAAGTTTCCCACTTCCCTTTATTCCAGACACCATTATTTCTCAAGGGTCAGTTATGCTGACAAAAAAATATAAGGCTTTATTGATTTAGAAATGTAGTACATACACATTCAACATGTTGATATGAGACTGATTTACATATCCATGTTTATTGATTATGTATTGATCATGTGGTTACACTTTTTGATCATATGTATGTTAATTTGATTATATGTATGTTATCTGCAAACGCAAAAATATTCCCCACACCGTCTGTAACCATCTGTAATGTGAATTCCTGAATATTAAATGTTCATCTGCAATTTTCTGTAGTGGTCCCAGTAATATTTGTTCTTGAAGTGTACTGAAGTAACATATCACATGACATGATTAAGCTATGTTTGACTATAAAAATGTTTTAAATGCAGTTACAAGATCAAAACTTTCCACTCATATCTTTAGATGTTTGATTTGAAAGAGAACTAATTATAATTATAACTATTCTAATTATACATTAGCTTTCATTCGTTTCTATCTGCAGGATGTCTCTCGTTTTTCTGCCTCACTCTGTGTTGAGTGTTTTGTCAGAGTGGTTGTTATTTAGGGTGTTAAACTCTGCGCTGTCTCTCACTCTGCACAGCTGATTTCTTGTTTCTCTCCTGCTCTGCTCTGTGCTGGACTCTTACAGTCTGTAACCATCATCTCTGCCTGTCTCTGGTAAAGTTCTGCCACCACAGCGAAAATAAAATCACGAAGCAGAACAAAACATTACATTACAAACAATACATACCAGTTGTGTTACTCTTACGTTAACATTACCGGAGCCTGACTCCGTGATTAATGTGACTGCATATGTTACCTTTCCATATGCCTATTCATTTTGAAAGCGCAACAGCCAGTGAGGAAACTCCAACACTCCGCCGACCAATCGTGAAAATTCATCAGTCAGTCAGTCACTCAATCACTCACTCTGTGACAGGCTTTTGCGTTTGTAGGGCTGGCCCTCTGCGGTCCAGCCAAAAACCATCTGTTACAGTAATATTCCCCAAGATAGTTTTCCTCTGTACCATATGGAATATAACTTAAGTAAGACGTTCTTGAGAACGGAACCATAGTTCCACTAAAAAGCAAGGTAACGGTGAATCTCACCTTGATGATGTCACTTCTCCACCCCAGGCTTTGTACTGTGATAAAACCTGAATAACTAGTGGTTACTATTTCAAAAATGACCCAAGTACTCCAAATTAAAAAAACAAGTTGTTTGTAAGTACCCTCCAGAATGACACATAGAAGCATTCAGTAGGATGACATGATTTCACCATCAGTGCCTTCCAAAAACAGAAACATTATCCTTAAACATTGGAATGTCTCAAAAAGGATCCAGCTCAGTGCCTCCCTTGATCACATTTAAACATTCTCGCAATCTGAGAGACAGACTGGTTTATTCTAACACTAGAAAACCACCTAACACTGTCTCCTGGCTGTCTAATACGCTCTTGCTTTTCCAGCTGTGGCCACTGTGCACAATGCTCCAACTTGTCAGACACCAAATACTGGTAAATAACATACTGGTAAAAAATGCACCATAAAGTCCTTCATAAACTGCAGCAGCACACATATCCACATGCATACATATCTGAACACAAAACTGCAATATGCACACAAAACATGGATTATGCTATTGCTTGATATTATGCACAGGCTAGCCATGGCTCTGCAGCGTCACTAAAGCTCAGGGGAATAGAAAAAATGTCACCCTCTACTAGAGCTGGATTCACACTCTTAACACAGTTTAAAAACTGAATTTGTCATGTTTTCTCTAATTAATTACAATTGATGGATGCAGTACTTGCACTTTTTGTACTTCTATCTTTGTAACTTTAAGATATAACTGTGTTCTTCTGCAGTGGTGGAAAGTAACTATTTAATTATTTAAAGGTGATATACGACATTCAGAATCGGTAGATGTCGCACTAGTGCACAGTATCCCAGACCAAAACGAATGGGCGCAAATGGACACATTTCAAACTTGACAGAAACAAAATAAAACTCACCAAAACGGTCTATAAATGTGTGCGTATCGTGGGGCTTTGCAGAGTGTTGTGTGGGGAGGACCGGGCGGAGCGGACCAGCGGCTCTCTCAGCCCCTCCTCACCGACAGACAGCTGCTGAGCGCCGGGGAGCTTTGAGAGGAGAGAGCCGAGGGCAGAGCCAGAGCTTCTGAAGGAATAAATACCCGGAGTCACACCGGATTCTGCTCTGATCCAGAGCTGTTTACCGGCAGGAGGAGAGTTTAGAGTTTATTTTTTAAACTTTTGGGAAAAAATGCATACATATGTTGATAGGTGGTTTTTGCATGATGACATAAAGTTTTATAAACTTTTATATCTCTTGTATATCTTTTAAAAGTTTGTGTAACTTTGGTACCAGATTTCATCAAAATCTCTTACCAGGATTTTTGACATATCTCACAAATAAACAAATGTGATTGAATATGTAACCTCTTTGGCCTAGAATTGATATAATTTTGTCTTGACTTGTAATAACCTCAACCTGAAAACTGGGAATGAGTGTTGAGGCAACGCTGCCACACTGCAGCCACTGTGTGCCATTTGCCATTGACAGGACAGAATATTCAAATATATACTTAGTTCACAGTTTATTAGGTACAAACAAATTTAAAACTAATGCAGTCTAATATGACAGCTCTGCAATAAATTCTATCTTCTGTCTTCAGGTTATAAAGTTTTTTGTGCAAACTGTTTTATAGAAGCAATGACTCAACTTTATGGTTATTTTTGAGTCTGCAGTTTGTGGTGCTGTTGAATTGTATTGTGTAAAACTGAGAGGTGTTTCTTATTTAATTGCCAACCTTGTTTTTATCAATGAGGTTTGGGCTGCTGTGTTAGTCTGCATTTGTTTTAGCCGTAATCATTCTTTCACCATCACATAATATTTTTAATAATTGTGCGATAACTATCTTGAAAACAGGTTATCTGTGATGCCCATACATCCACCTTGCCCTCCTCCCTAAGAGCTTTTGCTGGACTTTAACAACATCACACTACTTCCATTTGCTTCTCAGAGACAACAGTCATTATTTACCCAACAGCAAGAGGTTGCTCATCAGGAAAATGTAAGCATAGGTCATTTTCAGCATTTGAACAAATGGCCGATGCTGTTTTTCTGGTTCTCCTCAATCATCACCACTTTCTGGTTGTACGTATCTCAAAATCCAGCAGAATTTCCCTAAACATGATTTATGCTTATGTGTTTTCTGATATTTCTTTATTTGATTGTTGATTATTTTCATGTTGTGTGTCTGAGGACCCCCTCAAAAACAAGATTAGCATTATGAGAGGCTTATCCCCCTTACCTTGGGTCTTGTGGAAGCAGGGCTGGAGGTGTTTGGGTGGGGGTTCTGTTCCTTTTTCCATCTGCACACAGACTTCCAAGTAGAAACCTCAAGACTCTTTTTGCTTAACACCACCTGACAAGTCAGTTGACATCCTTGAGAGTTCCCTTAATATATTCTTAAACCTTTTTGAATCTCATGAATAAAGCATAGGGCTCAGCAACTGAGTGGCAAGGAGGGTGGAGGTAGTGGCCAGGTCCCATCCATCACTGTCAAGGAGCAGTCTACAAGTGCACACACACAGGTTTGTCAGCAGCACGCAGACTGATAGCAGTATGTTGGGATGGAGATACAGGGGTTATGAGAGGGTACATTTGTCTCAAGGAGGAGGGAGAGGGGGCACTTACTGGGGAAATATCTTGAGAAATCATTTGGGATCAGATGAGCCACCCCAAAGGGTGCAGGCACCATCTCTGCAGGGCTGACACTGAAAGAAACGGTCTGAACCCTGAGAAGTTGCTATAAAACTGCCTTCCCAGCTGCTGGAGTTTTGTGGTGATGTTGACAAAAAATGACTGATTCTATACTGTGTTCTCGCAATTTCTCAGGTCAAAATTTGCTTTCTTACTATTTATGTTACTAA
This sequence comes from Oplegnathus fasciatus, assembly GCA_003416845.1. Classification (NCBI taxonomy): domain Eukaryota; kingdom Metazoa; phylum Chordata; class Actinopteri; order Centrarchiformes; family Oplegnathidae; genus Oplegnathus; species Oplegnathus fasciatus. The sequence goes on along the minus strand of NTHP01000427.1, from coordinate 11,212 downwards.
GTTTTTTATTACAGCTTTAAGGACCCGACAACCGCAAACAGTCACAAGTAACGAAGTGATGGTTGAATTTATGTTTGCAATGTAAGATTCACAGGCTCCTGGATGGACTGAAAAAATTAATTAGTGGTGTAAAAAGTAATTAAAATGAATCCCTATGTCAAAGTAAAGACATGTTAGAGGTGGACTTAAAAGCACTGCACAGCCTCACAGGTGTTTTCAGTTATTCTGGCTGATTGGACATCTGCTCAGGTTGAAGTTGTGTGGAGTGATGCTGGGGTTGCATGAGGTCACTTAATTTCATGTACCAATGCTCTCCCACAATCCGGCCCTGTGTCGGTTAGGCGTGTTCTTCCATGGCTGTCCAACAATATTTCGATCAGAGAGGATTTGTCCCTATTTATTATTGGACTACACTTACATTTTGTATTAGCAAAAATGACATAAAAGCAGCAGCCACAAATTGTGTGTTTGAATTACTGAGATAAGTATTTGTGGGTGATGCTGTGCAGGCCTGCATATATGATGAAGAATTGGAAAAATAGAAAAAAACAAAAAAAACAACAACAAACAACCAGCAATTAAAACACAGGTGCAAATGCAAAGTGCACTTGACAGTAGCTCTCCATTCAGCACAACAAAATCACAACACAACCAAAGACGCATAGCAATGTAACAACAGTACTACATCATTCGTCTTGATTTTTAGCTAGACAAACGCAAAAGTCTGTCACTGAGTGAGTGACTGAGTGGGTGAGTAATGAAGTTACGCGATTGGTTGGCCGAGTGTTGGAGTTTCCTCATTGGCCATTGCTCTTTCAAAATGAATAGGCGGGAACGTTAATTACGTTGCTACATACCCTATGACTACACGCACTGCCCTCTAAAGCTACCGCCAATATTACGGGTGGATAGTGCCAAGTTAAGGATTACCAGGGGAAGGGGAAGGAGCAGTCTACCATTCTGTCGCTGCCATACGCTGTGTGGAGTTTTGAATGGGATTGATTGGAACTGCAGAGGTGACTGCATGGAAGGAATATCCACTGGCGGCGTATACCAGACATTCCCATATAATATAATAATAGAGCTGCCAAGTCTCACGCTTTGACCGTGAGACTCATGCATATCAACCAGTTGACACGTTTACACGCCACACCTCGTATTTCTCACACAGTGAAAATCCCAAAATAAGTAAATATATATTTCCTCCTGTGACGTAGTCTAGCAGGTTTGTGAGGGAGGTGAATCTCTCCAGGTGTGAGGTGCCACAACCACAGGAAAGTACAGCTATTAATGGTAGTTAAGTAACTTTATTCAGCCATAAAGTGTCTGGATGAGCTCAGGCTGCAGCATCATAGTTACTGAAAGGCCGTGTGTTGTGTTCGCTGGCACAGAAGAGAAATAAAAAGTCTCTGTTCTACAGCGTCTAGTCGCCAGCGACGAGCCAGGCTGAAGTCAATTAAAATAAAACCAGAGTCTCCTAAATCCGGTTCGGAGCCACGGATCTGGAAAAGTAACATGTGCAATCACATTAATCACGGAGTCGGGCTCCGGCAACGTTAACGTTAGAGTAACACACAACAACAGCCGCATATGTATTGATGAAGTGGATCAGATGATTGATCGTGGAATGTTTTGTTCTCTTTCGTGATTTTATTTTCGCTGTGATGGCAAAACTTTACCAGAGAGAGGCGGAGACGATGGTTACAGACGGTAAGAGTCCAGCACAGAGCAGAGCGGGAGAGAAACACCCTAAATAACAACCACTCTGACACTCACAGTGAGTCAGAAAAACGAGAGACATCCTGCAGATGAATGAAAGAGCAGGGAGTTAACAGATCATTAGAATAGTTATAATTATAATTAGTTCTCTTTCAAATCAAACCTCTTAAGATATGAGTGGAAAGTTTTGTTCTTGCAACTGTCAACCGTAGCTTAACTATGTCATGTGATATTCTACCTCAGTACACTTTAAGAACAAATATTACTGGGACCATGACAGAAAACTGCAGATGAACATTTAATATCCAGGAATTCACATTATAGACACAACTGCTGACCATGCCTGTAACAATTTGGCCACAATATAGCACATTGACCACACACGGTCCAGCCATATACTAGGTTTTGACCTAGTCTTGTATTTCTTACCTCACTGCTGTCCCTTATTTGCCTCAGTATTAGAATCAGTGTTTTGCTGCCAGCTGACCTGAAAGATGGACCCCTGAGCTTTAGAAGTCTTCCTATGGACCATCATCGTTCACCATACGTTACCATAGTTAGTGTCCATGAATCATATTATGATAATGGTTTGTTTTAAGGTTTTTTAACCATCATTTCCCTCATCATTATATAAAGTGTTGTTTTCACTGCGAGAATCAATCCAGATATTCCATTGTGTGTCCTGCAGTTGGTTCAGTCATTGATCACATATTGTTCTCCGGTGTCTGTACTCAAGCCAACACACCCATGAGAATTAAATCCTCACCCTGTGATAACAGACATGGTTATGGCTTGTCAAATCTCATTCAACAATTTCCAACTTTCCATATCGCTCTATACACTCCATAAACATTGTCAGTAAATCTCCATTTACATGAGTCGTCTGTGAGGAATGGGTTCAGCATGGTCTCAGCAACAGTTTACCTGTTATCTCCTCTGCTGCCTTCAGTACACTGTCTACAACCAATGATGTGTAAAAACTACATGACTCTCATCCTTAGGGTGTTGCCATTGCAGTGACACCGTAGTTTGGTCTGTGGACAAACATACAGCAAGCAACGAGAAAGCCACCCCTAGGGTCTTTATTTTGAAATGTAGGCTACAAATATTTGACAGCATGCCATTCCCAGAGATGGAACAATGAGATTCTGTAACCACAACCAGCTTATGTCTTTGTGTTTGTTGTGAAGGTATCCACCTATTAAGTGCCCGAGTCACACCCCACCCAAACCTACCTCTCTTAAAATTCTCAGTATTGATTCAAATTAAATCAAATTAAACTAACACATGGAAACATGTCAGTTGACATGAACTATGTTTGACCTTCTGTCTGTTATATGGTTGAAACCTCTCACCCACTGCCCTGGAAGAATAGCAGGAAACCAGTGGCCCAAACGAATATGATTCACCTGACTGACACTCTGCACCTTTCAACGGAAACGATTTAGACAAGGCTGTTAATATGTCATGTTGTGTTCTTCTGTTTTTTTCTATTGATGGAAAAGTTGCAAGGCACAAATTCTAAGAATTGTGATGTGTGATGCAAAAAAAGAATTATCCAATAGCCATATATGGATTTTGACATGGAAGAAGCGTGATGTCATAAAAAGGGGAGCCAAGGCAGGCTTGGGGGCTTTTTGTCTGCCAGTTCTCTGTCACAGTTGGAAATGCATGTAAAAGTGAAACACAGTCAGTGGGATATTTATAATAAACCCATGTCTGAAACACAGCATTTAACAAGGCAGTTACAAATGGTGCAAATGAGATGTTCTGTTGCTTTTTTGTTGATGACAACACCTCGGCCCGTGGCTGACGAGCTTGTTGAGTGTGCACACATATGCCAGAATTTCCGGACGTTCCTACAGGAAATTAGGGTATTGGCTTGTTGATCACATTGCTCACAGTGAATGCACATTTCCTGCCACTCTTTCTCTTATCTACTATCCTTACCCTACCCATTTTCCATTCCTCTCCTTCCTTTCATCTGTGTCCCCCCTTCTCCTCCTTACTCTTTTTGTCTCCTCTGCAGCTTTTGCCTTGTCTTGCTATCACTTAGCAATCGCCTAGGTTTTTAGTAGGAACATGGAGGGCGTGAGAGCACTACAGAGCAGCATTAGTTCTCTCTATCAAGGTAGAAGCAGTCACCATGGCTACTGACAAAAAACGGCTGATGGGCTGGGGGACTACATGGATCCCACTTGGAAAATAAACGTGAAAAAGACCCAGACCCACTGAACTAGCCAGGACAAGGTGTGTTGTTCGGCTTTTACGCCGGTTTCTGTTCTGCCCTTTTGTTTTGTTTATTTAGGGCACTGTGACTGCACCTACACCTCTGGAGAAAGGCCAAGAGCTTGTCTACTTGACGACTACAGCCTATTTTTTTCCTTTCCCAATTCTTTGTATAGTATAGTATAAGTCAGGGATGCTCAGCAACAATGTCTGACCTATATTATATGTAATCACATCACATCATATCACAGACTGAAGCTGTACTTCTATGGCCTTTGGGTTGGAATGGAAATATAGCAAGCAATAACTGATTTCAGAATCGAGTGGACATATGCATGTGACATAGTCAGGCAGGTTTGTTATGGGAAGTGAGTCTCTCTCTGTGTGTGGAAAAAGTACCTGTATGTGTGGCAGACACTGTGAAGCTTCCATGGGTTGTTAAGTTACAGTAGTCAGCAGAAAGTGTCCAGTTAAGCTCAGGTTCATAGAAGCAGTTGTGAAAAGGGCCACGTATGGTGTTCGCTGCAACGAGTGAATAAAGCACCTGTTTTATGCAAAGTTACCACGACGTCTCCCGACCATTCTTTAAAGTGTTTCAAAGAGTTTTCTCTGACTGCAGAGGTTAGTTACCAGCTAACTGACGAGCCAGGCTAAAGCCAATTCAATTAGCCTGAAGAAACCAGAGGTCTCTCAACCACAGTTCGGAAGACCGAAGCTGGGAAGTTAACACCTGTGCGCATTCGTTTTCCGTCTCCATCACTAGGAGCTGACTGTTTCTCGTTGTTTGAGTACACTGTCAGAAATAATGTGCTAAATTTGTACCTTTACGTGTACAACGGCTTGCCTGGGGCAGTACCCTCCTAAGGTACAACTGTTGTACCCTTGACATTGGGTACTTATTTGTACCCTTAGGCCTGAACAAACTCGCTTTCTCCTGATTTGTTTGTCTGAAAAAAAAAACACATTTTATTGCCAGAATGTTGCTCGTGAAAAACAGGTCCAGTATTTAATTCAGTGTGAATTAGTTATATATCTGTTTTCAGGATTCAGCACCTTCCACTTTTTTTATTTCTTTTATTTCAAGGCTGCTCAACCATAGCCTGTGAGTTAAAATCTACCTTCAATAAATTAAACAAATAAGGAAACAGTAAAACCTTTAAATCTAAAAGTAAAATGAATATTTTACCTAACTTTTTTTGGTATTTGGCCAAACACACACTGTCTCCTGATACTGTACCTTAAGATTTAGAAGAACATATATGAACCTTTTACTGCTTGGCGACACATATGTACTTTTGTGCCCTCAAAAAGGTACATATAGTTACCTTGAGGTCCAATAATTAGTCCAAGGGGCTACATTAGTGGAGATTGTACCTTGGGGGACAGAAACTGTATCCCTATTTCTGAGAATGTAGACTTCACAAGGTAGCCTGAGGAACACCAAGTTTCACTGCTGCATCTTGTTGGCTCGTTTTTGGCAGTTTGTCATAAGCTTCGAGGAGACTACACTTTTCATTGAGCGAAAATGACTTTATTTTTCTTGTCATGATTTCAATGTGCACACCGCACCAGCCTCAGGTAGCCAGCTGACAGGTTACCGTAGTTTTAAATGGTTTCCATATGTTGTCATGTATGAAACGAACCAAAATGAATAGTGTAAGCGGACTACTTGAGTTCTATAAGCGAATTATTTAAACCGCATTTGTATAGGAATGATTCTGTCCCAAGCTTTTTGATCCATATAAGCGGTTTCCACTGTACAATTTTCACTTAAGATAAAATTAAAAAACTTTTTGTTACAATGTTTAATTCGGTTTACTTACTATAAAGGAATATTCTCTTCAAAAAATGTTTTATTGTGATGTCTTTTTAAAATATGCTTCACCTTTTCTGTTATGTAAACACACACACACAAAAAAAAATAAAACCCGCAATGAATTTCCCAGCCAGTAAAGCTAGCCAGCATGTGTTTTACACATCAACACTTGAGGAAAAAAACACAGGTATAAAATTAAGTAAATTATCTTCTTTTCGATAAGTTTTTTAAACCTTACGTAACCTTTCTGTAACCTTAACCACACTTAACATGTAAAACTGGTTTGTGCATCTCTCCTTTAAATCCTGAGATATGCAATGTAGTAGCCATTAAAAAGTGTAAAAATAGTTTCTAACAGTGTTAAAACTTCCGTTGATGACCAGAATGTATTTGTCACATTATTTTTAACCATTACAACAAATGCGAGATCAAAAGACCAAGAAAATTAACCAAGGTAAAATACAGTTCAATAGCTGGGGGTGCCATCTATGAACAAAGGTTGGTCTTTTGTGCATAAGTCAGTTTAAGAAAAAACATTACCATTGCTAGTACTACTGAATTGCTGGTCATTGTGAATTTAGCATTATTCACATTTTCAGTGTTAATATAGTGCCTCAATATTTATATCACAGAAAGACACAGAAAAATTCTGAGAGAAAATCAGAAATTAAGGCCAGTTTCTCTCTCTTATTTACATTTAACAATGATGCATTCCATTATCCTGGAATGTATTTGAATACAAGCTATAAAACAGAACAAAAAACATGCTGTATCCATATGTCTTTCTTTGATTAATCCATTAAATACAGTTTGACACTCAGACTGCACACTGTGTGTCATTTTCTTTGGTTCTATCTCCATCAATATTTTCTGCAGCTTATCAAAGGTGTATTTGAGCTGTACATGAATGTACGTTAAGCCTGAGTATTTTTATAGGACCTGAGACCAAGTATGTGAGCTTAAAAGTTTAAATATTCAATGTTTTATCTGGTCAAAAGCTTAAGTGATTAATGCAAAACTACTTATCGGATACTTCTCGATAAGTTTGTCCACGTCTTCTCCAAGATACACAATAAGGCACTTCAGCAGAACTGTTGATTTAATTCACCTCTCTAGGTGAGAGCGCAAACACACACTTAATACAAAATTATGCTGTCCAAGTTTGCATGTTGACTGAATGCAAACACTACACAACGCACAAATGGGCACTTGGAGTTACAGTAATTGTGATTTACAAATGCTTTAAGGAAACCATTAAAAGGCCTGTCAAACTCAGAAGATAAACGTAGTACACCTTCCAATGTGAAATCTAACTCCACAATCAAATGTGTTGACAAAATGAACACTATTGCTTCTATTTACAACGTTACTATTTATGTGATATAAGGCAAATATTAACGTATGAGCAAGTAAATACCTGATCAAGAACATTTCATTCCGGGTCTTCTCTCTGACAACTCCTCCCTTGTTCCTGATTGTCTCAGTCAGCTTGGTGTGGCGCTTGTCCAAGGAAGCCAAGAATCGCGGGGAATCGTGTTTGAAGTGGAACAATTGTAATTATCATAAATTCAGCATTGATCTTTAAAAAACAAAACAGCACATGCAAATGTTGTTACATTACATGTTACATTACAACTGTGTGGTGTGTGAGATCTTATATTTGATATCAAGGGCCAAAACATGCACTGTGAATTGGTTTGGCCCAATTTCTTAGCTGGTTACTTATGATACGGGGTAATATCATTTACTTTACAGGCCACCACTGACCCATTGCCATTGATTAAAAAGGTTACTTACCTCAGCTATTGTGAACAATGCATGCCATCTCTCTTTCAACTCTTCCACTCCTGATTCCTTTTCCACAATGTCCTGTCTTTGCAGTGAAACAGTCTTGTCCATTTTGTCCTTTATCACTGCACAATTGTTGTCAACTGAAATGACTGAAATTACATTTACAGTAAGTTCAAAGCTATTCTCTAAAGTGCTGCACTTCTATTTAGGGTTTGTCATTCCTATTTAAACACACATGAAAGTAATGTTAACAGTTGTTCATTATGGGACTTACCAAATTTAGCAATATGGCTAAAATTGTGACCTTTTCAGGAAACAACAACAAACCTGTAAACAATTTATTAATTAGGCCTTAGACATACTGGTGGCATTGTACTATACTGCATTATATTGACAGATGAAAGAATGGAATATGAATTCTTCCTCTTTAATCAGTACTCACTGTCTAGTACTCAATCCATTCTCATCATTTTTTATTATGCTTAAAAGAATAAAAGTAGTATTTATATAAATTCACTATATATATATTACAAAATGTTGTTTCAAGGGCAAAAAGAGCAAAGTCACCATATCAACTAAGATATCCCTCGTAGCAAAACAGTACAGCCAATACAGGCTGCATTGTTTTTTTTGGCCTTTTCAGACAGGGGATATGCAACTTTTAGGGAAAAGTGACCAGGGTGCATTTCATCAGACATGAAACCGACATGTTTAATTGTCGTCAGATTAACGAAAAGGGGTGAAATGGCTTTAGACTCAACGGTTACATGCGGCAGACAAACGCGCCTCACCTCTGTCAAATTACGTTCTGTTTGTTAAGTACAAGTTTTAATAAACTTATTTTTACTCTAAAGGTTTATGCCACTTACAGTAACACGCATTTCAGTCGTCAATTTGATAAAAATGTGTCCTCGGAGATTCACCTTCTTCACCTCACTTAGCTCTGCTGCCAGCTCTGTTTGTCTGTGTGTGTGGTTGGGGAGCCCAGCCCCGCCCTCGGCAAAACCATGTCCAGACCATATGGTCCAGACACAGAGTAGGACAGGCCCTCTCCTAAGTCATTTTCTCTAATGAATGCCCGACAATGTCTGGAGAATCAGATCCGGGCATTGTCTGGAGTTGCCCTACGCCAATGACCTGCTCTCTTCACATATGGGCTCAATCAGACGCTACACGGACTTTGTACTAGGGAGCTGGCAGGGTAAAGTGAGAGGGGATTGTAGCCAATTTAGTGGTCTGTCCACTGACCATGGTCAGTGTGCTACACTTTTGTTACCTATTAATGCATTTTTTTTGTTGACAGAGAGAAATAAACACCACAAATCATAATATTTTGTCTATGAATTATATTCTGTTGTCGATTAAGCCTGTTTATTTCCCTTTTAAATGGTGCCACATTTGTAAGGAACACGCATTTGTGGGATGAGCAGCAGAGCTGAGTATGTGGATTGCGCCCATGAAAAAATTGCCAAATCTGCTCTGCCAATGCCAAACAGCTTATTCTGCCATTGACTCTTGTTTGGTGTTGTTTGGTGGATTGGATGATTGAAGTCTGAAGAAACAAGACATATTGGCAATTTAACAATGTATTCATTTAACAAACAGGAGCCTCAGTAGTGTGTGGAAGAACCATACACAGTGTTGAAGATCAGAAGTCCAGGTCTGGACCTCTTCACCAACACTTTGTCTTCTTCAGGATTGAGTAGCTATTGGAGTCCCAAAACAGGTTCAAAAATTCACTGGAGACGATCAGAGTTCGATGCAATAGAGTTTTATTCTTCACAGAAATAAAACCCGAGTCAGTCCCGGAACCTGACTGATTTNCTGCATTGAGATTACCTCCAATGATGACAAGCCTCGTTTTTCCGGTGAAGGAGATGCCGCCCCACACCATCACACTGCCTCCACCAAAAGATATTACTCAGTGAAAACATATATCGGCGCAGCAATCAGCATAACATTCTCCGCGTCTTCTCCACACTTTGACCCTACAATCCAACTGCCGTAGGCAGAATCTGGACTCATCGCTGAACATAACGTTCCTCCACATGTTCAGGTTCCAGTGCACGTGTTGCCGACACCAGCGCAAACGAGCCTGACGGTGAAGGGCAGTCATGGCAGGCCTCCTGGCAGCCCTATGAGACCGGAGATTGGCTGTGTGCAGTCTGTTCCGAATTGTCTGGGCAGAGAACCGTTGGCCATATCGTCCTGCAAACCTTGACAGCAAATCTGTAGAAGACAGCCTACGGTTCCTAAGTGCTGACAGGGTGAGGAAACAGTCTTCTTCGGATGTTGTCTTCCTGGGACGCCCACTTCACGCCCTGTCTCTGACATCCCCCGTGATATGGAACTTGGCCTTCACTTTGGAGATGGTTCTAGGGCTCACTCCAAATAATGCCGCAACTTGGTTTTGCGGAACACCAGCTTGAAGTTGCCCTATCGCACGGGCCCTATCCAGATCAGTCAAACGTGGCATGCCGATTCTTAGAGCAGACACCTACTGACCACTGTAGCAGGGCCCATGCTCAAGGGGGGGTACCAGAAGCTCAAAACGAGTCAATAGCAACAGCAGAATAAGCTGTTTGGCATTGGCAGAGAAGATCTGGGAAATTTTTCATTGGCGCAACCCACATACTCAGCTCTGCTGCTCATCCCACAAATGCATGCTCCTTACAAATGTGGCACCATTTAAAAGGGAAATAAACAGGCTTTCCAACGGTATACGATTTATTGCCAAGAAGCATTGTTACAACAAAGACATAATCTGCCAAAGACAAATTTCCTTACTTTTTGTGCTATGTTTAGATTTCTCCCGAGGGTAACTTTGCTGTAGTTCAACTTCTTCCAGTGTGAAGTAGCTAATTGGTAGCTTGCAAAGCTATGCTTTCAAAGTACATAGCTCCCCAACACTGGGCTAATGTTACTGTTGTGTTGATTTGCCTGGGCTTTACTTTTTNGAGGCGTCATATCTGCAGTGTTGAGTAACTGTGAGCTACAGCAAGTATAAAGAAGGCTGTGATCTCTCTGTTTAGTCTTCATCAACACTAAGTTGGTGGATTAGAAGGAGGAGCCTGATCACAGTGACAGGACTCATTCACAGCCCTGTGTTATTCCCCCGACTGACAACTTTACACTCAACATTTTCCTGCCACTCTCCTTTCCTAGTAGAACTTGTCTTGTATGTAGTCATCATTGGACATTTCAGCTGACATGTTTCCTGTTTTTAAAATGCTGCAGATTCACCGAGTGCTCTCACATGAAAGTTGATGTTTGTTCTGAATCTGCTGCCTCTTGATATTTTGTATTTTAAAACATGGCAGGTAAACAGAGAATGATGATTTGAACAACATCAGGATTTTTATATTGTTGTCAAATATATTGTTTGTTCTTTTGGATATAAATTAAAAGTCCAGAGTTTATTTTAAAGCTTAAGTGGTTTTGTGATTTAAGACTTAATTACTGAATATTTTAAAACATCCTGAACTAACTTTTGATATTTCTGAGATCAGTATTACATTTACAACGAGTGACTTTATCTAACTTTAGTTTCAATTTAACAAACCATAAAAACATACATTCTGTTGTTGTACTCAACAATAACTTTATGTTTTTTATATGGTATCAGTATCATATTATAGGGACTGTCAGTTTGTCTGT